>JAMWET010006566.1:0-46801 GCA_024036415.1 Prochilodus magdalenae
AGACTAGATCTTTCCACTTTCACATGCTGCTACTTGGGACAGAGTACAACAAGTTAAGTGGATTTGCCATTCTACCTTTAGCTGTGCTACCGTGTTGTTTGACCCACATTTACAACTGTAGACAGTCCTGGACTGTGGCACCCAGACTCTGGAATATACACCCATGCTGTTGTAAAACGGGCAGAATGTGGCTGGGTGTGACTTAACCAATTTTATACTGCAGGCATAAAGTTTAGGAGCCTATAATATTAACGAGGTGCAATATTAAAATAGCTTATCTGTGTACTGTTTTCATTTAAATACGGGTCAAAGCGGTTTTACAACTCAACGCTTGTTGTTTATACAAACATCACCAAAAGAACGGCTGCACCCAGAAGGAGGTGTGTGATTTCAGGTGTGTTGGGAAGGAAGATCAGGATCAATAACTGATTATTAATTTAGACTGATATGATCAATATTTATTGAGCTACACATACAGAAGTCTGTCTCTCAGTATTGCAGTCTTTGATGACGGCGACATGGTTTGAAGGATAGTCATCGTATTGTGTACATGTAGTCCTACATGGTGCAGCCGTCCGGGAATGGTGCTGGCCTAACAGGATAACTCATGGGGGACAAAACTGCTCGCTGAATGTTTGCAGTAGTGGCTGTTGAGGCACTCCATGCATACCAGACTATCAGCCATGTCTCCCTCTCTGTAGTTCTCTGGGGCACGACTCCACTTCCAAAGAAGGCTCCCAACATAACAGTCCGAATGACAGGCACAGACGGGATACAAAAGCTCAACAGGACGACCTTATATAGTCATTCAGGTACAGCGATAAGGCCCTCCTTGCTTAGCCTCCTTGCATGGCGAAGGTGAAACCCAAATCATTAGCATGTCTCACGATGTCAAACCTACCCAACAAGTTTCACTCCTGTTGGCTAACACCTTCTGGGTGCAGCTATTTTTTCGATGATGACTGTATATGCATGTCATATACTGTTCTGACGTTTCTGGAACTGAGGTTTGTTCTAGACCGTTTCATCAGAAAGTGCCTGCTGAATGTTTAAGCAGGACATGAAAGCAGGTTCCAGACTCAAAATCTGTATCTTCAATCAATAAGTGTCATTAGCAGCATGTTTTATAAATATTAGAGAGAATGTCGTAAAATTATATTTGCTGTATGTTTAATGTTGACCTCTCTGCTACAGTGTGTCTGGGGCACCTGTCTTTACTAGAAACATGAAATCAATTAATCAACTAACAGACTAACATGTTTCCAACATTTACAGCTATGCTTGTTCTGTGGATGATGATCAATATCAATGGATGCTTAGCTGAAGGTAAGTCTACTTTCACTAATATCTACTATCATCACCATATCCATAAGTTATCTAGTACTATACTGTTCCATAAACAGCATTCAAAGGCTAAACTGGTTAACCTGTGTAACTTTCTCCTTTTAGATACATTCTCTTTACTGGTTCCTGATGGATTCATCTCAGCTAGAATAGGATCTTCTGTTGTCCTGCCATGTGGACTTTCTACTGCACTGGACATTAAGAGCTATGAAGTGAACTGGCATCGACCCAATAAAAAAGAGAACCCAGTTCTGCTGTACAAAGCTCTACAGGTCCAGGAGAACACTGGAGATCCTCAGTACAGAGGCAGGGCGTCTCTGATTGGAGAACTAGAGACAGGGAACGTCTCTCTGAAACTGGAGAACCTCACACTAGCAGACAGAGGAGAATACGTGTGCTTAGTTAAGAGTCCTGAATGGTATGACAGAGCTATTGTGAACCTCAATATCACAGGTGAGAAATTAACTGTTTTATTTAGACTTGAGTTGCTATTTACTAACTTGATATATTTCTAGACCTTGATCTCACTAACAGAGTGATGTTTACTACAGTGGTTGGATCTCCTCCTCTTCTCGCACTGGCTAAAGGCGGAGAAGAGGTGAATGTTACCTGTGTGTCAGATGGATGGTCACCAAATCCCACCCTGATCTGGAGAGACAAACGAGGAAAAGAACACAGGACCACTGTTGATCATCACACTAGTATGTAAACATAAAAATAGAATACACATGTCACATTCAGAATACACCTGGTACAGGTACATTTTTGTTTGTTGTTGCTGGTGGATCAGACCTCAACCTGGCTCCTCTATTTAGCTAAAACATCTTAATGTGAGCTGATCAACAAACAAGCAAGCAAGCATAAATAGGGAGACATTTTTTTCCAAAAAAGGTGAAGCCTTAAATCACAGCCCACTTGTAGGTTCTCACACATTTTGAGTATATGAAGCCTTAGACCTGAAACCAGAGTAAACATTCCCTACATTGGAAGGCAGTTTTGTTCTCAGTGGAGGTACCTACACCAACAAGGAACACTGTTGAATTCCTCCGTGGGTCACAGTCTGCCATGCTACATTAAATAAAAGTCATATTGAGACACAAAAAGCCACAATTGACCATTAGTAGCTTGAAATGTACACAGAGAAATAAAGACAGTGTTTTTGATGATCAGACAAACATTAATGATTTATTGATTTGTTGATAAGTATTATTGAAAGTTTTATTTCATTTCATTCATACCAGTCAAGTATAAAAAACTTAAACCCACGTGTTTCTCAGCTCAAACTGCCAGGTATTCTATAATACTGCTCTACTATGTGATAGTACGTGGTTTTGGCAGCACAGTGCGCCCAATGTGGAGTTACGTTGATTAATACTGAAGGCCTTGCTTGCTCACTTTTTTTGGCACCACGGACAAAAAAAAAAAGAAAAAAAGTTGCCTTGCATGTTTAAAGTCAAAAGGAAACTTGGAATTGTGTCAGGGAAGGCATCCACCAAATCTGGCCCAACTGTACAATTCTTTGATGTAAAAGTGTCTGAACATCGATGTGGCCTACATTCAGAAACTTGCGTAGTCCAGCCAATCACAGCTGGTATTGGTGCTGGTGGAGGTTACTTGATTTTAGGTCAAATCCTAAATTATTGGAGTGCTGTAATAGACTTTGGAAACTGATCGATTTCTCTGTCTCTCTCTCATACAGATTCTAAAGGGTTGGTGAGTGTGAGCTCTTGGCTGCTTGTATCTCCCTCTGAGTCAGAGTGGATCTCCTGTTCTGTGGGTTTATCTGATCAAGAGATGAAGGAGGGAAGAGTGCTGCTACTCAAACCTGCCTCTAAACTTGATTCTGTTTACGATCCTGACTCTTCAGAACCAGGTGAGTGCAAACCTATTCAGTGTGACCCTGTACAGTGATCATCTGAATATGTATAGTTGTTTGATATACTAAAGGAAATATACCTGGTCAGGACTCTCTCCAGGATGGAAAGCCTTCACCATCTTACTGGTCATCAGTCTGTTGGTCTTCACTGTGATGGCGATGTTCTTCATCCCTAAGATTAGAGGTAGGAAATGTTCAGTTATCAGTGAATCCTAGTTTAAAATCTCATTCTATCATGGAAAGTTCTAATGTTTGGAATCTCCGGGAATACAGGCCGCATCTTGCCAAAGGATCTGAAACCTGCTTCTACAGGTGAGGATTAGAACATATTTAATAGAGTATTCAATTTCAGTTTAGTAGTTGTGATTACTCACCTGCTGAAAGTAATACGCCGCACCACTGACACTACTGACAGACTCAAGATAACATTATTTAACTCTGACTTGACTTTGAACATTACTTAACGGCTAATTATATTTATTCTAATGAAACAACAAATATAACAATAATAATCATAATCATAATTCTATATTCTCTGCTTTTTATCATTTAGAAGAACAAACAGGTCTTGTGGGTGAGTATGCTTAAAAAGCCTTTAACCACTTCAGTGCATTTTCATTTATCAAACTGTCCATTTCTAACTGAAACTGTATCTCTATCAGCTCCACTGACCATATAGGACACACTGTAGTTCTACAGGTACAGGCTGTAGTCCATCTGTGTCTCTGTACACTGCATCGCATATTCTGCCCAGTGAGTCTGGGGACACCCACCGTGACCCAGGAGGTTAAGCAGCCTAGATGCTGAATGAATAATTGTTTATAATGTGATCCATTACAGGTTTGTCTGTACTGAATAAACTGTAATGAAAATGTGTTTATTTTAAAGGAGAGCCCAGTCCTCCTCCATACCCAGTCTCAGCTCTGAGAGAAATCAGTAGAACTGATGGAGCCATTCACACCCCAGGTAACACTGTCACATAGTTATTACACAGACGTTACTGTAAACACTTAAAACATAATTTTATAATTTATTTAATCAAAAAAACTCTTAACTCTATTGGTTTTAATCCTGTTCTTTTCTTCTTTACTCTTATCCTGCTAGTTTATTCTGCATATATAATTGTTGTTGCCAAACCTGTAAAATGTTTTATTATGCTCATTTTCAGTGTTTTGACTTTAATTTTTTTATTTGAGATTTATTTATTATTTATCATTTACATTATATTGTCTATTTGTGTACCTTTTGTTCCTTGCTATCCCTTTACCGCTGTAATATTGTGAATTTCCCCACTGTGGGACGACATTTTGCCTCCTACTAGAGTGGAAGTACAGGCTTTAATTATTAATACTGTCCTCACACTGTACATCTGGTACATCTACTATAGATGAGAAATGGTGATTAAGATGCGCTAAAAATATCTTCTAAAATTGCTAATAAAACAACCCAAATGTTTTTCTTTTAACAGTTTCAGAAAAAAACAATAAGGAAACCATCACAGAAAAAGAAATAGAAATTCCAGGTAAATCTAAACACATACTGGACTGGCTTTTGGAGAGAGAACAATTTCATGTATTAATAATTCTGCTCTTTCAGGATTTATACTGATCCCTATTTGTTATTCCACAGATTGGGAAATGATGCTTGCGTGCAAAGGTAAGACACTCAGTCCAACACAGATCAAAGCTGAGATCACAATCACTAATAATAATAATAATAATAATAATAATAATAATAATAATAATAATAATAATAACAACAACAACAACAACAACAACACCATTATTATTATTATTATTATTATTATTACTACTACTACTACTACTACTATTACTACTTTTAAGCAAGTTAAAAATAAGATTTGTGATTTGTCAGTTCTCTCTTTATACTTTACTTAACTGAGAAACATTCTAAGATTTGTCTTTTAATATGTTGGCTGACCAACTTGATTGTATTGTGCAACATAAACAAATTTTAAATTTAATGCTTGCAAAAAAAATAAAGGTTGGGACAAAATACATAAAAATGCAATACAATAATAAAAACAACTCTAGAATATTTATGCCACATCATTATGAAACATTCCACAATAAGCAGGTGAATTGGTAGCAGGTGAGAGATCATGATTGGGTATATAGGTGCTCCAACAAAGGTCTATACAATCAGAAAAGGCTCGTGGTTCAACATATTACATACATGCCAAAGATTCTGGGATTCTGCCGTCCAGATCTGTCTTCTTCTAAAAATGTATTGATTATCAACATGACTGTTGAGCAGCTGGTGTCTTGTAGCTGGAAGAATGGATGAACACCTGCAAAACTGTAACAATCAATATCTGCAGTTCCCAAACCATTGAACAGTGTAATTAAACGGAAACGTAGGTCACACTGTACTAAACATGGCACTGACATTTTCAAGTGTGTTGCAGGCACAAAGCTGGACAATTAAAACACTGGAATTCTTTTCTTTGTACTTTCGTCAATTAAGCAAATATTCAGAAAGATTAATAGCTCAGATTATTTCTATATTAATTTTTACTAAATATCACAATTTTTCAATACATAGGCTTTGTAATTTGACATATCACTAACTTAGTTAACATACTTTCTGAAAATTAATATATTTTGTATGTGGTATACTAATAATCTGTCCGATATGACCATTTCTAGAACTGTGTTGTAATCTCTTAGTACAACTTGCATTTTTCTTTTATTTTTTTTCCAGTTTCCATCAGACCAGTGGAAACACCTGAATCCTTTCTGGAAGTTGGGAAAAAACAGGACAGAGTAACCTGTAAATCAGACGTCCAGGATAAGACACGACTTGTACATGTTCTATGTAAGGAGAGAATCAGTTCAGGTAGATACTACTGGGAGACAAAACCACTGACAGAACCATTAATTGAGAAAAGTATGCTGACGTCAACAACCTATAAATGTCCAACATCCTGGTATGTGGGGGTAACCAGCGAATCAGCAGAGAAGCCGAGGAAAGTTCCTTTAACTCCACAGAACGGCTACTGGGTTCTTCAGTATGATACAGATAACGGGTACTATGTTAATGATCCCTCTCAGACTCCTGTTCCAGTGAGAGGTCAGTTCTCAAAGCTAGGAGTGTTTATAGACTGTGAGAAACACACACTGTCTTTTTACAATTGTGATAAACTGTCACATCTCTACACTTTCTATAATGTACCTTCATCACCAAAATCACCTCTCATTCCTGTTATATCTCCTGGAGACAAATATCATCATACAATTATGATATGTCAGTAGAAATGTGTGAAATGTAAAGAACTATATCCATGACATGAATTCTGTGACTGATTTCTGATTAGGCATTTACTAATGTTCCCCATTCTACCCATGTTTTATTCTACATGTGTATGAATATTTAGGCAATTTAAAAACTCAATCACTAATGTAATTTAAAATGCTTTTTAAAAATTGGTGGGGGTTTATGAAATTGGAGAAAAACAGGTATAGAGTAAAACGTAGACCAGAAGAAAGAATGTCTTATTTTATAAAATGAGTTTAAACCAGCTGAATATCACTGAAAATAAAACAAAGACCTAAAAAACAAAACACAGATTGTCACTTAAGTGTGTTAAGAGATATTCTAAAAATTAAATTAGTTTGGCACACTTCCTGTAGTTTTGGATTTCCTGTTTTGCTTCTGTCCCTGGTTTAATCAACTTCTCCTTTGCCTTGCCCCATGTTTCGAGGATTGAATTTATTGATTTTGGCCCTGGCTTGTCTCTGGATTACCTCTCTAACTTCATGGTGTGTTATTAAAGTTCAAGCTTTTTCATCTGCGAATGTCTGATTGGTTCTTTAAGCCTTACAGAGTTCTCGCTTTTGCTTTGAAATAGTTGGCATATTGACTGTGTCCATATTTTGTCTGTCATTTTTATTGACAGAAAATTTATTAAAAAGAGACACATTCAGAACTTTTCAGAAGCACCTTTTTTCTCTCTCACTTTTTCTGGACTTTAGACCAGCTTCAACCACACTAAGACACTAGGAAATGGCTACATATGAAGTCTTCTCTCTTAATACTGGGACAGCAAAGGTAGTCCTTTAGTTTTGCTACACTGAAGACATTTGGGCTTGAGATCAAATAATCAATATGGCACAATATTTTAGAAATTCAGCTTTCTTTTTTTTTTTTTTACGTGTAGGCATTTTACACACCTTGTGCTCTGTTAAACTGTTTAAAAAATGAACAGCTCAGCATGTTCACTCTTGTTTTGAGACTGTATTTCTTTAAAGGATAAACCGATATGAAAACCCGAGAGCTCTCTATAAAAGAAAAGTAATACATTTTGGAGTCCTAATAAGTAAAAAGGAAATTCACAGTTACAAAACTACTTTGTGCTGGTTACTAGTTTTAATCTACAAAAGATTTACAAAGGATTTTACAACATACACATTTAGACATGACTTTCACCAGTTAAAAATGCATTTTTTACAATCATAAACAGATGTTTTACTATTTAGTATTTCATAAACTCACTAGAAAAAAATAGCCACAATAGATGCCTATTGTGGACCATGGCATCACCTTTGACTGGAAGATGCCGAAGACAGGCACGGAAACAGAAACAAAAGGAGAAAGCGTGGTGGTGCCCAGAAAAGGCTAGCAAAGCTAACGCAAATATTGCTTCCAAGCCTACTGTTCACAAATATCTGTTCTTTGGAAAAACAAGCTAGAAGAACAGAGACGCAGGCTCATGACCGACTGACCAACCAGGAACTGTTGTATTTTAGTTTTCACTGAAACCTGGGTTCACAGTAGCATACCAGACTCGGCTATAGTGCTACAGGGGCTAACAGCACACCACACAGCACAGACGCCTCGGTCAAAACAAAGGGCGGTGGGCTGTGTGTGTTTGTGAACAACCAATGGTGCACTTCTGCTGTCCAGACGCAGAATTTATGGTGGTGAGATGCAGACCCTATTACCTCCCGCAGCAATTCACTGTGGTTATTGCTGTGGCTGTCTACATACTCCTTACAAAGCAATGCTAAGCTAATGCTAAGCATGCTAGCTAATGCTATTAGCAAGCAGCAGTCTTCCAATCTAGAAGCTGCATTGATCATAACAGGGGAGTTCAATCAAATTAATCTCAGAACAGCTCTGTCCAAGTTCCATCAGCATGTCTCCTGTCCGACACTACAGACACAACCTAAAGGCTGGCATCCAAGTACAGCTCACAGATAGCAGCCCACTTTAACACTAATTCAGACCCCAGGCGAATGTGGCAAGGGATTCAAGTGATCACTGACTACAAGAGCAAAGTCAGTCCCCAAGTGACCACAGACGCCGCCCTACCAGCTGAACTAAACAACTTCTACGCCCGCTTTGAGACCTCTGTTCAGGTCCAGTCCTCCAACACTGCCTTGCTCCCCACACGAGGAGAGCACTGAGGAGGGTTTCAACCCAGAAAGCTGTGGGTCCAGATGGCATCCCAGGGCAGGTACTGAAAGCTTGGGCAAACGAGCTGGTCTCAGACACAGTCTACTGTTCCAGTCTACTTCTGAACAGATCTACTAATGATGCAGTCTCCCTGGCAATTCACACTGCACTCAACCACCTGGACAGCACTAACTCATATGTAAGGATGCTGTTTATCGACTTCAGCTTCGCCTTCAACACGATCATCCCTTCCAGACTCGTCCACAAGCTAAGCACACTGGGAATAAGCAGCCCATTGTGCAGCTGGATCATGGACTTCCTCACCTGCAGACCACAGTGTGTTAGGATGGGTGAACACACCTCACCTTCCCTCACACTCAGCACAGGATATCTTCATGACTGTGCTCTCTCATCCCAATGCTGTACACACTGTACACCCATAACCGCATCGTAACCCACAGTTCCAACATCACCAGTTTGCTGATGAGACAACAATAATTAGCAACAGCCCATTCAGAGAAGAGGTCAAGCTCCCCACAGAGTGGTGTGCCGAACGTACAAACCAGGGTTACAAACTCTGCCCTCCGGAAGGAGGTACCGGAACATCCGAGCCAGAACCACCAGGTTCAGGAACAGCTTTTACCCTAAAGCTGTCAAACTGGTCACACCGGCAGCACCTACCAGAACATGACTACACCACTACAGACTGTACTGATCTAACCCTGATCACCCCAGCCCATACATACTCGGCTCCACTAGCCCACTGGACTACCAGAACATGACTACACCACTATAGACTGTACTGATCTAGTCCTGATCACCCCATCCCATACACACTGGGCTCCACTAGCCCACCAGACTACCAGAACATGACTACACCGCTATAGACTGTACTGATCTAGACCTGATCACCCCAGCCCATATACACTGGACTCCACTAGCCCACTGGCCTACCAAAACATGACTACACCACTATAGACTGTACTGGTCCAGTCCTGATCACCCCAGCCCAAACACACTGGGCTCCACTAGCCCACTGGACTACCAGAACATGACTACACCACTATAGACTGTACTGATCTAATCCTGATTACACACTGAGCTTCACTAGCCCACTGGACTACCAGAACATGACTACACCACTATAGACTGTACTGATCTAGCCCTGATTACACACTGAGCTCCACTAGCCCACTGGACTACCAGAACATGACTACACCACTATAGACTGTACTGATCTAGTCCTGATCAGACCAGCCCCCTCACACTGAGCTCCACTAGCCCACTGGACTACCAGAACACGACTACACCATTATAGACTGTACTGATCTAGTCCTGATCACCCCAGCCCATACACACTGGGCTCCACTAGCCCACTGGACCACCAGAACATGCCTACACCACTATAGACTGTACTGATCTAGCCCTGATTACACACTGAGCTCCACTATCCCACTGGACTACCAGAACATGACTACACCACTATAGACTGTACTGATCTAGTCCTGATCAGACCAGCCCCCTCACACTGAGCTCCACTAGCCCACCAGACTACCAGAACATGACTACACCACTATAGACTGTACTGATCTAACCCTGATCACCCCAGCCCATACACACTGGGCTCCACTAGCCCACTGGACTACCAGAACATGACTACACACTATAGACTGTACTGATCTAGTCCTGATCACCCCAGCCCATACACACTGGACTCCACTAGCCCACTGGACTACCAGAACATGACTACACCACTATAGACTGTACTGATCTAGTCCTGATCACCCAAACTCATACATACTTGACTCCACTAGCCCACTGGAATACCAGAACATGACTACACCACTATAGACTGTACTGATCTAGTCCTGATCAGACCAGCCCCCTCACACTGGACTCCACTAGCCCACTGGACCACCAGAACATGACTACACCACTATAGACTGTACTGATCTAGTCCTGATTACACACTGAGCTTCACTAGCCCACTGGACTACCAGAACATGACTACACCACTATAGACTGTACTGATCTAGTCCTGATTACACACTGAGCTTCACTAGCCCACTGGACTACCAGAACATGACTACACCACTATAGACTGTACTGATCTAGCCCTGATTACACACTGAGCTCCACTAGCCCACTGGACTACCAGAACATGACTACACCACTATAGACTGTACTGATCTAGTCCTGATCAGACCAGCCCCCTCACACTGAGCTCCACTAGCCCACTGGACTACCAGAACACGACTACACCACTATAGACTGTACTGATCTAGTCCTGATCACCCCAGCCCATACACACTGGGCTCCACTAGCCCACTGGACCACCAGAACATGACTACACCACTATAGACTGTACTGATCTAGTCCTGATCACCCCAGCCCATACACACTGGGCTCCACTAGCCCACTGGACCACCAGAACATGACTACACCACTATAGACTGTACTGATCTAGTCCTGATCACCCCAGCCCATACACACTGGGCTCCACTAGCCCACTGGACTACCAGAACATGACTACACCACTATAGACTGTACTGATCTAGTCCTGATCAGACCAGCCCCTACACACTGAGCTCCACTAGCACACTGGACCACCAGAACAGGACTACACACTATAGACTGTACTGATCTAGTCCTGATCACCCCAGCCCATACACACTGGGCTCCACTAGCCCACTGGACCACCAGAACATGACTACACCACTATAGACTGTACTGATCTAGTCCTGATCACCCCAGCCCATACACACTGGGCTCCACTAGCCCACTGGACTACCAGAACATGACTACACCACTATAGACTGTACTGATCTAGTCCTGATCAGACCAGCCCCTACACACTGAGCTCCACTAGCACACTGGACCACCAGAACAGGACTACACACTATAGACTGTACTGATCTAGTCCTGATCACCCCAGCCCATACACACATAGGTTGAGTATTGAATTGGTGCTAGTGGATCAGACCTATATTTCAATATTAAACTTGTTATAATGCTATAAAACATTAATGAATGATAATCTCGGGCTTCACATCTTCCCCCTTCCACTATATTACTCTTGGTCACTCAGTCTTTCCTCTGAGCTGGTCAACAAACAAAACAAGCAAACATGAAGCAAATGAGTTTTTTTCTTTCACTTTTTCTTTCATTAAAATAAAGGTAAAAACTCACATCCCAACCAACCTGGACAAACTATAACTAAAACTTTATTGTAGGTTAACCTTAGTGGTTTAAAAGACAGCAACAAGGGAACTTGTTGGGAAACTGCAGAAGCGCTATAAACACTGTAACAAATTTGGGAAAACTAGATTCTGTCTCTCTCTCTCATACAGACTCTGCGGGGTTGGTGAGTGTGAGCTCTTGGCTGCTTGTCTCTCCCTCGGAGTCAGAGTGGATCTCCTGTTCTGTGGGTTTATCTGATCAGGAGATGAAGGAGGGAAGAGTGCTGCCACTCAAACTGGCCTGTAAACCTAATTCTGTTTATGAACCTAACTCTACATTAGAACCAGATGAGTCCAAAATCATTCAACCTGACACTGTACAGTGATCGTCTGAACATCTAAGGTTGTTAAATAAACTAACACAGCACGCATACCTGGTCAGGATTCTCTCCATGATGGAAAGCCTTCACCATCTTACTTGTCATCAGTCTGTTGGTCTTTACTGTGATGGCGATGCTCTTCATCCCTAAAATTAGAGGTAGGACATGTTTAGTTATCAGTGAATTCTAGTTTGAAGTCTTATTCTATCATGGAAAGTTCTAATGTTTGGAATTTTCTAGAAATACAGGTCGCATCTCACCAAAGGAGTCAAAACCTGCTTCAACAGGTGAGTCTCAGACAATTTGTTTTGATAACTTGCTTGCTGAAAGTAAGAAGTAATACACCACTACATACAACTACTGACAGACTCAAAATAACATTATCTCTACTTTTTTACAATATGAGTAGGCTTATAATAATTCATTTCCTTTTTATCATTTAGAAGAACAAACATGCCTTGTGGGTGAGTACACATGAAAAACACCACTAATCATTTTTTTGGTACATAGGCAAGTTTGGATTATAATCTTGGGTTGGGTTTCCCAATAACATCTTTGTACAAAGAGGGTTCTGAAATATCAGGGCGAGCTGAAGTCTCTCTCTCTAGTTAAATTATGAACAATGTGATGCTTTCAGGAAACTGGGTACAGACCATACACAGTCTCAGCTCTGAGAGAAATCAGTAGAACTGATGAAATTCAGACCCCAGGTAACACTGTCACATAGTTACAACACAGACGTTACTCTGTAAACATACAAAACTCCACTGATGGCAGATGAAACGCAAAATTCAAGTCATTGTACAATTTATTGATTTCCCTTATCCTGTTCTTTTAACATGTCCTTTTATTCAGCTAGTTTATGATGTGTATTTAATTGTTAATATCAGTAACTGTAACTTCTCTCAGACTTGCGTTTGTTCAATTTTACTTATTTTAGAATAAAATAATCTAGAATAAATGTACATGCTTCTATAGATTTACATGCTTGAACCTTTCCCATAACACAGTATTTTATTGCCTCATACTGTACATATGTATTCACTTTCTGTATGAAATGCTCTGTTACTGATCCTGTGTCTTTAAGCCCCACCCCCTGATAAGCCCAGTGGCATTCTGTTACAAGTTTTGCCCTGGGGGGGGGGCCCCCATCAGGGCCTGTGGCCTTGTTCATGTTGAGTCTCTGTAGTTGTCTTCTCACCTGGTCAGCAGTGAGATTCACTGTAGAGGTGACTGGTGGGGGAGGAGAGGAGGTGTGAAGTGGACTATTGCAGGAGGGGGGGAGGCTATCAGGAGGAGGAGGGGGGTGGAGTGGAGTGGGCTGTTGAGGCCAGGCAGCAGAGGAGTCAGGGAGGGGGAGATCAGAGCTTGCAGGCCCTGTCCACACTGCCCTCTACTCCCCTGTTGTTGCTGGACCTGAAGCCGGTGATGGTCCTCATACCACTCCAGACCTCCCTCATGTTGTCATGCTTCCTCCTGTATCCGTCTTTAGCCTCCCTGATGGTTCTCTTCAGTTCCCTCTGGGGCGTTCTCACCTCCTCCCGGTCTCCAGCTCTGAAAGCCCTCTTCTTCTTGTTGAGGAGGGCTTTAATGTCCTTTGTTACCCACGGCTTGTTGTTTGGGTAACATTTAACAGTCCTGGTTGGGACAGTGGAGTCCACACAGAAGTTGATGTAGTCTGTGATGCACTCTGTGAGCCCGTCAATGTCCTCTCCATGAGGCTCATAGAGTGCTGTCCAGTCTGTGGTCTCAAAGCAGTCCTGCAGCACTTCAGAAGTCTCCTCTGACCATCTCCTCACTGTCCTCGTGGTCACAGGCTGACTCTTTACCTGAGGCACATACTTTGAGCTAATGTTGACCAAGTTATGATCAGATCCACCCAGAGGGGGGAGGGGGGAGCAGCTGTATGCATCCTTAACATTAGCATACAGCAGGTCCAGTGTTCCCTCCTCTCTGGTGGGACAGTCCACATACTGTGTGAAGTTTGGTAATGTCCTGGCCATAGTGACGTGGTTGAAGTCACCGGATGTTGAGTTTGGAGACGCGCTATGGTGGAATGAATGACGTCACACGCCGACGTCGGGTTGGCAGAAGGGGGGATATAAACAGCCACGACAACAACATGGGAGAACTCCCGCGGCAAATAATATGGCCTAAGTCCAACAGCCAGTAGCTCAATGTCCGGACAACAGATACGTTCCTTGATGGTAATGTGACCAGGGGAGCACCAGCGGTTATTAACTAACACAGCTAGCCCTCCCCCTTTACGCTTACCGCTCTCGGTGCAGTCCAGGTCGGCCCGAACAGTCTGAAAGCCAGTGACGGAAACGTTGTCATCCGGAATGTCCTGGTGTAGCCATGTCTCCGAAAAGCACATTAAACTACACTGCCGGTACTCCCTCTGATTCATGGCTAACGCTGCTAGCTCGTCCATCTTGTTAGCCAGAGACCTCACGTTGCCCATGATGAGAGGGGGAAGACGTGGCTTATATCCCTTTTTCTCCATAAGCCTCCGTCTTTTCGCCCTCGATTTTCCCGTGCGCTGTTTAGTTCCTCCTCTACATCCCCTGTGCGTCCGTCTCCAAAACTCTTCGGGGATGTTAGCGGTCCTGGTGTCCATGCCGGCCAGCTTCAGCACGATCAGCTGATCCCGGGTGTAAACAAATGGACCATGCTGGTGGTGTGCCACGGTGTACCAGGAGAGTGAAAGTAGAACTTTCACAGCGAAAAAACTGACCAAAACTCTCTCTACTAGCATGGTTCGAGAGGGCACAGCTTCACTAAGTTGCTTGTAAAATAAATTAAAGAAATATTAAGATAAATAGATGAAAAACGAAAACAAAACGGGAGCTACTGTAACAGGCAGCATGCACTCTCCGCGCATGCGCACTATAATGTAGATCCACCATCTCACCTCCATACCTTCACCATGGAGAACATGACGTACTGTGTTCTGATCAGTCGAGGAATGAAAGATAACCAACCAGTACATTTTCATAGTTAGTGTTTTGTCATTCAATTAAATTCAGCTTCGTCATCATACCACTACAGGGTTGTACAGTATAATGAAACACTGCCAGGCTCCTTCTCCAGGGCAGTGATTAAAAAGAACAGATAAATGAGCAAATACAGACACAGACAATATAAAGACACAATACATGCACAGACAGTAATACAGATGTGCAAAAGCCACTATTGCGTATCAGAAAGTTGCTGAGGTGTAAACAGCAGTGAGAATATGCAGTAGAGCACAATACAGCTCAGTGTTAAGTGAACATGTAGGAGGTACAGTATGCTGAGGTAGCCAGGTGTGCAGTTAAGTATGTGGTTGTACAGTAGATGTATATATAATAGTGTACAGTGCAGGTAGTGAGAATAGAAGCTCAATGTTCAGGTAAACAGTTAAAACAGATGTTCTGTATATATAATACACAGCTCAGATGTTCAGGTACGGGTCTATCTAGGTCTATTTAGGTCTATCTAAAAGTGCAAGTGAAAAGAATACAGCGTAGCTGAGTCTGGTATGCTTCTGTGAAGTCAGGTATCAGGAAGTGGGTGGGGAGTAGTGAAGCATGTCCTGGTTAGAAGATAAGATCGGAACAGTTTGTGTTTGATCTCGTTGAGGAATAAAAATGAAAACACAGGTATAAATAATGACACGTTTTCGCTCTGTAGTAGAACATCTAGAAAAATTCCAGCGATCAGGGAGAAATTAAGAAGTCTTTTTGTAAAATCCTTCAGAGGGGGTTAAGAACGATATACATATAATGTAACTGTCTAGTTATGGGGGCAGTAGTGTTATTGTATATAGTAGTTATTGTGGTTTTAAGAAGTAAAAATATATTTGTTATTTTTTGTAGCGCAAACCTGAGAAAAGATTTATACATCATGGATATTCAGCTTTACAGTAACTGGATATGGTTCCTAAACAGCCTCCTTTGTTTTCCTCACTACCAGCTTTTATATGTAAAACAGTTATTGTGGTTCTTGTTGCTCATGTCTTTGAGAAGCATATAGTATTGGTGAAACTCTGTATCACATTATTAACTGTTACTGTAAGTAGATGTGATTTTTTCCGAACAAGTTTGAGTCATTTATATTCTTTCATGCTTTATGAATGTAAAGGGCTATTGGGAATTTTAAACTGGTTTTGGTCTCCAAGTGATGATATTTAGTGTAGAGCAGTTTGTAATATTTTGTGCTTCTCTTTAGAAAGACGGTTTGGTTTATTGTACCATGTAATAAAACTGTGTTGTATATTTATAAGTTGTTTTGCTGGACTTTAACCTGAACATGATAAAATGCATCAGGACAAGGTAAAGGGAAATGCACCACATCCAATCTAACTGCACTGCAACAAGCAATATTTAAGCTCCTCTAAGAACTAAGAGTAACAAAGCTCTGTATCAGGGAAATTATAAACAGGAGAACTAAAGAACAACATGTTTTGCTAAATTCCAATTACACGGTAATGTAAATAAATCCTGGCTGTGAGTGCTATTGTTTTATACAGTGTTAAACCTATTTAGGGCATTACACAGTGCCCTGATGTCTAGCCCCTCCCTTACTAGTCCACTGTGTTAATGTTTTCCTTTGTTCAGGCAGTGAAACTTTCGGTTTCTGCTCCAGTCTCTGTTCATCTAAGCTTTTACACAGTCCACAGATACCAGGCTTTTAGAAGACGGTCCGAGCTGAATGCTCTACAAGAGGAATATTTCACCATCCGTATTTAGACCTGAGGACTATGGCGCAGGGGAGAATCCGAACAGGTCAGTTCTAATGTACTTTAGCAGACGGAGTCGTGAAGGGAACTGGTGTATATAAGATAGGAGTTTTTCTTAAACAGCTTTACAGCGAATACATATAACTAAAAAATCTGATTATAGAAAATTTCTTCAGGTTTATGAATGTGTGAGGGGTCAAGTCAAGGCTTTCACACAAAACATGGGACAAACCACAAGGTCAAAAATGCTAGTTAGCTTTAGCCATGGACTGATTATCGAATATATACTGTATATTACAGTAAATAACTTCAGACAATCTACTTTCACATGCTGCTACTTGGGAACAGAGTAAAATAAGTAATGAAAGTAAAGTGGTTTTGCCATTCTAGCTTAGCTGTGCTATCATGTTGTATAATGCACATTTCCAACTGTCGACAGTCCTGGACTGTGGCACCCAGACTCTGGATTATACACCCATGCTGTTGTAAAACGGGCAGAATGTGGCTTGGTGTGATCATGTTGAAATAAGCTGACCTAATATTTTATACATGCTGCAGGCATAAAATTTAGGAGCTTATAATATTAATGTGGTGAAATATTAAAATAGCTTATCTGTGTACTGTTTTCATTTAAATACAGGTCAAAGCGGTTTTACAACTCAGCGCTTGTTGTTTATACAAACATCACCAAAAGAACGGTTGCACCCAGTAGGAGGTGTGGGAGTGCGGTGGTGTTGGGAAGGAAGATAAAGGTGACCAGGATCAATAACTGATGATAAATTTAGACTGATATGATCAATATTTATTGAGCTACACATACAGAAGTCTGTCTCTCAGTATGGCGTCGGGCCGCCGTGTTTGCTAACATGCCAGACGTCTCGGTATGGAGCTGTAGAGGTTCCTAATGGAGTCCTCTGATAATCCATCCCATGCAGTTTGAATATCTGCACACAGTTCCTGCAGATGGTGCGGTAGGAACTGCGGTCAATCTGTTGGCTCTCCCTTTCTGTAGTTCTCTGAGGCATGACTCCACTTGCAAAGAAGACTCCCAACCACACAGGCCGAATGACAGGCACAGACAGGATACAAATGCTCAACAGGATGACCTTATATAGTCATTCAGGTACAGGGATAAGGCCCTCCTTGCTCATGTCATACGTCAAACCTGAATCATTCGCATGTCTCACAATGTTAAATTGAGCTTATTTATGTCAGTTTATTCCTTCTGGGTGCAGCTATTTTTTTTGATATTGAGTGTATATGCATGTCATATACTGTTCTGACATTTCTGGAACTGATGTTTGTACTAGACCGTTTCATCAGAAAGTGCTTGCTGAATGTTTAAGCAGGACATGAAAGTAGCTTCCAGACTCAAAATCTGCATCTTCAATCAATAAGTGTCATTAGCAGCATGTTTTATAAATATTAGAGGATGTTCTAAAGTGATATTTGCTGTATGTTTAATGTTGACCTCTCTGTGTTTCTGGGGCACCTGTCTTTACTAGAAACATGAAATCAATTAATCAACTAACAGACTAACATGTTTCCAACATTTACAGCTATGCTTGTTCTGTGGATGATGTTCAATATCAATGGATGCTCAGCTGAAGGTACTTCTACTTTCACTAACATCTACCACCACCACCATATCCATAAGTTATCTAGTACCATACTGTTCCATAAACCACATTCAAAGCCTGAACTGGTTAACCTGTGTAACCTTCCCCTTTAGGTACCTTCTCTTTACTGGTTCCTGACGGATTCATCTCAGCTAGAATAGGATCTTCTGTTGTCCTGCCATGTGGACTTTCCACTACACTGGACATCAGGAGCTATGAAGTGAACTGGCATCGACCCAATAAAAAAGAGAACCCAGTTCTGCTGTACAAAGATCAGATGGTCCAGGAGAGTGCTGGAGATCCTCAGTACAGAGGCAGGGTGTCTCTGATTGGAGAACTAGAGAACGGGAACGTCTCTCTGAAACTGGAGAACCTCACATTAGCAGACAGAGGAGAGTATGTGTGCTTAGTCAAGAGCACTGAATGGTACGAGAAGGCTAGTCTGAACCTCATTATTACAGGTGAGACACTAATGTAACTGTTTTAGTTAGACTTGAGTTGCTATTTAGTAACTTTATATATTTCTAGACTTTGATCTCACTAATAGAGTGATCTTTTCTACAGTGGTTGGATCTCCTCCTCTTCTCTCACTGGCTGAAAGCGGAGAAGTGGTGAATGTTACCTGTGTGTCAGATGGATGGTCACCAAATCCCACCCTGATCTGGAGAGACAAAAGAGGAAATCAACTCAGGAAAACTGTTAATCACAACACAGGTATGTAAACAATACACAAATAAGATTACCCATGTCACATTCACAGTACACCTGGTACAGGTACATTATTGTTTGTTGGTGCTGGTGGATCAGACCTCAACCTGCCTCCTCTATTTAACTATATATGATAGTGTGAGATGTCTCAGCTCAGCAGTGTGTTCAATACTAAACTTGCTATAATGCTAAAACACTTAATGAATGATATCTGGTCTGAATGTGCAATTCTGTGATGGAAGAGTGTCTGAACATCGATGTGGCCTACACTCAGAAACTAGTCCAGTCCTTGCCAAATCCAAACAGCTGTTATTGGTGCTGGTGGAGGTGTTACAGGCTATTATGTAAAATGCTGAATTGTTGGAGTGCTGTAATAAACCTAGGAAACTGGGCTCTCTCTCTCTCTCTCATACAGACTCTGAAGGGTTGGTGAGTGTGAGCTCGTGGCTGATTTTCTTTCCCGCTGAGTCAGAGTGGATCTCCTGTTTTGTGGGTTTACCTGATCAGGAGATGAAGGAAGGAAGAGTGCTACCACTCAAACCGGCCTATAAACCTGATCCTGTTTGTGATCCTGACCCAACTTTAGAACCAGGTGAGTCCAAACCTATTCAGTCGGACACATTACAGTGATGATCTGAATATGTATAGCTGTTTGATATACTAAAGGAAATATACCTGGTCAGGACTCTCTCCAGGATGGAAAGCCTTCACCATCGTACTGGTCATCAGTCTGTTGGTCTTCACTGTGATGGCGATGCTCTTCTTCCCTAAGATTAGAGGTAGGAAATGTTCAGTTATCAGCGAAATTTTGGTTTGAAGTCTTATGCTATCATTAAAAGTTCTAATGTTTGGAATTTTCTGGATTATAGGTCACATCTTACCAAAGGAGTCAAAACCTGCTTCAACAGGTGAGTTTCAGAACACTGCTGGGAGGATATAGTGCATTTAATTCAGTAGTTTTGATTACTCACTTGCTGAAAGTAAAACACCACTAACAAACCACTTACACTCAAGATTATTTAACATTTTGACTATGAACATATGACTTAACGGCTAAATATATTTATTTTAATGAAACAACAAATATAAAATAATAATTATAATCATATATTCTCTGTTTTTTATTATTTAGAAGAACAAACAGGTCTTATGGGTGAGTATTATGAAAAACTTGAAAAACACCTCCTAACCACTTCAGTGTCCCATTTTCTTCGCTGGAAAAAACTGTATCTCTATCAACGGCACTGACCATATAGGACACTCCGTAGTCCTACAGTTTTTTTCTACAGTTACAGACTTGTTTGTTCATCTGTTTTTTTCTCTGTACTGTGTTTGCACATTCTCCCCCATTGAGTGCTGGGAATACGTAGGAGGTTAAGCAGCCCTAGATTGCCTGAATGAATGATTGTTTATAATGGTGATCCACTACAGGTTTTTTTTTGTCTAAACTGTAATGAAAATGTGTTTATTTTAAGGAGCGAGTCGAGTCCTCCTCCATACCCAGTCTCAGTTTTGAGAGAAATCAGCAGCAAGAACTGATGGAAAAGCCACTCAGACCCCAGGTAACACGGACACAGTTATTACACAGACGTTTATTACCACTGTTACAAACACTTAACTTTATTTATTGTACTTTATTCCTTATGACTATCACTACACAAATAAAGATGTATAAGCTCAGAAGTATCTATCTTTTTTTCCATTGGCTTTTAATTCCTGTTCTTTTATTTCTTATCCTGCTAGTTCATTCTGCATATATTCTTGTTGTTTGTTTTGCCAAAAACTGTAAAATGTTTTAAAGAACATATTTTGGCTCATTTTTCTGTGTTTTGACTATATTATTTATTTATTTTTATTTATTTGTTTACATTGTTCTGTCTATTTGTCTCTCTTTTGTTCTCTTCTGCGCTATCCCCTTCGTGGCTGTTGTAACACTGAGATTCCCCACTGTGGGACGACATTCTTGGCCTCTTACTAGAGTAGATGTTACATGCTTTTTTTTAATTATTAATACTGTTCCTCATGCTGTACAAAAATCATCTGTATTCACTCAAGTGCCATTTCACTTAGCTCCAGAGTCCGATTCCTGAAAGTCCGGCAGAACAAGCTGTTAGGTCCACTTTTTGCCAGCTAGACTAGAGCAGGACGCTTTCAGAGTGATTTTTGATCAGTTTTCAGTACTTTTAACTCTCCATATGTGTTGTGTGTAACATGGAAAAGGGCTGAAAAATTCCCAACAGGACATTTTAAAGGCAGCCGAGAAAAGAGGTTTCTGCAGAAGAGTTTGACCGAAACAATTTTTTACATGCACAAAAAATAGGTAAAAAAAAGTCCTCTTTTAAGGCATACAGCGTCATAAATTATCCAGTCCCCCCATGTCTGAAGCAGAACAAAAAACACAACGACTGCAACAGAACCAGGGAGCTTCCAGGGACTACAGATTTCTTTTTAACTTTTGCTGAAATAAGAAGATTAATGTTTTGCTTTTTAACAGGTTTTCAAAAAAAAATGATAAGGAAACCCTCACAGAAAAAGAAACAGAAATCCCAGGTAAATCTAAACACACACTGGAACTGGTTTTCTGTAGGTACAACACTTTCATAATAATAATAAACCTGCTCTTTCAAAATTTGTACTGATCCCTTTATGTGTTATTTCCACAGACTGGGAAAAAGATGGTTTCATGCAAAGGTAAGACGGGCTCAGGTCCAACAAAGAACACAGCTGAGACCCACAAGCACTAATAATACTAATAACTAATCACTAATAATACTAAACAACAACAACAACTAATTAATACTAAAACAACTGAACAATAATAATAATAAATATATGAATAATATGAAATTAATAAAATATATAATAATGATAATATATGAATACAATAATAAAATATATAATAATTAAATATATGAATATAATATAATAATAATAATAATAATAATAATAATAATAATTAATTATAACTACTTTTAAGCGAGTTAAAAAAATGATAAACAATTCTTTTTTTTTTTTAAAAAAATGAAAAGATGATACTGGTCCCATATTACAGTATATAAATTATATCCAGTGTTGGAAAAAATATAGTAAAGCCCAAGCTTTTTCTGGAACCAGTGAGAGGCTTTTGTTGTAAAAAACAATTTTTAATAAATCTGTGATGCGTCAGTTCTTTTTTACTATACTTAACTGAGAAAGCATTCAAAGATTTTTTCTTTTTTAATATGCCTGACTGACCAACTTGATTGTAAATATGTTGCAACAGAAAACAAATTTGTGAATTTGATGCCCTGTAAAAAAAAAAATAAAAAAGGTTGGGACAAAAATAAAATACATACAAATCTAATAGAAATATAAAAAAACAACTCTGAGAAATATTTTAATGCCACCATCATTATGAAAAATACATTCCACAATAAAGCAGAGAACTGGTAATAGGTGAGAGAACATGATTGGGGATAAAGTTTTCTCCAACAATTGTTCTATACAAGCAGAAAAAGGCTTTGTGGTTCAACATATTCAACATACATGCCAAAATAATTTGGAATTGAGAAAATCTCAGTCTGCCTAAGACTGCAGTCCAGATCTGTTCTCCCTTTAAAAAAAAAAAAAATTGATTATCAACATGACTGTTGAGCAGCTTGGTTTTGTCCTGTAACAGCAAGAATGAATGAAACATATTGCAAAACTGGTAAAACAATCAATATCTGCAGATCCCAAACCTTTAAACAGTGGTGATTATAAGGAAACGCATGTGACACCATACTAAAACATGGGCCAAACATTTTCAAGTGTGTTGCAGGCACACAAAGCTGGACAATTTAAAACAAATAATTTGACATATCACTAAATTAACATACTTTTCTCAATATTTAATATTTAATATATTTTGTGTGTGTTATAGTAATGATCACCATCTGTCCTTTAATGACCGTTTCCAGTATGACCGTTTCTAGAATTGTTTTGTAATCTCTTAGTTCAACAAATGTTTATTTTATGTTTCCCAGTTGCCATCACATCAGTTGAAACAACAGTATATTATCTGGAGATCAGGGAGAAACGGGACAGAGTAACCTGTTCAGAAGACATCGAGGGATAAAGACACAATTTGTACATGCTCTATGACTAAAAGAGAGATTCAGTTTCAGGTTGCTACCTAACTGGGAGATAAAACCACTGACAGAAACCATTATACTGAGAAAGGTCTACTGAGGTCAACAACTTATGAATGTCCAACATAAACATCCTGGTATGCTGGGGGTGGTAACCAGTAAATCAGCAGAGAAAGAAGAATGCCGTAGGAAAGTTCCTTTAACTCCACAGAACGACTACTGGGTTCTTCAGTATGATGAAGATAAAGGGTACTATGTTAATGATCCCTCTCTGACTCCTGTTCTAGTGAGAGGTCAGGTCTCAAAGCTGGGAGTGTTTATAGACTGTGAAAAACACACGCTGTCTTTTTACGACAGTGATAAACACACACATCTCTACACTTTTTATAATGTACCTTCAAAAAATCTCTAATTCCTGTTATATCTCCTGGAGATAAAAAAAATCATACAGTTATTATATATGTCAGTAAAAATGCATGAAATGTAAAAGAACTATATCCACAACATGAAATTCTGTAACTGATTTCTGATTGGGCATTTACCAATGTTCCCAATGCTACCTAGTTTTTATGTTTTTTATTCTATATGTGTATGAATATTCAGGCAATTAAAAAATACCTCCATTACTAATATAATTTAAAATTATTTTTTAAAAATTAGATAGGGGGTAATGAAATTGGAGAGAAAAGGGTACAAAGAGTAGGTAAGGGTAAAAAGAAGACCAGAAGAAGGAACATCTTTCATTTTATAAAAAGTTTAAACCAGCTGAATGTGATACTGAAAATAAATCAAAGGCTTTAAACAACAAAAACACAGATTGTCACTTCAAGGTCATCAGGTTCTGCTGAGTGTTAAAAGGCATCCTGAAAATAAAGTGAGTTTGGCACACTTCCTGTTGACCAGCCTTGTTTTTGGATTTGCCCTTTGGTGTTTGCTAGTTTGGACCTCCTGTTTTGATTCCAATGCTAGAAGACGTAGTCGAGAGCAAAACAAGGTCGGAATACAGGTAGACCAAATACGTTTGGAAAACACTCCGAACTGCAACGAGATGTTGGCAAAGCTTCACAAGGGTTGTGTGTGTATGAGAGTCTTAAATACAGCTGGAGACAGCTGGAGTAACCAGTAGACGAGAGGTGGACCGGGGAGGATTGGTGGAGCGCAACATGTGGGTGTGACGTCATTGGGCTGTGCACTCTGTGGAGTCCAGAGGAGCAGAGGAGTAAGGCAGACCCGCAGACGTGACAACGGTGTGTTATTAAAGTTCATGCTTTTTCATCTGCAAGTGTCTGATTGGTTCTTTAAGACTTACAGTTCTCATATTTGCTTTTGAAATAGTTTAGCATATTGACTGTGTCAATATTTTGTCTGTCATTTTGACAGAAAATGTATTAAAAAGAGACACATTCACAACATTTCAATCAATATGGGATCAATATGGAATCAATATGGGACAACAGATCAGAATTTCAGCTTTCATTTTCTTAATTTTTACGTCTAGACATTTTACACACTTTTAACAAGTGTGCCCTGTTAAATTGTTTAAAAAACGAACATTCTTGAATGTCCACTCTTGTTTAGAGACTGTATTTCTTTAAAGGATAAACCAATATGAAAACCAGAGAGCTCTCTATGGTAGAAAAGTGATTCATAATAAAGTAAAAAGTAATTTCACAACTACAAAACTAGTTTGTGCCGGTTACTAGTTTTAATCTACAAAAGATTTAATCTACAAAAGATATACCCAAGATGACCACACACTGTAGTGCAGCAGCTTCTCACGCTCCCAGCGAAAACCCAGCTTTTTGTTATTTTTACGTCGGTTCCGATAGCGTCTTCACGCGCCTTAAGCGTGTGAGTTACAGCCAGACTGAACTTTTTAAGATAAAGGACAGCTCTGCTACAAAAGTAGCAACTATGGACAATAGTTTCAAAGCTACTATGTTCTGTAGAACCTTTACCTCGAAGGTTATTGACCACGGTTACAGGGTATCATGGGCCACAAACAATTGAACCTTTTTTACATTATAATATACAGTATAATATACATATAACGTAACTGTCTAGTTATGGGGGGCAGTAGGTTATTGTATATAGTAGTTATTGTGGTTTTAGGAAGTAAAAATATATTTGTTATTTTTTGTAGCGTAAAACTGAGAGCAGATTTATACATCATGGATATTCAGCTTTACAGCAACTGGATATGGTTCCTTAAACAGCCTCCTTTGTTTTCCTCACTACCAGCTTTTATATGTAAAACAGTTATTGTGGTTCTTGTTGCTCGAGTCTTTGAGAAGCATATAGTATCGGTGAATTTTCATGCTTTCATGTTTTATGAATGTAAAGGGCTATTGGGAATTTTAAACTGGTTTTGGTCTCCCAGTGATGATATTTAATGTAGAGCAGTTTGTAATATTTTTGTTTCTCTTTAAAAAGACTGTTTGGTTTATTGTACAATGTAATAAAACCGTGTTCTAAATTTATAAGTTGTTTTGCTGGACTTTAACCTGAACATGATAAAATGTATAAGGACAAGGTAAAATTAGGGTGGATGAGATGTTGGTAATGTTTTGGGGTATGCACCACATCCAATCTAACTGTGCTGCAGTGCAACAAGCAATATTTCTCTAAGAACTAAAGAGTAACTTATGAAATACATCAGTGTAGAATATAAGAATAGGACAGTATGATGACATTTTTATCATCATGATGGTGCAACATTATACTTTCCTGAACATATCAGAATTAACACACCACCGTGTCTGTCACTGTCACTGCAGTGCTAAGAACGATCCACCACCCACATCATACCTGCTCTGTGGTGGTCCTGACCCTTGAAGAACAGGGTAATACAGTATACAGATGGAGTACAGTCTGTACCTGTAGAACTACAGAGTGTCCAATGTGGTCAGTGGAGCTGTTTTAATGGACACTGAGTAGAGATACATGGAGGTGGTTTCAATCTTATGGCTGATCAGTGTACATCAAGTTTAAGAAAATTGAATATTGTGCTGGACCAAAATAAGAAACATGTCTCTGTATCAGTGAAATTATAAACAGGAGAAGGTGTGCTAAATTCCAATTGTGGTGAAAAGTTAGCTCTCCATAAGAATGTAAATAAATTCTGGCAGTGACTGCTACTGTGTTACACCACAAAGAGGAACCTATTTAGGGCATTACGCAGTGCCTAGCCACTCCCTTCCACTGTGTTAATGTTTACCTCTGTTCAGGCAGTGAAACTTTCGGTTTCTGATTCAGTCTCTGTTCGTCTAAGCTTTTACACAGTCCACAGTTACCAGGCTTTTAGAAGACGGACCGAGCTGAATGCTCTACAAGAGGAATATTTCACCATCCGTGTTCTGATCTGAGGACTATGGCGCAGGGGGCGATCCAATCAGGTCAGTTCTAATGTACATAATTTTCAGACAGAGTCGTGAAGGAAGCTGGTGTATATAAGACAGGACTTTCTTAAACTGCTTCATAGTGAATACATATAACTAAAAAATCTAATTATAGAAAATTTGCCAAGAAATTTGCCAAGTTTCTTCAGGTTTATGAATGTGTGAAGGGTCAAGTCAAGGCTTTCACACAAAACATGGGACAAACTACAAGGTCAAAAATGCTAGTTAGCTTTAGCCATGGACTGATTATCGATATCATATACTGAATATTACAGTAAATAACTTCAGACAAATTTGCATCTTTTCCACTTTCACATGCTGCTACTTGGGAACAGAGTACAACAAGTAATGAAAGTAAAGTGGTTTTGCCATTCTACCTTAGCTGTGCTACCATGTTGTATAATGCACATTTCCAACTGCAGACAGTCCTGGACTGTGGAACCCAGACTCTGGATTATACACCCATGCTGTTGTAACACGGACAGAATGTGGCTTGCTGTGATCTTGTTGTAATAAGCCACTGACCTAACTAATTTTATACATGCTGCAGGCATAAAACCTAGGTGCAATATTAAAATAGCTTATCTGTGTACTGTTGTCATTTAAATACGGGTCAAAGCGGTTTTACAACTCAGCGCTTGTTGTTTATACAAACATCACCAAAAGAACGGCTGCACCCAGAAGGAGGTGTGGGATTTCAGGTCTGTTGGGAAGGAAGATAAAGGTTACCAGGATCAATAACTGATGATGAGTTTAGACTAATATGATCAATATTTATTGAGCTACACATACAGAAGTCTGTCTCTCAGTATTGCAGTCTTTGATGACGGTGACGTGGTGTTAAGGATAGTCATCGTAACATGTGTACATGTAGTCCTACATGGTGCAGCTGTCTGGGAATGGTGTTGGCCTAACAGGATAACTCATGGGGGACAAAACTGCTCGCTGAATGTTTGCAGCAGTGGCTGTTGAGGCACTCCATGCATACCAGACTATCAGCAGGGTCTACCTCTCTGTACGTCTCTGAGGCACGACTCCACTTCCAAAGAAGGCTCCCAACATAACAGTCCGAATGACAGGCACAGACAGGATACAAAAGCTCAACAGCACGACCTTATATAGTCATTCAGGTACAGGGATAAGGGCCCTCCTTGCTTAGGTCATATGCATGGCGAAGGTGAAACCCAAATCATTAGCATGTCTCACGATGTCAAACCTACCCAACAAGTTTCACTCCTGTTGTGAAGGAGGCTCAACACAACAGCACAGTCAGAACGGATAGCACATACAACAGGACGACCTTATAGTCAGTGAGGTTACAGCGATAAGGGCCCATCCTTGCTTATGTTATATGCATGGCAAATGTGAAACTCATTAGCATGTCTCACAATGTGAAACCTACCCCACAAGTTAAATTCCTTTTGGCTAATTCTATCTGGGTGCAGCTATATATTTTTTTAATGTTGAGTGTATATGCATGTCATATACCGTTCTGACGTTTCTGGAACTGATGTTTGTACTAGACCGTTTCATCAGAAAGTGCTTGCTGAATGTTTAAGCAGGACATGAAAGCAGGTTCCAGATTCAAAATCTGTATCTTCAATCAATAAGTGTCATTAGCAGCACGTTTTATAGTATTAGAGAATGTTCTAAAGTGATATTTGCTGTATGTTTAATGTTGACCTCTCTGTGTTTCTGGGGCACCTGTCTGTACTAGAAACAGGAAATCAATAAATCAACTAACAGATTAATATGTTTCCAACATTTACAGCTATGTTTGTTCTGTGGATGATGTTCAATATCAACGGTGGCTCAGTTGAAGGTATTTCTACTTTCACTAACATCTAGTACCATCACTGAATCCATAGGTTATACCGTTCCATAAACCACACACAAAGGCTGAACCTGTGTAACTTTCCCCTTTAGGTACCTTCTCTTTACTGGTTCCTGATGGATACATCTCAGCTAGAATAGGATCTTCTGTTGTCCTGCCATGTGGACTTTCAACTACACTGGACATTAAGAGCTATGAAGTGAACTGGCATCGGCCCAATAAAAAAGAGGACCCAGTTCTGCTGTACAAAGATCAGATGGTCCAGGAGAACACTGGAGATCCTCAGTACAGAGGCAGGGTGTCTCTGATTGGAGAACTAGAGAACGGGAACGTCTCTCTGAAAGTGGAGAACCTCACACTAGCAGACAGAGGAGAATATGTGTGCTTGGTTAAGAGCACTGAATGGTATGAGAGGGCTAGTGTGAACCTCAATATCACAGGTGAGACATTACCTGTTTTACTTGGACCTATTTACTTGGAGTTGCTATTTAGTAACTTTATAGATTTCTAGACATTGACCTCACTAATAGAGTGATGTTTACCACAGTGGTTGGATCTCCTCCTCTTCTCTCACTGGCTGAAAGCGGGGAAGAGGTGAATGTTACCTGCGTAGCAGACGGATGGTCACCAAATCCCATCCTGATCTGGAGAGACAAAAAAGGAAAAGAACTCAGGGCCACTGTTGATCACAACACAAGTATGTACACATAACAAAAAGGGACCCCCATGTCACGTTCACAGTACACCTGGTACAGGTTAATTTTTGTTTGTTGGTGCTGGTGGATCAGAGCTCAACCTGCCTCCTCTATTTAAGTATATATGATAGTGTGAGAGGTCTCAGCTCAGCAGTTTGTTCAATATTAAACTTGTTATAATGCTAAAACCCCTTAATGAATGATCAGCTATGCTTTTACATGTTCCCACTATCACGGGTTGTTTGTCATGCTAAATATTATCAAAAGTTTAATTTCATTCAATTTATACCAGTCGAGTGCAAAAATGAACTTAACCCCCCACCCCCGTTTTTCAGCACAAACTGCCAGTATTCTATAATACTGCTCTGCTATGTGATAGTAAGTGGTTTTGGCAGCACATTGCGTCCAGTGTGGGGTTAGGTTGAGTTACGTAGGAGGCCTTGCTTGCTCACTTTTTTTGGCATCAAGGACAAAAGAATTAGTTGCCTTGCACCTTGGAATTGTCCCAGGCAACACATCCACCAAATCTGGTCCAACTGTGCAATACTTTGATGTAAGAGTGTTTGAACATTGATGTGGCCTACATCCAGAAACTTGCCCAGTCCATCCAATCACAGCCGTTACTGGTGCTGGTGGAGGTGTTTCATGATTTTAGGTAATATGCCAAATTGTTGAAGTGCTGTAACAGACTTTATAACTGAGGTTTTTTGCTCTCTCTCTCTCTCTCTCTCTCTTACAGACTCTGTAGGGTTGGTGAGTGTGAGCTCCTGGCTGCTTGTCTCTCCCTCAGGGTCAGAGTGGATCTCCTGTTCTGTGGGTTTATCTGATCAGGAGATGAAGGAGGGAAGAGTGCTGCCCCCCAAAATGGCCTATAATCCTGATTCTGTTAATGATCCTGACTCTCTAGAACCAGGTGAGTCCAAACCTATTTAATCAGACACTGTAGAGTGATCATCTGAATATGTATAGCTGTTTGATATACTAAAGGAAATATACCCGGTCAGGACTCTCTTCAGGATGGAAAGCCTTCACCATCTTACTGGTCATCAGTCTGTTGGTCTTCACTGTGATGGCGATGCTCTTCATCCCTAAGATTAGAGGTAGGAAATGTTCAGTTACCAGCGAATCCTGGTTTGAAGTCTCATTCTATTATGGAAAGTTCTAATGTTTGGAATTTTCTGGATTATAGGCCGCATCTTACCAAAGGAGTCAAAACCTGCTTCAACAGGTAAGTTTCAGAACACTGTTGTGAGGAATTATAACAGAGTAGTGTATTTATTATCGGTTCAGTAGTTTTGATTACTTGCTTGCTGAAAGTAATACACCACATCACTACTGACAGACTAAAAATAGCATTTTGACTCAACCGCTAATTATATTTATTTTAATCAAACAACATAAATATAATTATAATCATCAAAATAATTGTATTTTCTCTGCTTTTTATCATCTAGAAGAGCAAACAAGTCTTGTGGGTGAGTACACGTGAAAAGACCTCTAACCACTCCAGCGTCCATTTCTTACTGAAACCATATCTCTATCACCTTCACTGACCATATAGGAGCACTCTGTAGTTCTATAGTTAGACTGTAGTCCATCTGTTCCTTATTCTTGCTAATTAGTGCTCGGATATGCAGGAGGTTAAGCAGCCTAGATTATTAACAAAATACTGTTTAAAAAATGATCTATTTCAGGTTTGTCTGTACTTAATAAACTGTAATGTTCATTTAAAGAAAAGCCCAGCTCTCCTCCATACCCAGTCTCAGCTCTGAGAGAAATCAACAAAACTGATGGAGCCACTCAGACCCCAGGTAACACTGTCACATAGTTATTACACAGATGTTAATACTCTGTAAACACTTAAAACTTTTTATTGTACTATTTATTGTACTTTATTCCTCATGACATCACTACACAAAATTCAGTGTTTTGACTTTATTATTAATTTATTACTTGTTGTTTACATTGTTCTGTCTATCTGTCTAGCTTATGTTTCCTCCTATCCCTTCGCTGCTGTAACACTGAGTTTCCCCACTGTGGGACATCATCTTGCCTCCTACTAGAGTAGATGTCCATGCTTTAATTATTAACACTGTCCTCACGCTGTACATCTGTATTCACTCCTTGTATGGAACACTCTGTTAGAGGTTTTGTGTCTTTAAAGCCCACCTCTCTGTTCTGAATGGTCAATTGCCATTTCACTTTGATCCTGAAAGTCCGCCAGAACAAGCTGATAGGTCAAATTTCGCCAGCTAGACTAGAGCAGGACGTTTTAAAGTGATCAGTTTTCAGCTCTCTGTGTGTTGTCTAACACAGAAAAGGGCTGGAATTCTAAAAAGACATTTCAGGCAGCTGAGAAAAGTGGTTTCTGCGGGAGAGTTTACAAAATGCACAACAAACCCTACAGAACATTAAAAAGAATATGCAAAATAGGTCCCTTTAAGGCTTACAGTATAACATGAACTACAAGCAAACTATAATAAGTCATTTTGTATTTTTCCTGATAACATCTCTGAATTACTTCAGTAGTTAATTCTCCAGTCATTCTAAAGCAAAATAAACGCATAGCTGGGTAGAACCTGAAGTAGAACCTTCACGGCAGACCAAGTCAGGAGACAGCTGAGGAGACTACACCCCAGGAAGGCGGCCGGCCCAGACAAAGTGTGCCCCAGAATGCTTAAGGCATGTGCTGCCCAACTGGGGGAGCCCCTCCAGCATGTCTTTAACCTGAGCCCTAAGGTCCACCATGCTGAGGACCCACTGCAGTTTGCGTACCGGGAGAAGGTGGGAGTGGAAGATGCCATCCTCTATCTGCTACACAGAGCTCACTCTCATCTGGACAAGGGGGGTTGTGCTGTGAGGGTCATGTTCTTTGACTTCTCTAGTGCCTTCAACACCATTCAGCCCCTACTACTGAGAGACAAGCTGATGAAGATGGAGGTGGACATGCACCTGGTCACCTGGATCACTGACTACTTCACTGGGAGACCACAACATGTCAGGATCAGGGACTGCTCCTGTGATACGGTGATCAGCAGCACAGGAGCACCACAGGGGACTGTTCTCTCTCCAGTCCTGTTCACCCTGTACACATCGGACTTCAAATACAACTCGGAGTTATGCCACATGCAGAAGTTCTCTGATGACACTGCAATCGTGGGGTGTGTGCGTAATGGCCAGGAGAGGGAGTACAGAAGCCTGGTTGAGGACTTTGTGGAGTGGTGCACATCACCAAAACCAAGGAGATGTGTATAGACTTCAGGAGGTCCAGGCCCTCTCAGCAGCCAATCTCCATCAAGGGGGTTGATGTGGAGGTGGTCAGGTCCTACAGATACCTTGGTGTGCACCTGGACGAGAGGCTGGACTGGTCAGTAAACACTGACATAGTCTACAAGAAGGCACAGAGCAGACTGTACTTCCTCAGGAGGCTGGGGTCCTTCGGGATCTGCCAGAAACTCCTGCTGATGTTCTACCAGTCCGTGGTGGCCAGCGTCCTCTTTTATGCTGTGGTGTGTTGGGGAGGCAGTATCAGCAAGAGGGATGCTGGACGACTCGACAGGCTGGTGAGGAAAGCTGGTTCTGTGCTGGGACTAGAGCTGGAGTCCTTAACACCACTGGCAGAGAGGAGAGCCCTCAGCAAGCTGCTGCACATCATGGACAATGTTCACCATCCTCTGCACACCACGATCATCAGGCAGAGGAGCTAATTCAGTGGCAGACTGCTGTCCCAGTCCTGCTCCACAGACAGACTCAGGAAGTCTTTTGTCCCTCAGGCCATAAGACTGTTCAACTCCTCTCAGTACAGCAAATGAAAAACTCTGGACACTCTTTCCTTCCGGTCACTCCAATAGACACACCCCCATCTCTGCACACACTCCCTCCTCTGGACACACCCCCATCTCTGCACACACTCCCTCCTAAATGCCCTATTTCTATTTATATTGTATTATTCTACTCCATTCTGTACTGTTTACACATTTTGCACTGATAAATTATTTATATTACTGCGTATTTGCACTGTCTGGATGGCTGACAACAGCCATCTTCTTAATTTGCTTAGCAAATTGTTTACCACTACCTCCATTTATACTTTATACCTTACCCAGACACTAAGGACTCTATTTTTATACTTTCATACTTTATATTGTATCTCTGTCTCTATTTGTACAATCTATCTTGCTTCTGTTGTTACTTCTGTATAGTTTGTATATCTGCTACTGGATGCCTTGAATTTCCCTCTGGGATCAATAAAGTATCTATCTATCTCTATCTAGAACTCCAGGACCAAAGATAAGAAATGATGAGGTTCTAAAAAAGATCCTTTTAAATTGATGATAAAAGACTAACATATTGCTTTCAACAGTTTCAGAGAAAAGCGACAAGGGAACCAACACAGAAAAAGAAATTCCAGGTAAATCTAAAGCTACACTGGGCTGGTTTCTGTAGAGAGAACACAGTCATGTAATAATAAATCTGCTCTGTAAAAAATATGTACTGATTCCTATTTGTTTTTTTTTACAGACTGGGAAAAGATGCTTGCACGCAAAGGTAAGACACTCAGTCAAACACAGATCCAAGTTAAGAACACAATCACAAATAATAATAATAATAATAATAATGATTTAAAAAAAAGTTAAAAATAAGATGCTACTAACCCCATGTTATAGCATAAATAATTTCCAGCCTTCAAGAAGACTGGGACAGAATAAATACATACAAAAATTTAATAATTAAAAGGAAATGTAGGTAACACATTACTAACCATGACCCTGACATTTTCAAGTGTGTTACAGGCACAAAGCTGCACAAATAAAACAATGGAATTCTTTTCTTTGTACTTTCGTCAATTAAGTACAGATTCGGAAAGATGAATAGCTCAGATTATTTTTACATTTTTTTTTTTTACATTTACATTTATACATTATACTATACTATATACATTACTATAATACTATATACATACTATATACATTTTTAGAAAATATCCCAATTTTTAAGGAAATGGATTTTGTAATTTGACATATTACTAACTTAATTAAAATAAGTCATTAACATGCTTTCTAAATATTAATATATTTTGTATGTGGTATTGCAGTAATCTGTCCTTAATGTTAATTTCTAGAATTGTTTTGTATCTCTTATTACAACTTGCATGTTTATTTGAATTTATATTTTCAGTTGCTATCAGGCCAGTTACACCAACTGCACATTTTCTTGAAGTTGGAAAGAAAAAGACAAGAGTAACCTGTACATCAGACGTCCAGGATAAGACAGAATTTGTTCATGTTCTGTGTGAAGAGAGAATCAAATCAGGTAGATACTACTGGGAGATAAACCCACTGATAGAACCATATACTACAAAGGATCGTAAGACCCGTAAATGTTCAACATCCTGGTATGTGGGGGTAACCAGTGAATCAGCAAAGAAGAAGAAGAAAGTTCCTGTAACTCCACAGAATGGCTACTGGGTTCTTCAGTATGATAAAGATAAAGGGTACTATGTTAATGATCCCTCTCTGACTCCTGTTCTAGTGAGAGATCGGTTCTCAAAGCTGGGAGTGTTTATAGACTGTGAGAAACACACACTGTCTTTTTACGACTGTGATAAACAGTCTCATCTCTACACTTTCAATAATGTCCCTTCATCACCAACATCACCTCTCATTCCTGTGTTAAGTCCTGGGGACAAAGAAAATCATACAATTTTGATATGTCAGTAAGAATGTATGAAATGTGAACTTAATCCAAGACATGAATTCTGTGACTGATTTCTGTTTAGACATTTATCAATGTTTCATGTTTTCTATATGAGTATAAATATTCAGGAAATTTAAACTCAAGTGATTTAAAATTATTTTATTTTTGTTTTTTTTTTTTGTTTTTTTTTTTACATATTGCATCTTTGGTTGTAAGGGGTGGGGTTGGGGGTGGGGGTGGGGGTTATGAAATTGGAGAGGAAGAAGGTACAGAGCAAAAAGAAGACCAGAAGAAATAACATCTTTCATTTAATAAAATGAGTTCAAACCGGCTGAATATCATACTGAAAATAAAACAAAGGCTTAGAAAACAAAACACAGATTGTCACTTCAAGGTCATTCAGGTTCTGCTGAGTGTTAAGAGATATCCTGAAAATAAAAGTTCCTCACGCTTCCTTCTGACACATCTTGTAGCACTCCCTACTACATTTCACTGGCTGGCTCTGTTAAGTCCATGAACTACATTTCCCAGGATCCTACAGATCACATGCTATCACAATCCACTTGAAGTCACCTGAATACTAACTGTTTTCACTTGTTCCTCATTTTGCCTCTGTATAAATACCTGTTTGTCTTGCCTGGTCTTTGCCAAGTATTGCTGTTGTTTCCACCGTGTACTGAATTTTATTTTTCCAGTTTGTCTCAATGTATTTTTCTGTTTTTGTTTTGACTGTTTTTGGATTAGCCCTTTGGTGTTGTTTTCTAGTTTGGATTTCCTGTTTCGTTTGACTTCTCCTTTGCCTTGCTCCATGTTTCGAGGATTGTCTTTATTGGTTATGACCCTGGCTTGTCTCTGGATTGCCTTTTTGACCACACAATGTATTACTAAAGTTTATTACTTATTATTAAAGTGTCTTATTGGTTCTCATGTTTGCTTTGAAATAACAGAGACATGGAATTTAACAACATTTCAGAAGCACCCCATTCTTCCTGGACTAGACCAGATTTAACTTACTTTAACTTTTAATTCATTAAACTAAGACACTACGGAATGGCTACACATTATTAAGAAGTCTAGCCTTCTCTCATAGTACTAGGACAACAAAGCTAGATCTTTAGTTGTGCTATACTGAATTAAAAAAAATGTATACGTGACAACATCAAAATTTCAGCTGTTATTTTCCTGATTTTTACATCGAGACACCTTTTTTGTTTGAACTTGTGTCTTGTCCAGGTGTGCCCAGTTCGATTGTGAACAGCTAATGAATACCGCTGAATGTCCACTCTTGGTTTTCTGGAGAGCTTCTCACATACTGAACAGTAAAAAAATGCATTTTTTAACCGGCGAGCGTCACAGTCATGAAATAATATATATTAAAATAAGGAGCAATAATAGCATTTTTGTTAGTATTTGTTTTGGTAAAGCAAATTTAAAATTCCTGTGAATTATGTAGCACGACTGCTATAACTTTTATTTTACAGTATTAAGGTCTTTAATATGAATAAGCTAATATTCATGTTCATTCTGATTGGCTCTTGCCAAGTGAAAGCACTCCAGCATTACAAGAAATCAGTAAGATCATCACTAGATTCCAGAGTCAGTTCAGTCCTCGGGTGTGTTAATTTTGCAGGTTGAGACATGCTAAAATAACACAGACACAGGATACAAAAAAGCATTTTTTTTACTCATTAAGAAACTGATGGCAGCAGCTGGGCGACCTCTCCTGCTGACATGCAGTTTATTTTGCCTGTTTTACTTTTTGTGTTTGTTTGACTTGGTGTTTGTCCACATTTTGCAAGTCCAACATCACCAATGAGTGGCAGACATTACTGGACATCGGAAAACAGTGCTGGCTATTTCTGACCCCCATGCTGCCTACTGTTCGCACCAGATGTCACCAGAGTCAACCGTGGCCTGTGGCATCACCTTGGACTGGCATGCGAACGTAAACAAAAGGGTAAGTGAGAAGGTGTCCGGGCGAGGCTAACAAAGCTAATTCAGATACTGCTTCCAATTCTACTGCACGCGAACGTCTGTTCTCTGGAAAACATGCTGTAAAAACAGACTCTGGGAGATTGCCTAACCAGGAACTGCTGTGTTTTCATTTTCACTGAAACCTAGCTTCACAGCAGCATACCAGACTCGGCCTTAATGGTACAGGGGATAACAGCACGCCACATGGACCGCACAGCTGCCTCTGTCAAAACAAAGGGCTGTGTGTGTTTGTGAGCTACCAAAGATGTACTGTTGAATAATCAGTGCATTTCGTATTAGTGTGTATACATTTTACCATGTGGTTAACATCACCAGAACAGAACTGTATGCATTTACGACAGGACGGAGTCCCTGGGATATTGCTGTTCTCGGGGTTTTACAGGTCATAGGTCAAACACCACTTGGAGACCATTTGTTGGTCCTAGATAAGATCACACCCTCTTTCTGTTATCTTTAGGGGGTGGTTAAACAGTGTATAAAACCTGTGTGACAGGGGTCTCTCTTCAGACTGAGTTGGGCTTGGTGGACTGAGTTGTGCTGCGTAGGACTAAGGTCCGACTGAGCAGGACTGAGTTGGGTTGAGTTCAGTTTGTACTGGACTGGCCTGGCTAAGGATGAGAGATGTGAGTGAACTGCGATCGCCTTGAAAAACTACTCCAACATCTCCAGCCTTCAGTCTCCTGACTCCATCCTTCTGGGCAAGCAGCTAAGAAAGAAACTACAGTACCAATTCTGCGGTTGTTGAACACGGCCGCTCTCCTGATATAGAGTTCATGGTGGTGAGATGCAGACCCTATTACCTCCCGCAGGAATTCACTGTGGTTATTGTTCTGACTGTCTACATACCCCCACAAAGCGATGCTAAGCTAACGCTAACCATGGTGGCTAATGTTATTAGCAAGCAGTGGCCTTGCCGTCCAGAAGCTGCATTCAGCTGGATCACGTCTACATGAACATCAAGGGGACTTTTAGCACCATCCCCTGCCTCCGTTCAGTAAGAGTGACCACTCTCTGGTTGACATGACTAAATACGCAACATCTTCCATTGATTCATTAGGAAATGTGTGGATGATGTGACACAAACAAAGCAAATTTACACACTTCCAAACCAAAAACGATGGATGAACAGTGATGTCCACAGTCTGCTCAAGGCACGTGACGCAGTCTTTAAATCTGGCAACAGTGAGGAACTCAAAGCTGCCAGACACAACCTAAAGGCCGGCATCAGGGCTGCGAAGCACAAGTACAGCTCCCAGATAGTAGCTCACTTCAACACCAACTCAGACCCCAGGCAAGGGATTCAAGTGATCACTGAGTACAAGAGCAAAGTCAGCACCCCAGTGACCACAGGCGCCGCCCTACCAGCTGCTCTGAGACCTCTGCCCAGGTCCAGTCCTTGAATACTGCCTTGCTCCCCACCACAGAGGAGCCATCACTCATACTGGCTGCAGATGAGGTGAGGAGAGCACTGATGACGGTTTCAACCCAGCTGCAGGTCCAGATGGCAACCCAGTTCGGGTACTGAAAGATTGTGCCAGCCAGCTGGCCTCCACCTTCACAGACATCTTTAATCTTTCTGTGGCACAGTCTACTGTCCCTGTCTGCTTCCAAGTCACAACCAACATCCCAATCCGAAAGAAATCCATCATCACATGCATCTCATGACTACCGTCCTATTGCTCTCACACCCATAGTGATGAAGTGCTTCGAAAGACTAATCCTGTCTCAAATAAAGAGGACCCAGCACCCTGGACCCACATTAGGTTGCCTACCGAGCCAACAGATCTACTGATGATGCGGTCTCCTTGGCAATCCACACCGCACTCAACCACCTGGACAGCACCAACTCATATGTGAGGATGCTGTTTATCGACCTCAGCTCCGCCTTCAACACGATCATCCCTTCCAGACTCATCCACAAGCTAAGCACACTGGGAATAACCAACACATTGTGCAGCTGGATCATGGACTTCCTCACCTGCAGACCACAGTGTGTTTAGATGGGTGAATACACCTCACCCTCCCTCACACTCGGCACAGGATATCTTCACAGGTGTGTTCTCTCACCAATGCTGTACACACTGTACACCCACAAATGCATCACAACCCACAGTTCCAACACCATCAGTTTGCTAATGACACAACCTACGATGATGAGGACCCACACAGAGAGGAGGTCAAGCTCCTCACAGAGTGGTGTGCTGCCAGCAACCTCTCCCTCAATGTCACCAAAACCGAAGAGATGATCATTGACTTCAGGAGGGAAAAGAACTCACAAACCAGGATTACGTTCGTGGAAATAGTAAGCAGCTTCAAGTTCCTTTAAGTTACTACAGGTAAAATGCAGCTTTGGCAATAGATAGTAGATAACCTTTACATACACTGCTTTGATGATGAACCTTGACTTCATTTCACCCTTTAAGACTGAAAGTACAACGGACTTGCTATATAACTCCTCCCTGTCCCAAAACAAGTTAATATATAACACAGTATGTGGAGCAGTTTAGTTTCTTTCAGGAGAACCGCAGGACACCTTACACTGCATTTTAGCTAGTTCCATTCTTCATTCATATTCATTTACATGGCCACTAAAAAAGGTAAGTTCTAAATACATTACTGGGCTTTTTTAGACAAAATTTCACGTAAGGTTTGATTAAAGGCTTGTCTTTCTACCTATAAACTGATTTTTATATTGATTTAAAATCAACAGCACATTTGGATTCCTGTTTTTACAATACTGTGCGCTCAAGTCTTATTTTAAGATTTAGTACTGGACGGCTACTGTAGCACTTATTCAAGTAAACCGTTGTTTGTTTTTTTTTCCATGTATTGGTCAATAACAAACAGTAGTTATTTGTACTGGACTGTAATGAAGGTAGGCTAAATTTGAGCAGAATAGAAATTTATTTCCATTATATGTCAGCATAATTAATAAATTACTAACAATTATCACATTTTAAATATTCAGTATGATCAGCATTGAGGTTTGAGGGTACAGTAATCTGAAGGTACAGCCCATGAAAATGTTCACATCATATTTGTGTATAGACATTTCCACTACTCCTGATCTTCACCTGATTGTCTGGTATTCTTCAGTCATATTTCCGTCTTCTTTTGGTTAAATATTATCTACATGTGTCTTCTTTACATGCATAGAGTGCAGCTGTGTAATCGATTTCAGATGAGTAACTTGTGTACCTTGACACTGATCTAGGCAAGCCATGCATGTAAATAACTTGATGGTATGACAGGGCTCTTTTTGTAGGAGTTTGTAGGTCACCCTTCTTTCCTTCTTAAAAAGCAGGCATAAACATGACTGCATAAAAAAAAAATATACACATACACAACACATACATACATACACACACACGAATGCACATATACACATATATACCCACATATATACACAGTCCCTCCAAGCAGTATTCAACACCCTGCAAATTTGCAAATGCACAGGTCTTCTCCAAGCAGATTGTCTCCAAGTTGCCTAGATTCTTTAGGCATCTCTTGTGAACTTTGACCTTGAGCTCCTTCTATAAGTCTTCAATTGGGTTAAGGTCAGCTGACCACAACACCTTGATCTTTTATCCTCCTAAACCAGGCCTTGGTTTTATGGCCGTGTGCTTGGGGTGGATGTCCTGTTGGAAGATGAATTGACGACCCATATTAAGATCCTTGATGGAGTAGCAGAGGTTGTTGACCAAAATCTACAGGTAGGCTGCACTATCCATCTGCCCGTGGATGCAGACTAGAGGACCAAACCCCTTGGCCGAGAAGCAGCCCCACAGCATGATGCTGGCACAACCATACCTGACTCTAGGGATGGTATTCTTGGGCTTGTATGCAGTGCCACCCTCTTGCTAAACTTATCGGGTGTGGCTGGCACCAAAGATCTCGATGTTGGTCTCATCAGACCACAGAACCTTGAACCAGTCTGCCTCAGAGCCCTCCAAGTGAACACTAGCAAACTTTAGACAGATATCTAGGGAGTTGAATTCTACTTGGCGGCACTGTATAAGTGTGTGTGTGTGTGTGTATATATATATATATATATATATCATACTTATATATATATATATAATATAAATATATATATAATATAACGATATATATATATATACTCACACACACACACACACACAGTGGGGTGTGCGAAAGTTTGGGCAGCCGTTATTCATATTTCCTGATTTAAACCCTTTATTAAGCACCATTGATTGTTTTTGGATAAAAAAATTTCGCGTTTAAATATATCATATATCGGGGACAAACACAGTGATATTTGAGAAGTGAACATGAAGTTTATATGATTTTACAGAAAGTGTGCAATAACTGTATTAAACAGAAGTAGCAGGGTGCATAAAATTTGGGCACTTGTTGTCATTTTATTGATTTTCTAAAACCTTTAGAACTAGAAAATGATGACTGGAACTCAAATTTTTTTGGCTTTGGTAAGTTGACCCTTGACCTGCCATACACAGGGTGACTCCAATTATGTCAGAAATAAAGGGTATGGATTAAGGGGGGCAATTGTAAGTTTTTCTCCTCTTTGCATCTTCTCTGAAGAGGTCGCAGCATGGGAAGACTCAAAACAACTTTCAAATGACCTGATAACAAAGACTGTTTCACCGATCATGGTTTTATGGGTGAAGGATAACAAGAAAGCTATCTCATAGAGATTTCAGCTTTGCAGTACCATCCACTGTGAGAAACATTGTGAGAAAATGGAAGACCACAGGCACAGTTCAAAGGTTTGCAAGGCTCGAAGTGGGCGAACCAAGAAAAATCTGGAAGTAAGAACATGAAGGCGAAGGACGTTGAGAACAGTTCAGAGTCAACCCCCAGATCATCACCCTAAAGAGCCGACAAACATGAGCTTGCTCTGCTGATGGAGGTCCACTGTTGCATCGTTTTCAACTATTCGTCGCACTCTTACACAAGGAGTGCTGTATGGGAGAGTGATGCAGCGGAAGCCTTTTCTTCCGCCCACCATCAAAACAGAGCCACTTGCAGGTATGCTAAACGCACAATTTTGTACAAGGTGCTGTGGACTGATTGGAAACTAAAACAGGAGTTTATTTGGGCATAACAATTGGCCGTTATGCATGGGGTGAAAGAAAAGAACACAGCACTCCAAGAAAAAACAACCTGCTACCTACTAGGTGAAAATTTGGTGGTGGTTCCATCATGTCTGTGGGGCTGTGTGGCCAGTTACAATGGGACTGGGAATCTTGTTAAAGTTGAGGGATGCCATGGATGTCCAATCAATATCATTCAGATTCTGGAGACCAAAGTCCAGGAATTCCGTGACAAAGCTGAAGCTAAGCGCCGGGTCTGGATCTTCCAACAAGACCACGACCCTAAACAACTGCTCAAAATCTGAACTAATGCATTCATGCAGCAGGAACAGTACGTTTGTGGTGGTCACTTAAAGAGGAGCTGTCCATGCTTGGGAACCCATCCAAACCCTGAATGAACTAAGAGAGTTTTGTAAAGAGTGTTCTAAAATACTCTTTGGGGCGCTGGTTGGCCACAGTCCAGAACTCTCATGTTGGTAGGTGTGGAAGCTATAGGAAGTGTTTAGAGGCTGTTATTAGAATCTACTAAATATTGAGTTTAAGCTTTTTTTTTGGTGCCCAAATTAATGCACCTGCCTAATTTTGTTTAGACAATTATTGCAAACTTTCTGTAAATCATACAAACTTCATTTCATGTCCCCTATATGATATATTTAACGGATTTTTTTTATCCAAACAATCAAAGCTTTATAAAGGTAAATCAGGAAAATTAACAACGCTGCCCAAACTTTTGCACCCCACTGTGTGTATATATATAACTAGGATTATTATACGTGGATCTGGTAATATACTATAGTATTGGAAAAAAGACGGAGACACTAGATCACCGTATTAAAGCACGTCTATGTGAAGATCGTGAAATCGTAATGATCGTCTAGTAGTCTTGCAAATGAGACTGTGAAAGTATCTATAATATAATGACGTAATATGAACACTAACTTGACATGAACTTATTGTTGACAGCTTCACTACTTCTATGGATGTCCACTCTTCATCGAAGCCGTCGTCAAGAGGCTGGTAACCATGTTCTAAAAGTTGTTAGTGTCCTGAATTCTTTACTTTTTGTTTAATATTACGTTTGGAAACAGTAACTAGTAAATTATCATATTTTCCGTTCTTGCTGTATAAGTTTTTTTCAGAGCTCCATGGTCCAGTTCAGTTCAGTCAGTTGCAGTATTTTCACAGTGTCAAGTTCCCTAATGTCAGTAGCATCTGCATTAGGAATCCTCTGTAGATCCTGCACTGTAACTTTCCCCCTCCTGCGATGCTAAACACTAGAAGTTTCGCTGGTACATTGAAATCAAAACTCAGTGACAACCACCATCTGCTCTACCAGACACCTCAAAAGGTCCAGAAAACAACAGGGTGTCTCTGATTGGGGGAACTTAGGAGAAAGGGAAACGTCCTCTCTGAAAGTGTGTGAGAACCTCACACTATGCAACAGGGAGAGTATGTTGTCTTAGTTAAGGAGTGCTGTGAATTGTTAGTGACGAGGCTATCTGAACCTGAATCCAGGTGAGAAACTAATAGAACTTTTTATACTTGAGTTGACTATTATAAAATCCTCATTAGTAAACTTACATCTGGAGTCATCTTTTACTACATAGTTGGAATCTCGCTGCCTCTTCTCCCCTTTCAACGTACACTGGCTGAAGTGGAGAAGAAGTGAAATGCTACCTGTTGTTCAGACGGTAGGTCACCAAGATTCCCCCTGTCGTGGAGAGACCAAAAGAGGAAATCAAACTCAGGAAACTTTGATACACTACACAGGTTAGGTATAACCAAGATATCGAAATACTTCATTTCACGAATTCAGGAGTACACCTGGTACAGGTTCATTGACGAATCAGTGCTAGTGGATAAGACCCTGACCTGGCTTTCTAAAAGTTTTTTAAGCGTCTCAGACACTCTGCTATTTAACTTTCACCGTTTGCCATGTTGTATTAGGCCACTGCTACGTTAAATTAAAGTCACATTAAGATAAATGAGCATTTTCCTAAATAGGTAGATCCTCAGTAGTGTGTAGGTAATGGTAAACGGCTGAAGTGCTATAAATACTGTAACACATTTGGAGTTCTCTCTCATTCTCGTTCTCTCTCCCTCTCTCTCATACAGACTCTGAAGGGTTGGTGAGTGTGAGCTCTTGGGTGCTCTTCTCTCCCTCTGAGTCAGAGTGGATCTCCTGTTCTGTGGGTTTATCTGATCAGGAGATGAAGGAGGGAAGAGTGCTGGCCCTCAAACCGGCCTATAAACCTGATTCTGTTAATGATCCAGACTCAACTTTAGAACCAGGTGAGTCCAAAAAACCTGACACGTGGTACAGATGACCATCTGAACATTTATGGTTTGCTAAATATACTAACAACACGCATATCTGATCAGGACTCTCATCAGGATGGAAAGCCTTCACCATCTTACTGGTTATCTGTCTGTTGGTCCTCACTGTGATGGGGATGCTCCCTAAGATTAGAGGTAGGACATGTTGGGTTATCAGTGAATTCTAGCTTTAAGTCTCATCCCATCATGTAAAGTTCTAATGTTTGGAATTTTCTGGAATACAGGGCGCATCTTGCCAAAGGATCCGAAACCTGCTTCAACAGGTGAGATTTAGACAATTTGTTTTGTAACTTGCTTGATGTAAAGAAATACACCACTACACACAACTATTGACAGATTCAAAATGACATTATCTCTACTTTTGTAGATGACAACAAATAATCACAATAATTATAATAATTATGAGTAGGTTTATAATAATACATTTCCGTTTTTATCATTTAGAAGAGCAAACACGCCTTATGGGTGAGTACACATGAAAAACACCTCTAATATTTTTTTGGTACATAGGTAGGTTTGGATTATAATCTTGGGTTGGGTTTCCCAATAACATCTTTGTACAAAGAGAGTTCTGAAATTCCAGGGGAGCTGAACTCTCTCTTTTTAGTTCAAATATGAACACTGTGATGCTTTTGGGAAACTGGGCAAAGAAAATCTTTTCTGAAAGGATTTCTATTTTCTTCATTGATAGGTTCTATATTTGTCATATATGAAGTGCAATATCTAACTGATTAATAGTCCCCTGTTCTCTTGTCTTCCACCCAGTGAAACTGAAATGATATCCATTATATGTTTGTCTGTACTGAATTGTACAACTAGATAATGTGGTTTATTTTAAAGCGTCCTAATACCTCCACTGGTACACAGCTTTCCGCTCTGAGAAAGGTCGGTAGAATGAGACAGAGCCAACTCCAGACACTCGGGTACTGTTATATAGTTATTACACAGACATTAACTCCGTAAACACAAAATTATATTTTGTCACTTATTACATATGAAGTCTGTACAAGTGTAACAATGCAAACTGTGAGCTCAAAACCTCCTTAACTGCTTTAACTTCACTGATGCTAAATAAATGCAAAACTCAAGTCACTGTACTGTTCTTTTCTCTTATCCTGTTCTTTTATCCTGCTAGTTCATGCTGTATATATAATTGAAAATATAATATATAAAAATTCAGTAACTGTGAAATCTCTCAGACTTTTGCTTGTTCACTGTTTATTTTGTGTTCCACTAGTATAAATTCATAAGCTTCAATAGATTTACATGTGTGAATTTTCCTATAACAGTATTTTATTTCCGCATACTGTACATCTGTATTTATTCCGTCTGAAACTGTAAGAGATCGTGTCTTTAGGCCCCTCCTCCTGATGAGCCCAGTGCACTCAAATTGTTCAGCTAATTAGTCAGAATTGCCAGAGTGGCATCCAGCTACATGTTCTGCGCCACACCACTGAGGTTGTTCTTCAAGACAAGAGGCTTTTATTAACCATCCATGTACAAGTACACAGTGGAGTGAATTACATTCTTACAGTACTGTTTCAGTTTGATCCAGAGTTCAACCCTGAAAGTCCAGTAAAACAAACTGGTAGACTTGAAACGCCTATATACAAGCTGGATTGAAGCAGAATGTCAGAGTGGTCAGTTTTTATTGTTTTAGCTCTGTGTGTTGTGTTAGGCTGTGCTAAACTTGCCAGGATGCAGGGAATAAAGACTGTGTTATGAGATTAAATCAACTTGTAACAAAGAACAACGCTGGAATTCTAACAAGGCGTTTCAGGCAGAAGCGAAAAGTGAGAGAGTGAGAGAATTCGCAGACCATTTACAAGAACAAAAAGCTACATAACACACCAAAACAAATGCATAAAAGGTCTTCTGTAAAGCTTACACTATAAATGTCCAACATCCTGGTATGTGGGGGAAACCACTGAACTGAACTGAAAAGTTCCTGTAACTTCACGGAATGGCTACTGGGTTCTGCAGTATGATAAAGATAAAGAGTACACTATGACATGAACTACATTTTTTGTTACAGCTTGTAAGCTATAGTAACTCTTCCTACATAGATACTGCATATTTCGTATTTCTTCTGTTTATGAAAAGTGTTTCCTAATTCTAAAACCCTCCTACACAGTATCGTTTTGTGCTTTTCCTGATGTAACATCTCTGAATTACTTCAGTAGTTAATTATCCAGTCATTATAAAGCAGAATAAACCCACAGCTGCATAGAACCAGGGAGCTCCAGGACCATAGATAAGAAAGGATGATTAAGATGTTTCTAAAAAAGATCCTTTCAAATTGCTGATAAAAGACTAATGTTTTGCTTTTAACAGTTTCAGAAAAAAGCGACAAGGGAACCAACACAGAAAAAGAAATTACAGGTAAATCTTTACCTACACTGGACTGGTTCCTT
>JAMWET010006568.1:0-50000 GCA_024036415.1 Prochilodus magdalenae
TAACACTTACTGTATATACTGTGCATCTTTACCTCCTGGACACTCAACTCCACTTAAATATCATGTTTATGATGTTAATTCATTCAGTCATTTATCTGCTGATAACCGTGTCCCTTGCTTGTCTTTTCTGCAGCCTGCAGTTATATTTGTACTCTTGTATACATTTCTTGCCTCCTTTCGAAGTGAGATATATTTATATTTACATATCCATCAGTAGTGACCCGCACTATGTATAGTTCTATAGCTTATAGCTTAACAGTTAATAATACTGCTGCCTGTTCCAGCATCTTCCCTCAGGCTGGCGCTTTAGCCAAATGAGGACCAAGACAACCAGGTCACAGAGAAGCTTCTTCCCACATGCCATCACATTCAGGAACAGCACAATGCACATTACACTCAACATTCAGGACACTGTCCTCACTTCCTGTTCTGCTGTACTGCACTTTCAATTTATCTTATTTATCTTAGTAACAGTTTCACACATCACCCCATCCTCTACTGTCTCAGACTGGTGCTCCATCCTCTGTACTGTCTCAGACTGGTACTCCATCCTCTGTACTGTCTCAGACTGGTGCCCTTCATCCTCTGTACTGTCTCAGACTGGTGCTCCATCCTCTGTACTGACTGTCTCAGACTGGTGCTCCACCCTCTGTACTGACTGTCTCAGACTGGTGCTGCACTTCATAAGCCTTAATCTGTCTCTACATCCAGACTGCTGCACTCAGCACTTCAATATACACATACAGCTCCACATGGTGTAAGGTGTACAGGTATGTAAGGTAGTGTGTGGGTGTGGGTGTACTGTGTGTTATGTTGTTACTCTCTGTGCACTGTGAGCTACTGTAAAGACAAATTCCTTGTACGTGTGAACTCACTTGGCAAATAAAGCTTGATTCTGATTCAAACCAGCAACTTTACAAACCTGAGGCAATCGTTCCTAGTTTAGGATGCTCTTCAGCATGCATGAACGAACTCCACACTGTCTTTATCTTAGAGTCTAGCTGACTGAATATAACCATGTGTTTATCAGTTGGAGATGATCAGAGGTAGGAGAGATAAACACTGTAGTGTAAATTAGACACTGAGAGTTTCATACATCATCAAACCATTTAGACTATGAACCTGAATCCCACCTCACCAAGACCACCAAAGGCATTTCTACTTCATACCTAGTATTTTAATCAGTGATCATCATGAACATGAAATAGGTCTATGGAGGGTCATATGTGGGGTTAGTAGGTCAGACTCTCCTGTTGTCACCATATACTGAATGTGGTGGATGTTTGTTAAACCCCCATCACTGGTCTACTGTAAGCAATGGAGAGGTGGGCAAACCAACACACGCCAGTTCAAGCCAGTGTTCTAAAACAAGACCACCAAGCAAAACCTTCACTTACCTACCGATGAACTAAACTACTCATACAAATCTAACATCTTTATACCAACCAGCCAAACCTCACAGACCCTCTACAGGCAGCCCACCCTACCCACTTGTAGCATCAGGGGTCTATTTGTTGTTAAGGCTTAACATTCATGATTGCTGTACATTCAACAAGCACAGTGTGAAAGACTGGCCAAAGAATTCAGCAATAAACAGCATTTACATCCTGAAACCTTCCAGTAAGATCATATAGACCTGCAGAGACTCTGAAGCGCTACGTTTGAGCCATGATGGCGGCACAACAACTCCAGACGAAAACACAGCAGCAGTATCAGGTAGAGTACTTACAACACACTGTTTATGGCTGTAAGACTGAGCTACTTTAGTGGACCTGTGTTCTACTGCTAGAAACACGTGGAGTGTTGAAGGGAGGGAGGCTAATTTGCCTGTTTGGGAGCTAAATGTCAGTGTTGGGGATCTTGCTGCTGGAGACTCTGTGAGGAGCTGCGTTGGCTAATTCAGAGCTGATTTGGTTCAGCTGTGTGACTGAAGCTCCTCAGTGAACTGAAATGTGCTGGTGAAGGACAGTTCAGTGCTGCTGTCTTCATTATTTAAGAATGATAAACTGATATGTGTACTGCACTAACGTCACTCTCACCCTCACTACCTCCCAACGTGAACTTAGAGACGCTCAAACCTCTCCAATGTTTAATACAGCATGTTATATAGTAGGACACCTGCTGGTGAGTCTTGGTAGTGCGGATGGATTTGGGTTTGTGCTCTGAAACATGATCAGATACTGATGCTGCTCTACAGACATGTTGTTGAACATCTGTCCATGAACCCCTGGATCTGTGGCCTTTATTAAAGGGGGATGTTAATGACCATAAGCTAAGCTGGATAAGTAGGTTTTTAACCTGGACTTAAAGATTGAGACTGAGTCCCGGACACTTTCTGGAAGGTTATTCCATAGTTGGGGGGCTTTATAGGAGAAGGCTCCTCCCCCTGCTGATACCTTATTAATTTTAGGAACTAATAGGAAGCCAGCACCCTGTGACCTTAATAAACGAGAAGGTTCAGTAATAGGAAATAAGTTCTCGTGGGTAATCAGGAGCGAGCCCGTGTAGGGTTTATATGTTAACAGACTGGTTTTAGTAAGGACCCTAGCTGCAGTGTTTTGAACTGGGTGAAGTTTACTTAAGCTCCTGTTAGAACATCCTGACAGTAGTGAGTTACAGTCGTCTAGTCTGGAGGTAATAAAGGCAGGTACTGATGTTTCTGCATCATGCAGGGATAGTGCGTTTCTTTGTTGGAGGAAACATTGTTTACTTCTACAAACTGATAGCGATGGGTTAGGTAGGATCTGAACCATGATGAAGCTGTTCCTGAGATTCCAACCCTAGTTTCTAATCTTTCTGGTAGAAGCTGCACTGAGGTGGAGAAGCAGTAACACAGATACAGAGCCTCCATCAGAAGCATGAAGGAGATCATTTGTTATTTTAACTAGGGCTGTTTCAGTGCTGTGGTGGGGTCTAAATCCTGACTGGAACGTTTCATGTATATGATCCTATACAGATATAAACATAACTGATGGGCCACAGCTTTTTCTATGGTCTTAGATAGAAATGATAGATTCCAAACAGGTCTGTAGTTAGACAGTACACCAGGATCAGGATTTGGTTTCTTGATCAGGTTTGAGAACTGCTGATTTACAGGTTTTGGGCATGTGACCTACAGTGTCTAGCAAAAGTATTCAACCCCCTTGAAATTTTTAACCTTTTTAAACCTAAAAATATGAAACTGTAATTTGTTTGTGAAGAATGAACAACAAGTGGGACACAGTTGTGAAGTGGAACGAAAGTTATTGGATATTTGAAACTTTGCAAGTGGGGCGTGCGATATTATTCAGCCCCCTTGAGTTAATACTTTGTAGCGCCATCTTTTGCTGCTCTAGCTCAGTGAGGTTGGATGGAGAGCGTTTGTGAACAGCGGTTTTCAGCTCTTTCCAGAGATTCTCGATTGGATTCAGGTCTGGACTTTGACTTGGCCATTCTAACACCTGGATACGTTTATTTGTGGACGATTTTACTTTATGTTTGGGATCATTGTCCTGTTGGAAGATAAATCTCTGTCCCAGTCTCAGGTCTTTTGCAGACTCCAACAGGTTTTCTTCCAGAATGGTCCTGTATTTGGCTCCATCCATCTTCCCATCAATTTTAACCATCTTCCCTGTCCCTGCCGAAGAAAAGCAGGCCCAAACCATGATGCTGCCACCATCATGTTTGACAGTGGGGATATTTGACAATACTTTTGCTAGGCACTGTATTGTAATGGATGAGTTAGCAGAGGTTCAGTTATAACTGGTAGTCCTTCTTTAAGTAATTTTGAAGGAACTGGATCTGGTGTACGAGCCTGCTTTACTGAGTACCCTTCTGTACTCAAGGCTGTCCCTCCAGGCACAGTGAAAAACTTCCAACTCGGTCGCTCGCCATTTCCGCTCTGATTTACGCAGTGTTTGTTTTAGGTTGGGAGTTTTGTCGTGGTACCGCGGGGCGATTGTTTTTTGTCTGGTCTGGTATGATACCATACCATAATGAGTAGGCCCTAGTACATTTTGAGTAATGCAATCAAATCAGATCAGATCTAAAACCACTAGTCTGCTAACTGAAACTAAACCTCCTAGAACTTGGGAACTTGTAGAACCTGATGTTCTCAAAACACATCCGGTCCTATGTAGACAATGTTTCAGCTAATTCACAGTGTTCAGGTGAAGCTTGTGACGTGCCCAGAATTAAGTGTTGTAAAAATCACTGGGAAGCGTTTTACTGTGAATGACTCTCAGTACTGATGAGGAACGTGAGCAGGTTGATATCTTACAGTTCTTCATGTTAGAATGATGGTAATGATGCAAGAAAGACATGATTTATCTGGATGTCTGTCTGATGTCTGTCTCACTCAAATTGCAGATCCTCAAAACAAACGCCTTTGAATTTCAAAAACATTCGAGGACAGCCAGCCCCTGTCCTTGGATCTACTAGCTTAATATTATCTACAGTGTATCGTCCCCCGGGGTCCTTACTCTGAATGGTCTTACAGAGTGTTGCAGAGTATCTAACAATTATAGCCCTCTCTGTTAGGATAAGGCTCTTAGTGGAAGGAGATTTTAATGGCCCATTCTGAGGTCCTAACCTGGACCCCTTAAAAATAGCTTGATGAGGCCCTACTTGATTCTATGGGCTATATTCAAAACGTGATAGGTCCACTCACCGCTGTAACCACCCCTTAGACTTGCTATTATCACGAGGAATCAGGGTAGGAAACTTAGATGGGTGTCCCTCAGAGTGACTGCATCTCAGATCATCACATTCGCGTATATGAAATCGAAGTCTAGACCATAATGTCTACCATGCCGCCCCACTACTCTATAAACGACTGTCTACTATAGATGCCCTTATTAAATAGACTACCAGATCTTTCAAACGTCCCTGCCCCGCTGGGTCTCGATGAGCTTGAAAGTACCCCTGAAATCCTGCAGTCCACATTTGCAGGAGCTCTGATACCATTACTGCATCTCTAAAGCTCAGCCTTTGTGACATTTTGGGTATAAATCTACAAATATCCAAGGCTCTTCTCTCCCACGATTCCTCAGTCTCTATGGCGGTCAGGTCTTGCTAGAGTTTCTGGACCCGACACTGAGGGGCTTCCATTTGAGGATTGAAATCCTCTCCAGACAGCTCTTAGGAACTGAGGAGTGCCTTCCCACAAGTTAAACTCTCTGTTTTATCAGCTTGATCCTTAATTCCTCCTAATCCAGCATTATTCATCTCATGCTTCTCTCATTTCTCTGCACATGCTCTGTATCTGTGAGGTCTTATTTAGATCTGTGTTCATCAGATAGCATCCTCTCAAGTCCAATCAGTTTTTATTAGCAGAGCTGGACGCAATGGAGGAGTAAGAACCATCCAAGGAGATCTTGTGGGATTCCTCTTACAGCATGTGAGGTAAGAAGACTCCACAGCAAAAGGGCACCTCAATATTACTGACCATCTGATATTTCAGATCTTTCCATTAATAAATTTTTCTCTTTCTTTCTACACATCTTCTTTCTAGTCTTCTGTCAGGATGGGGTGCTGCTCTTCATTAACAATAAAAGCATATCACATCTGAGCCTCCAGGCACCTGAAGCAAGACTGAAAAAATTAAAGAGGTCTCCTGTTCCCTACTTTGTAACGCCAAATGAAATCACCATACCTGGTGGGAGATTGCTGAGGTTGGTGGGAGCGTATCTACAGGTTGTCTATGTTTTTACCCATAGTCAAAAACTCCCTCCTGGGTATATCATAATGAGTAGGCCCTAGTACATTTTGAGTAATGATTCAGAGTCTAAGGTTGATGTAGGCCTTTATACAGTACTACTCAAGGATCAGATTCAAATTTCAGATCAGGTTTTGAAAACCACTGATTTACTAACTTTTGGGCATGTGGCCTATTGTTGGGAACTTGTAGAACCTGATGTTCTCAGCAGACATTCAGTCCTATGTAGACACTTGTTTAAGCTAATTCTGAGGTGAAGCTTGGACGTTTCAGGTGTACGAGCCTTGAACTCTGAGTACCCTTCTTTACTCAAGGCTGTAATGATACTGAGAACTGAGGAACGTGAGCAGGTTGATATCTTCAGTTCTTCATGTTAGAATGAATGTAATGATCAGAGAAAGACATGATTTATCTGATGTGTGTATTTAAGGTGGTGTTCTGTCTCCCAAACAGTTTGAGGCCATGACCCTGCACTGATGCCCAGACACCCACAGCGCCCTGCCTGAATCCTCCACTGGAACTGCCGTTACAAAGAGCAGGCCCTGTATTCCAGATGGTTCAGACCTCCAGCTTCTGGACTGCATTACTTCCTGAAACAGGTTTAGAAGCCGGAGATGGAAGGATTTTAGAAGAACAGCTACTGTCATTAAAGTGCTCCACTAACAGCTCAGTGTGGGAGAGTTTACCTTTCACCTGTACAGTCCTCCTAAACTCTGCAGTGCAGCTGTAGGTCCACTTCCTGCTCTCAGCCTGTGAGTCCTCCAGTCAGTAAAGTCTCCTGTGCAGATACTGTGATGAGCTGCTGCCCCCAGTCAACACCACCGTTACAGAGAGAGGACTAGAGAGCTTGTGGAGGGTGAATCAGTTGCAGTATGTCCCAGTATGCTCATTTGCATATTCATAGGTGATTAACCAATTAAGCACAGCCAAAACTCAATTAAGATTAATTTACCTTGAGAGGTCACTAGTGTTCTTCATCATGGTGAGGAAGAACCCTATCCTCAGATCTACACTTTTCTTAATCAGGGTAAGATTATTTAGATCTACTGTCCTCACTTTCAACTAGTTCTAGAAATTACACCACCGTCCCACATGCAGGACAGCAACACCACCCGACTTGAACTGGCCCACTCTCGTGTAGGACGTGAAGAACCTCCCACTACACCACCACACTCTGTCTGAGCTCCCTCTCTTTATTAGGGAGTTTCTCTTTCAGATTGAGAGGCTGCTGTAGGTATCTGTAGGTCTATCAGCACTACCTTTCTGGTTCCTGTTAGGAATACACATATGGTAGCTCCTCCCAGGCTGCAGTGAATCTAGGACACCATCCTAACTCCACCTAGTAGTGTCTTTACCTCCTACTGTGTTTGAAACCTGGCTCAGTGTTGAACCGTACAGTGTCTGTTCTGTACACGTCCTACAGCGCTCACAGTGCATGTGTATGAGCAGATCTTAGGGAAGTGCTTTATTAGATAATGAATATGAGTGTATGGGATTTGCTACTTTGTTAGTGAAAGTATTTTGTTTTTGATGCGTACTAAAAATAAGCGTGTAAAACCCGTCATGACGCTGTTGATGGTAACAGCTGGCGTATTTCTGGGCTTGTGGAGCCACACAGGTATGTAGTAGAGCAGAGTAGTGCCCATGCTCTGGCTGAGTGTCTTGTATATAGCTTTGTACAGCAGAGTACACGTGTGTGATATACTATAGTGCATGTGCTCTCCCTGCTAGTCTTATAAACACTAACACCTCAGATCACCCAAACCGGGAACGTAGCGGTCCTTTCAATGTCTGAATTTCCCTCTGGGATCAGTCCTATCTATCTAGGATAACATTTGGGAATGTCGAAGTCAAATATCCAAAAAAAAGCTTTGCTGTTCAGCCTTCCAGGTGGCCTCCTGAGGAGGGTGAGGGCTTTGTGTGTAAGAGGTCGTGGGTTCGAGCCCTTCTTTAGATGGATTTATTATTCTGTTAAAATGAAGATAAATATCCAAAAAAAAAAGGTGCAGGTGAGAAGCTGTGGTGGCTCTCTAGGAGGAGCAGCTGGTTTGGGATCGAATGGTGGTGGGTTCGATCCCTGCTTTAACTCCTGCTTTTATTATGGGGTGAAGTTGAGAACATGACTACAAACATCTAACAAGACCCAACATCAGGTGTGCGGTCCTGTGGCTCACTGGTAGATGCCATGCCCCAAGATTCAGAGGTCATCGGTTCAAACCCCGATCAGGATCTGCACATCATGGATGAGGCTGTCAGGTTGCAAATCACCTACTGAGGGTCTCGTGGTGGCGAAGACTGGAGGTGCGCCTGGCATGCCAGGAAGGTCGGAGGGCGATACCCGAGAAAGGGGGGGAAATAACCCGGGCTCCCCCCCGGGCCTCCAGGAGGAAGACAGTAGGGGGTTATGGAGCCAAAAAGGAAAAATTTCTTTCGACTTAGGTTTTAAATACACAGGCTGGCTTTATTTAAAACCTATCACCCTCACTTTCTGAGGCTTCCGGAAGGAAGACCGCTGCTTTTCTTCCTCTCCTCAGTCTCTCTCCTTACCACCTTCTGCTCCCTCTTCCTCTCCATCACCTGGGACCACATGCAGAGCCAGACTTGAACCGGTAACCTCCTGGACATGAGGAAGGGATCCTACCCACTGAGCCACCACACAGCTCACACTCACCTCCTTTTTTTTAGGGGGTTTATCTTGTAGATGGAAAGGCTGTCATAAGACCCCCAGCAACGTTCTCTCACCTCAGTCACTTGGTGTGTTCAGTCATGCTTTACTCAAGGGCTCCTGCTAGAGGGCGCTCTGGGACATGTGGAAAACCCGTATGAGTTGTACCTGTCTGTAAACCCAACTGACTGCTACCTGCTTTGATTCTGAGCTGCTCAGTTAGTTTCCAACAGAGAATCAAACTGAATATAATCATCCCTCAGCTGCAGATGATCAGTGACAGAGGAGGTAAAGACTGGAACATCAGCTAGTTAGAAATCAGTGGGTCAGCTGTGGTCACTGGATCAGGGTATCATGAGACAGAGCAGTAGATCATGGTGGTCTCTTTCTGGTCTACCCCCAACATACCAGCCTGCAGAATACACCATGCTCTGATTGATGCTGGTGTTTCTAGTAGGACAGGCGGTCCATGACCAAACCAGTAACACAAGAACCATCCAACAGAGTTCCTACTTCATACCTAGTGTTTCTACTTCTGGTGAACATGTGCATCAGACACTCAGTATCATATGCATGCTCAGTCAGTCAGACCCTCCTTGTCTCACTGTGTGCTGTATCAGCTGGTAACTGTACAAAGGCAGAGTTGGGGAACTTTCCTGATTGATTTACCAGTTTGAGAGTCCTCACTTACCTGCTGCAGACAACAGGGAGACAGGCCAAACAGCCTTCCAGAACAAACCCACCAGAGACAGGTACTTGAAGAGACCCTCTCAGAACCTTCACTTACCCCGAGCTGAGACAAAACCAAAAACCCACCAATATAAAAACATCAATCAACAACTTCACCACCAGAACGTGACAAGACGTATTATATAAGGTTCTCTACCACAGGTGAGAACCCAACAGAACAGGTGAGAACCCAACAGAACAGGTGAGAACCCAATAGAACAGGTGAGAACCCAATAGAACAGGTGAGAACCCAATAGAACAGAGTGAGAACCCAATAGAACAGGTGAGAACCCAATAGAACAGAGTGAGAACCCAATAGAACAGAGTGAGAACCCAATAGAACAGGTGAGAACCCAATAGAACAGAGTGAGAACCCAATAGAACAGAGTGAGAACCCATACATACAGCAGTATTCTCTAACACTAGTAGAGAGCAGTAGCCCCCTCTGCTGGCCAATACAAGTAGAGTGCGGGACGTCGGTCCGTCTGCTCTCCTGGGCCTCTAATAAGACTTCCTGGAGTGTTTTTAAATTCACAAGTACTGGTGATGTTTCAGTGATACATGCCCGGGACAGGGTGGGGTTAGTGGGAGTATAAGTTAGGCTGGCAGGAGGAACAAGACACGGTGCTATAGAGCCTGAAACAAGCCATTTCATTCTCCTTAGATTTTAAATACTCCTACACTGTACATTTCAAACACACCTGAATCACTATGAAGGGTTTCTGTAAGGAAGACCACCGCTCGTCTTTCCCTCTTCACCACCTCCTTTCTGCTTCCCTCCATCATCCACTCAGGCCACATGCATTGGAGTGAATAGGTGGATTCCCAATCTAGCCTCCACCTGCCAGTGGATCACAAACTTCCTTACTGGCAGAGAGCAGCAGGTGGGGTTGGCTTTTCTCTCTGTATGCAAACGACTGTACCTCTGTGGACCCCTCTGTCAAAATCCTGAAGTCTGCAGATGATGTGACAGTCATTGGTGTCATTGGTCACATACGGGAACCGGCTACAGATGGGTGGTGGAGTAACCAGAGCTGAACACAGCAAAAACAGTGGAGATGACAGTGGACATCAGGAGAAGCCCCCCAGCACCTTCACACATCAGTCCATCCTCTGGATTGTCTCAGATTGGTGTTCCATCCTCTGTACTGACTGTCTCAGACTGGTCCTCCTAATTCAGAGCTGATTTGGTTCAGCTGTGTGACTGAAGCTCCTCAGTGAACTGAAATGTGCTGGTGAAGGACAGTTCAGTGCTGCTGTCTTCATTATTTAAGAATGATAAACTGACATGTGTGCTGCACTAACGTCACTCTCACCCTTCACTACCTCCCAACGTGAACTTAGAGACGCTCAAACCTCTCCAATGTTTAATACAGCATGTTATATAGTAGGACACCTGCTGGTGAATCTTGGTAGTGCGGATGGATTTGGGTTTGTGCTTTGAAACATGATCCGATGTGAGGTATTGTTGTAGATGCTGTTTTTCTTATACTGATGCATGGTCAGTATGTGGGACCCTGTTTTTATCACGGTGTGCTGCATTAGCTGATAACTGTTAAAATGCAGGGTCGGGTAATTTTCCCCAAAAGATTGTCTAGGCATGTCCTCAACTGCTCGCTGCAAATAACAAGGAAATGGGAAAACAGCCTTCCAAAACAAACCCACCAGAGATAGATATTCAAAGAAACCCACCTCTTTTAGTACTTTCTAGTATGTTTTTAACCCAAGGGTCATGGGGACCTTTCCAGAGATTGCTCCAGCTGGAAACAGGACACTAGAAATATGAAGTAGGGACATTTGTTCACCAAACCAAGTGAATCACTCCCCGTCATTCAGAGTGAGTTGATGTAAAAATCGTTGTTAGCAGAGAAGCTTATTTAAGTCTGAATTGGTCATAATTGTAATTATGGCTCGGAAAATGTATTATGAGTACTTCCCATGATGCCCGAGACATTGCAATAATTACAATGAGGCCGGGAATCATGAGGCAAACTAGTAGGTGGGTAAGCGTTCAGCTTCTTGAAAGTATATTTAAATATAAACTCATATACAGCAATTACGTTTCTCTCATACAGACATCCTCTGAATCTGGACCCGGAGTGCGCTACTGAAGGCTGAACGACTGGGAGTTCAGATGAGTGAAATCAGACGATAAACGCTGGAATCCTTGAACCTCTTGATGAATGGGTAACGCTACACATTTCCAAAGCTAATGGGTTTCAAGAGCACTCTGTGCTCGGCCATGCGGGGGGCTTTAAAGACGAAAATAAACATGCCCTTGATTCGAAAAGGCCTAGGAATACTCTTCAGTATGGTCAATATCGCAACACTACCGGACTGCTTTATTGACTTAAGTCTGTTTTCCTCAGCGCTTAATAGAAAAGCAGGACGTATGTTTTAGACAGAAGTAGGTATATACATCACACGCATTTATATTATACTTATTTCATACATTACATTCCTGGTGCCAAACGGAGTATGATACTTTGCCTGCTGTCAATTGACTGTAACAGTTATTTGTGATCATGCTTGATTGTAAGTCCAATAAGACACAAATACAACATTGTTCTCCAATACTATACACTCATCATCAAAGGCATAGCTGCACCCTGCATCCTGTTTATTCCTGTATCAACCAACAGGAATAAACCTTGGCAGGTAGGTTTAACATTGTGAGACATGCGACTGATTCAAGTTTAACACCTGGCCAAGCATGTGATGTAAGCAAGGACTGGCCTCACCAACAAGCAGCGATGCCTGCCATGAGGCATCCTGCACGGTGCAGGACTACGTGCACACAGACCGTTATAATGACTGTCCTTCACACCAAGGTTACGTCGCCAAAGGCTGCAGTGGGTGCAGAGAGTGACTATAGTAAGACTATATAGACTATAGTGACTTTAGTAATTTTTTAGTAAACCAGTAACATTTTTAGTAAACCAAAAGAAGGCCTCCACCTCCACCCCTACTGCAAAATCTGTAGGAACTGTTTGACAGTGTTCAAGCTGCATGGGATGGATTATCACAGGCCACTATAAGGAACCTCTACATCTCCATCCCAAGACCTCTGGCATGTTGCGTTAGCAGACATGGCAGCTGGACGCCATACTGACACTCACTACTTCTATATGTGTAGCTCAATAAATATTGATCATATCAGTCTAAATGGATCATCATGTATTGTTCCTGGTCACCTTTATCTTCCTTCCCCATAGCACTGCACCTCCACACTTCCTTCTTTTGATGATGAGCGTAAATTCGACCAAAAATGAAAGCTTGGTTTTGTGAATAGGTAGTACCTCACTTTCCCCAGCAGATGGAGCCAGTGTCTCTGTAACAGCTCTTCAGTTTCAGGGTTTTTCCCTGCTGCTAGATTCTCTCTCAGAGAGATGGCAGCTGGTCTTTGATCACTTATTCATTCTGATCCAGAACTAACAAATAATAAATGTGTGGAATATGGGACAGGGGTTTGTGGTTCCTGAGGATGTGGGGTAATTACAGAACCGTTTGAGGAGAGAGCAGATCTTGCCTGTTGAATGTACCGATAGGCCACGCCTCTCATTCCCTAAGTGCTTCTATTTATTTATTTCATTTATTTATCTTTTTTTGGCACAACAGTGATGGCTCATCCTCCAGCAATATTAAAATGCTGAATACAGATTCACGGCTCATTCTCTGTCCTGTCCTCAAATACAAGGCCTATTTATGGCCTAGCCAATTTTTAATTATTGTTTAAAAATGTGATCCACAGTGCTCTTCAATAGTCAGTACCCCCGCAGGCCCACCACAGAGCAGGTATAATGTAGGTGGTGGATGATTCTCAGCACTGCAGTGACACTCACATGGTGATGGTGTGAAAGGATCAGATACAGCAGTGCTGCAGGACACCTCTGTGCTGGACTGAGAATCATCCACCAACCAAAACTACTCAGCCAACAGCATCCTGTGGGCAGCATTGTTTGGCCAGCGTTCTGTGACCACTGATTAAGGATGACCAACACAAACTGTGCAGGTGAGCTATCGTCACTTTACATCTACAAGGTGGACCAGCAAAGTAGGAGTGTCTAATAGAGTGGAGCGTGAGTGGACACTGTGTTAAACACACCAGCAGCACTGCTGTGTCTGATCCACCACTGAAGTACAGGACGAAAGAGGCTAACACAGTACACAGAGAATCAGACGGACTACAGTGTGTAACTGTAGAACTACGGAGTGCACCTATATGTTAAGTGGAGCTGATAAAACGGACACTGAGCGTAGATAGGTGTACCTATATATGTATCGTCGCTGTCCAAAGAAAAACAAGTATCTCCAAAATGGCAACTTTACAGGAGATGCCAAAAACCTGATTCGATTTTAATGCAAGTCAATGGAACCAGACATCCTTCCAAGCACTTCTGGGCCATTTCAGTTGGTCCATTCATCATGCAAATCTCCCAAAGTGTAAACGGCAGCAGCTGTTTTTAAATGACGCATAAAATTCAAAATGGACAAAAATGGAGATGCATGTTTTTCATTGGACAGCGACGATATATTAATGTGTTCAAAGAGGAATTCCAATTTTTCCGAATTTCTGCAGAATTCAGTCATTGAGAGCTAAACAAAACTATGTTGTTCTTTACAGTGGCGGGGATAGGAACCAAGGGTGTCCAGATATCACCAACCTATCTGCGTGGGTTGCTATGATAAAGATGTAGGGTTCAGTAACTACGTAGGAAATTTGAGAACTTCCCGTCACTCTGGATTTGACATAGTCATTGTCACACTGGAAGTGTGGCACTGCATTGCAAAGACACTTTGAAATCTGTGTTGAATGTCCAGAACGTTCAGACTGGAACCACATTCTACCAATCACACACAATTCTGATTTCATTGGGTATTTTTTCTGTCCAGACCTTAAAAAAAAAAATTCTGGATATGCCAAAAATCAGATGTGGGCTGGGAGTCTAAACAAGGCCTGGTTCCAGTCCAGTCGTTTCTCTAGAACCCCTCAGAATGACTATTTCAACGGATGTACGAAAAATAAACAGAATCCCCTTTTAAGAGATTAACATTTCAAATATTTCCCCCACAAACTATAAGAATATGGTAAAACATTAATATGACATATCATTAAATGAAATAATCGTCTTTCCAGCATTAAACAAATGAACTACAGTTATTGTTCCTGATGCACAGAACATGTACAATCCAGTTAGATCCATATACAGACTCTGAAATAATATAAAAGGCCTCCCACCTCTCCCACGAGTGTGTCATTAAACAGAACCCCTAAAAACTCACCCTGCTACTGTGGAATAACACAATTACACAATGTTAGCAGTGCCTAAGGTTTAACTGCTGGAACAGCCAAAGCAAATCACACATCTCCAAATCAATTTCCATCTAAATTGGACTTCATTGGATCATCAGTTTTTCTATTAGTACATTCCATGTTAATTTAGGCCCAAGTGCCTGAAAGAGGAGATTCTGGCTTTGAAACCGTTGACATCAAATATCAAATGAGCAAAAACCCTCCAGAAAAACCCTCATATGCTCAATGTAATCACCAGTGTTTTGATCTACCAGCCTTCATCAGGACAAGCACAAGTTAGCAAGCGATGCTAAATAAAGTGAGTCATAGAGGTCGGGATGTTTTCTGATCTGTCAGCTTTTCTTAGCACTTTAGCTTTCTGAACATCAAAGGGTTCCCGCACGCTCCGCCTGGTGGCAGCTGAACCGCTGTGAAGTCGAAGATGTCAACACCTTGCTTTTCAAGTGTTTACAAATAGAAGGTTTGTGAAACAGTGTTTAACAGGCATTTTGAGAGACGGCAAAATGTGATATGAGGCACTTGTCATGAGAGGACTTATCTTTATCCAGGAGCCAAGGGAGAGAGCTTTAGCTGGAGTTTGATAAGAGCATGTACCGCCTGACCAACTAACCACAGGTTTCCTGCTTTATTGGTGTTTCAGCTAAACAACGTGTTCAACAAAGCAACACAAAGCGCTTTTAGGCTCGCCTTGGTGGTGAAACACTCAGTGAGCCTTCTCATAATACAGTAAATACATATTAAAATGCAGCTGCGAGTGGCAATAGTTAGGATTCAAGCACCATTAAGCAAAAGGAGCACAATTAACTGCCTTATGTGACAGTATGGGACCATTTTGAGGAGAGAAGATTAATGGTGGGCACTCAGGGATCCGGAGAAGATGTATGATAAGGTTTGAAGAGATTAACCTTATATGCAAATTTTTATGACCTACTTCACCTTGTGTTTTGAACCTCAAACCTCTGAAGGCTAGTACATTACCACACAATACAGTTTCATGCATACAGTCCCTTTGCAGTAATAGCCTCCCTGAGATTTGAACCCAGACCCACCTGGTAGATGTTTTGATGGTGAACATGTATTATTTTGAACTATGACTGGAAGTTCACCTAGCATACTTCTTCAGTTGGTCATTCTCTGCTGCACATGTTTCAACTTTGGACACAACGGGACAATTCCTTGAATCCCTATTTAGTAGAAATAGGAAGAAGAAGAAGAAGAAGAAGAAGAAGAAGAAGAAGAAGAAGAAGAAAAGGAAGAGACCATTAGACTAGGAAGTGAAAGAAGAGATTTCGGCCAATCAAAACGTAGGGTTTGTTCACAGCAGGTCTTCTCCTGACCCACCAGGTGCTTTCTTGGAAGAGGTCTAGGGAAGTAAAGTCACTATGGCTCCATCAACACCAGGTCACTTCACGTGACTAGCATCTGGATTGTGTCCTGATAAGATCTAAGGTAGGTAAACACATCTCTGTTCAGAAAGACTGAAACCTGAAGCAGACTTGCATATTTAGAATCAGTCATCAACTGTTTATCCCGTCAGGCTCTATCATCTGCAGTTTGTTCAGCACAGTAGTCTATGACCATGAGTGTTTAGGCATTTGTTTCATCTGGTCGTCAATCATATGCGTCCTCCATAATTATCTTCCTCACAAACATGGACTGATTGTACTGGGAGGGGCTTTGATTGTACTGGGAGGGAGTTTTAGTGTGAGTTTGGATTGTACTGGATGGGTTTTGGTTGTAATGGGAGGAGTTTGGAATGTACTGGATGGGGTTTTGGTTGTAGTGGGAGGAGTTTGGATTGTACTGGATTGGGTTTTGGTTGTAGTGGGAGGAGTTTGGATTGTACTGGATGGGGTTTTGGTTGTAGTGGGAGGAGTTTGGATTGTACTGGATGGGTTTTGGTTGTACTGGGAGGAGTGTCGGATTGTTCTGGAAGAAGTTTGAATTTACTGAGAAGGGAATTTGTTGTAGTGTGAGTTTGGATTGTACTGGAAGGGGTTTTGGTTGTACTGGGAGGAGTTGAGTTGGACTGGATGGGGTTTTGGTTGTACTAAGAGCTGTTTTGATTGTACTGTGTAGATTTTTAAGAGCACTGGTAGGTGGTTTGGGGAATGTGGATGGATTTGCATTTGTTTTAAACACATCCTGGGTCTATCTTTTTACATGGTGTGGTCTTATCCAGATATACTGCTGACACTATGACAATTCTAGATTTAATAGACTGAAAAGCTTGATTTTGTGGAAAGTAAGTCACCTTAATGCTTTTATCTGCTTCTCATTTCAAGCTATAGGTTGTTAAAAATGGTGTGGAATCTTATGTTGGCAGTTTTTTTAAGGCTTGTACATCTAATCTACAGAAGTGGTCCTCAAACCAGTGCCTGCGATTAAGCAAAAATGACCACTTAGGGCCCGAGAATGGGTTTGTGCAGCTTTAAAGAGCTATCAGCTGAAAGGTTCCTCTGGGAATCAAAAAAGCTTCTGCTATGGCTTCGCTTCAAAGAACCCTCTCTAAGGACAAAATACGTTACGGAGTGGCTTTCTGCTTGTAGGTACTGAAAACATGGACCTCGTGATGCAATGAAGTCCGGCCTAGATGCGCACATGGTGACTGCAAGATGGAATTCAGCTGTTATAGACTTGTCAGGCTGGTCAATAAAACGCCATTAGGGCTACCCACTTGAACCCTTTAGAAGAGAAAAAATGAAATTCCCAGAATCTTCAGGTGAGAGGTGCCAGATCTCCTCGCTCTTTTTGCCCATGTTACTGGAAGCAGCTCAGTGGGAGTGTGCTTTGAAACAGGATTTGAGAAGGATAATCTATTTCTGTGAATAAGGTTAACAAATGCAGTGGCCCAGATTTCTAATGTTGGGATCTCAGCCCAGGCCCCAGTAAGCACATCCCTGCCAGCGCAGTGGACAGAGTCATGAGAGAATACACTTCTGCCTGTGAGGGATTCCTGCCAAGAGGAACCTCTATGAAAGGAGGGAGGAGGGGATGGTGTATATTATTTTTGTGTATTGAGATGACTCATACACAAAATTCCCATATATGGGATTATATAGTGTTTATGTATATTTGAAGCATGTACTTGCATGTCCATATGCACATAATTATGCACATTGGTGATATAAACCTAAGTTCTATATGTATATAAGTACAGATTTCATATAAGGCACTATACAAAACTCTGTCAAGTAGGAATTCAAGCATGGCTATCAAGTATGGCTTACTAATATATCTTAGATATTTTTGAGAGCATCAGATAAAAGATAACCTGCATGTGTGAAAGGAAAATAAGTGTGAAAATTCAAAAATAAACTTCCAAAACTGGAATTCAGAAACGATTACAAGAGCTGATAGATCACGATCAGACTGGAATCAAACTGGATTATTTGGATTACCTGAAAAATGCAACCAACTTCTAAAACTGAACTTGGAAAGTAAGTCTCCTGAAAAGGATGAGCAGTACATACTTCCTTTATACTATAGACTATTTTATATATAGCATATCACATAGTATACAGATTGTTTTTCTACATACTTTGTTAGGCCACTTTTAATGGTCAGGACCACCACAGAGCAGGTATTATGTGGGTGGTTGATCATTTTCAGCACTGCAGTGAGATGGTGATGGTGAGACATGATGGTGGTGTGTTAGTGTGTGTGGTGCTGGTGTGAGTGGATCAGACACAGCAGTGCAGCTGGACACCTCAGTATCACTGCTGGACTGAGAATCGCCCACCAACCAAAACTATCCAGCCAACAGCGTCCTGTGGGCAGCGTCCTGCAGGGAGCATTCTGTGACCACTGAAGACTAGAAGATGACCAACACAAACTGTGTAGCAGCAGTTTAACTATCGCCTCTGACTGTACAGGGGTTGGACAATAAAACTAAAACACCTGTCATTTTAGTGTGGGAGGTCTCATGGCTAAATTGGACCAGCCTGGTGGCCAATCTTCATTAACTGCACATTGCACCAGTAAGAGCAGAGTGTGAAGGTTCAGTTAGCAGGTAAGAGCACAGCGTTGCTCAAAATACTGCAATGCACACAACATTATGGGTGACATACCAGAGTTCAAAAGAGAACAAACTGTTGGTGCACGTCTTGCTGGCGCATCTGTGACCAAGACAGCAAGTCTTTGTGATGTATCAAGAGCCATGGTATCCAGGGTAATGTCAGCATACCACCAAGAAGGACGAACCTCCCCCAGCATCACGTAGTGACCTGGCCACTATCCTGCAAGAAGAATGGCTTAAAATCCCTCTGACCACTGTGCAGGACTTGTATATGTCATTCCCAAGACCAACTGACGCTGTATTGGCCACAAAAGGAGGCCCTACACCATACTAATAAATGATTGTGGTCTAAAACCAGGTGTTTCAGTTTCATTGTCCAACCCCTGTATATGTACAAGGTGTACCAGCAGGGTAGGAGCGTCTAATAGAGCGGACAGTGAGCGGACAGTGAGTGGAGGCATTGTTTGCCATTTACATCAGCAGCACACACAAACACACCACCACCACCACGTCAGTGTCACTGCAGTGCTGAGAATGATCCACCACCCCAATTAAGCTCCCAAATTCTCTGTAGTGGTGCAGATCCTTGGAGGATGTAGTAAATGCTGACGAATGAAGAACTAGTCCTTAATTGCCTTTTTACTGGAAAAGAAACAAATGAAGAATAAAGCACAGTGTATACAGCGCAGTTTTACACTCTTATTGTCTTAAACAAATTAAAAACTGAAAAGTATTTCAAATAATTTGATATAACTTTAAAATTTTAATATAGTAATACAGCCTTAAATATTCCAGCTATTAAAGTAATACTAAACCAGTCAAATCCAGAAGCTCCCAATGCATCTTCAAAACCTCTTCCCTTTTTCCACAGTAAACTCCGCTGTTTCAAAACGAGTCTCCTATAAATAGTTGGTGAGGTGTGGGACCAGGCACAGCTGGATGAGTCAATGCGGCACTCATCTGTCAACACGTCAAACCCCCCTGTCTCTGTCTGTAACATGCATGATGACCCAAATTAATGGCAGAGCAGAAACTCGCTGGGCTGCTGCAGACGGCAAATTCAAATGAACTGTAATTCTAAACGCATCCCATCTCTACTAAGACCTGAATGCCAGACATCTCACTCTCATACTTCAAATACAGTTTCATCACCACTTCCAATCAGTGCATTGGTCAGCCATTACTCTAAACTCTGAGGACTTCCAAACGACCCCAGCACAAGTGGACAGCCAACACCACATCCACTTTGTGTTCTATTTTTTCTGATTTTAAAATGATATAAAAATGAGCAATGTATGCAGTACTTACCACTTACCTTCCAAACAAACCCATCACACAACATGCCCATTCCAGTTCATTAGCCTCTCACTTACTCATCCACGGTTCCGGTGGCTCTCTCTCTCATCCTCAGCACAGTTACTGAGCTATTTGGGCTTTCTGGTTTCTATTTGTAGGTTTTTCATCCACTTCTTTTTGTGTGAAAAGCTTGTTGGTTTTGGCTAGGCTGAGCAATCCCTGCTAAATGTGATGTATGCTCCAAATCTGATTGGCTAAATCCAGCATTGCGATTGGCTACTAGAATCTTACATTGTGTCTTATGGAATCCTGGTCTGCAATGGGATAAGAGAACCCTGCATCTTAATTGCTTATTGGAATCTCGAGTTCTCACTGGCATAATGGAGTCCCAAGAATTGGCTAGTGGAATCCTGCATTTTGATTGGCTACTCAATGTTGCATTCTGATTGGGTTTGAGAATCTGATAATCCAACTGGCTAGTTTAAGTCTGCATTCTGAATGACTAGTTGAATCTAGAAAGCTGATAGGCTACTGGAATTCTGCAGCCTATTTGGGTAGTGAAGTTCGGGTTGGTTAACAAAACCAGCTAGTTATTGGAATCCTGACATCTTATTGGCTACTAGAATTTGACTGGGCCTTAGATTGTAATCAAGGAATCTTTGAACAGTAGTTATTCATCTCCTGTGTTCCCAGGAATGCCAAGCAGACATGGACACCCTTAAAGGTAAATGCACAAACAACAAACAAAGGCACATTACAGCAACTGGCCACCTACCAATTGATGCACATTGACAGGAATAAGGGCTGGCTAGAGAACAAGGCTCCAGTTCCAGGATCCTCCTACTCTGCTTCCTTTGGTCTAGTGAGTAGAGTTAGCTTGATGTATCAGGTCTCGACTCAAGAATGTTATGTTCACAGATTGTGTGTACATTAAGTAGAAGGCCTGCAATTATTCAAAACACGAACAAACCCCGAGTAATGAGAATGACCACAGGTGAAATAGCACCAGGGGTGATACGGGAACGAGTGGAGCTCTCCATTCTTCTATAAACCTGTGGAGGTAAAAGGCACGTAAGAAACTAATCATGGGAAAGTATACAGTCCATTTCCCTCTTGAAGTAATTACAGAGTCTGGCGCTTTACGTGCTGCGCTGCTTTTCTCACATCGGTGTTTAATTGCTGAGCATGTGGTACAAGTACAGGGCACAAACAGTTCAGTGGTTTAGACTGCAAGTGTGGGTTTAAGCGTGATGCACACCGCAGCAGCAGAAAATGATGGCAAATGAGGAGAACCGGACACGCGCGTGATGGATACATTCAGGACGCCCCTGACACTCACGTCAAGAATGTGGCGCGCAGTCACGGCAGCCCAGTGTGGCAGTTAGAGTGAGTGAGTTTGATTTGCTCACCTGCTGAAGGGCTGGCGTTCCTTGCCCGTTTCTCCGGGCTGCCACTGTCACTCCTCTACACAGACCTGAGCTCAGGGAAAATTCTTGCTTGGTTAGGAAGACGCTGGAAACTATTTCAGAGTGATGAGCAGACGCTGAGAGGGTGGACTAGCGGCGTTGAGTGCTGACAGTTGTTGAGGCCGTTCTTACGTGTTTGTAATATTTGCAACGGAGATATCATTTAATATAGCTCCATATTTCTCTGTATGCGTGCTCGATTCCTAACTAGTTAAAGGGGAGAGCGTTAACAGTAACAACAGGACTCTAAGAGCAGAACCTTACTCATTATCTACTGGTTTATTCATTAATAGTGAGAGATAACACAGTACACTATCAATACCAAACTGAAACTCCTGTCTACTTGTATTCCTTTCTGCGAGCCGATTTAACTAAACAGAGGTTGTGGTTTCAACTTAGCAATGCGGTTTAAAGCACAAGGGATTAAGCCTTTGTACCTTGTCTCGATTATTAGCTTTAGCCGATTCAAGTTAAAGGAAGTACAGATTAATACACAACTCATCATTCTCATTGGCTCCTGGCAATATCTATTTGCACATTGTTTTACTCACCCTCTTTGTGTTGTTTCTCCTCTCCTTCATCTTATTTCACCCAAACTGAAGTGGGCCAACTAAATTGGGTCTAGGTGGATTCCTGCAATCCAACAACTCTCAAAGCTCAGTTAGGTTTGGTTAACTTGGATTCACACCCAACAGTAACAAGCCGATAACCCTGGAATAGAAGCAAGATACACACTATGGATGGTAGGGTGGGTAAAACAATATCACAATAGATGTTAACCTGTTAATACTTCCTTTACCTTGAATAAGTAAGCTAATAAATGAGGCAAGTGTAAAAAAAAAGTGTGAATAAACCATCTGTACTTGCAGTGCTAAGTTCTCAAAGTGTCAAGTTCATTTGACTTGAGTTGAAAGACTGAAAATAAAGTCTAGTTGAAATCACAAAGCCTTTGAATATCTATGTTTTGGGTAGAGGCCTGCATCATCAAGTTACCGGACCCTGAGCACAAGTCTGGTGGGGCCCTACCTAGCTATCTTTTTTGAATGCCCAGGTAGCTTACATTATATCATTATACAGGGGTTGGACAATGAAACTGAAACACCTGTCATTTTAGTGTGGGAGGTCTCATGGCTAAATTGGACCAGCCTGGTGGCCAATCTTCATTAATTGCACATTGCACCAGTAAGAGCAGAGTGTGAAGGTTCAGTTAGCAGGTAAGAGCACAGTTCTGCTCAAAATACTGCACTGCACACAACATTATGGGTGACATACCAGAGCTCAAAAGACGACAAACTGTTGGTGCACGTCTTGCTGGTGCATCTGTGACCAAGACAGCAAGTCTTTGTGATGTATCAAGAGCCACGGTATCCAGGGTAATGTCAGCATACCACCAAGAAGGACGAACCACATCCAACAGGATTAACTGTGGATGCAAGAGGAAGCCGTCTGAAAGGGATGTTCGGGTGCTAACCCGGATTGTATCCAAAAAACATAAAACCACGGCTGCCCAAACGACACTGTACTGCCCGCAAAAGGAGGCCCTACACCATACTAATAAATGATTGTGGTCTAAAACCAGGTGTTTCAGTTTCATTGTCCAACCCCTGTAACATTATAAGTCAAGAGCATTATGACCCCCTATATTTTCCCCATTAAGAACTTAAGAACCCAACATTTCCCAATAAAAGATGCAAGCTAGATGTTTACCTCAGTTAAGACGTCTAATTTGAAATGTTCATTACAGGGCTGGATTAAACCAGCAAGCCGTCAGGCATCCTTAGCTGAGTAGTACTGCCACGGTGGGCCTGGAGGAGGTTTATCGTCTGCAGAAGCAGATAGTTTGCAGATACTGCCGAAAAGGACGATGCAACTTTTTCCTGACATTTTGTCCTCAGCTCCGTCTCACTTTTACAGATCCCCTGGAGCTTCAAATTACATTTAAAGTACGCTCATAAGAACACTACCTCACTGCTAAAAAACCTGAAAGCTTAACCGAGCTAATGGCGCATAATGTACCAATATAATGTAACATAATAACACGTCTGAAACTATTATTATTATTATTGGACTTTTTTTTTTTTGATGCGCTGCTAGTAATGTTCCCACCATGAGTCAAAAACAGCTGTTAAGATTTTCTTATAATTGCTCATGGGGGCCCCTCGGCACATGCTAATAAAACCCATGGGAGAACCCAGGCTTGCTTTTTTGGCCATTAGGCAAGATACTTCATATAACCATTTCATGTAATAACTCTCTGTGAGGGAGATTTTAGAGGGTCGGCAGATACCTGCCCATCACTCTGACTCAGTAAGTTTCCCTGGAATGGAGCATAAGACACTATACTACTCTGAATGACTGTTTGAGTTACAACTATTTGATTATGCATAATAATTTTGCAGTGTAGGCCACACGGTTCTATTGCAGTCTCTTGGAGAGAACACTTAATGTAGCTGAGTAAACTGAGTCAGTTTAAACTCTAATGTGTATCTGTGCCCACATTAACCCACATAGCACTTTCTATGAATCTGGTATCCATAGTGTATAGCATTCCTACACTCTATGATACTTGACATAACCCTTTGTAAGTGTACATGAAGGATTATAATCATGCACTGTTACACCACCACAGCTTCATAGCACAAAGTGACAAAATGAGTTATAATATACAGGATACATCTAACATTAATGTTAAGACCAGAATCATAAAGCCTAGTAACAAATTCATACAATGCTTCATATCAATACACAGTGATGCCTAAGGATATTCTCTTACTCTTTAAGAAATGAAAATAATTTTAGAACTGCATTTATATTTACATTTAAGGCATTTAGCAGACGCTCTTATCCAGAGCGACTTACAACCGTGCTTAGTGTTCCGTTGGACAATATTCCAGCTAGTAGGAAGTGTAGAGCCTAAAACTCACCGCGAGCTCAGACACTGTCCGAACAGGGGGCCAGTGCTGGTGCCTAGAGATGAATACACAGACATAGAGCAAGTAAAGCATTACCTGGCAACCCCAGCCCAGTGCTCATTCCTATAGAGGAAAAAAGGTCATTATAAGTGCAACACAATACACACAACTTACACGTTTACTAGAGCTCACTCACTTAAGTGCATTACGCAGAAATGGGTCTGCGTTCAGACTCCGCTGTTCTGACGCTCAGTGGGAGTTCGTTCCACCATCTGGGAGCCAGGACAGAGAAGAGTCTGGACGCTTGTCTTCCATGAGTCCTCAGGGATGGTTCGGGATGAGCTGTACTTGAAGCGTGAAGGGCTTGAGGTACAGCTTGACTCTTCACCATTGCCATAAGGTAGGGAGGTGCTGGTCCATTCTTGACTACTTGGCTTTGTAGGCCAGCATCACAGTTTTAAATCTGATATGGGCAACGTCAGGAAGCCAATGAAGGGAGCGCAGCAGTGGAGTGACGTGGGTGCACTTTGGAAGATTGAAGATGAGACGGGCTGCAGCATTCTTGACAAGTTGCAAGGGCCTGATGGCCCGCAGAGGAAGACCAGCCAGGAGTCTTTAACTGCATTAAACATTTAATGGACACTTGAAAGCTCTCTATATAGACTTTTGGTACAGGGATGTTGTTGGTCAGCCCTATCGATTAGTCCATGTTAATAAGAGTTCAAAAAACGTTAGATTGCCTTAAATAAGAACGTCTAAACAGAGGAATTCCAGAATCGCTAGTTTGTCCTTTGAACAAAATTTCAATTTCCCTAGTTTTTATTGCTTCCATTATGCCAACTTTTTCAGCCATAGAAATTATATACTATTACATTATGAGCAGCCAAGTTCAAAAGCCAGAAGGACTTGCTTTCAGCCAGCATTTATAATTCGCTGCTATTTCTATCCTTCACAGGTGTGTCAAGTGTAACATGTCCAGGCTGTCACATAAAGTAGATGAAGAAAACAGTTTTTAGGCCATTTTTTGCAATATTGACTGAAAAGCCGTGTAATTTACTGGTCTAATCTTGAGGACAGGGAGCAAGGCAGCCACTTACGCCTGAAATATTCCACCTTGACACATTGCCTTTCATCCATCACAGCGTCAGGCTCGGTGTAATGAGGTTACTTGGCACGAATATGGTGTCCATGGTAGGAGGATCTGTTGCGTGGTACGGGTAATCTGTAACTCAATTCCCAAGCTACAGACTGGCATGATATTTGAGACAACTGGTCTTTAAGAATACGGCTGGTGTAACAAGGAAAAATCCTACTACACTTGTTACTACAGCAAATTACACTGAGGTGCCAAAGTCATGGGCCAGGAACTAGCATTTACATAGGACCCTCTCTAGCCTGGCGAACTCTCTAGGGTCCATGGCTTCATGGGGTCTGTGCCACACACAAACCCTACCATCAGCCCAAATTGATACCGTGACTCTCTCCTCTAGGATGTGTCCCAGTCTTCTAGGATCCCGTTAGCAACCTCATGAGCCCAAGTAAGGTGCTGTGTCCAGTGTCACGTACGCTTCCGTATCCCATGTAAGCTCAAGGAGACCTGCAGGATATGTGTGAGGCATCCTGCATTGAATGTGGATGTGATTTGGGCCAGAGCTGCTTGTCTGTTCATACGACAATTTAGCCAGATACTGCAGCTCATGACTATTGAGCACCTGTGGGTGGCCACTATGCTGTCCAATGTGGGTGGTACTGCTTTCTATGAAGTATTCCTACATGTGACAGTGAGGATCAAGGAATGTTAAATGCCCGCACCACTTTGGAAATGGAATGTCCCATCCATCTGGCTCCCGCTATCACGCCTCGTTCCAACTCTGAGAATTCACATTGTCTTGCCATGAGCACACTGGCCAGTGCTCACCCTGACAAGATAACACCTCACAGCTAATACAGGTGTGGGGGTTTCCAAACCATACCCCGAGGTACCGTCGCAATACATACTGCTATTCCATGACTTTTGGCTCCCAATGTGGTTAGTAAAATAGAATGGAATGGTTTAACTCTTGACATTGACTTTTATGGTGCAAACAGCCATTGTCTCCCTTCCTCCCTCTCTCTCTCTCTCTCTCTCTCCAGCTAAAAAAAGACTCTTCCAGGAAAGCCTCACCAACGCCCCCTCCCGATTCTTGCTAGTGGTCCTCATTGTGTAAGATGTGGCCTCAATAAAAACACAATAAGAACACGAACCCCCTCCGTTTGCGTCCTGGAGATCCAAAAGTGTCTTCTCCCCCAGCTTGGTCTGCGCACACACAGGACAAAGGGTCATAAATCACAGGAATGTCCATAGACCAACTTTACCTTGTTATCCATATCCTGTCAATAAACAGCTCATATTGAAGCTAGTCCTGATGTGTGGATCAATATTATGGCAAGTGTGTGCAGGTCACAGACCTTGTGTAAACCAGTGACCCTTATCTGAGATTAAATAAGACTGTGGTTATTGCCTGTGGTTCAACTAAGCTAAATTGCCATGCCTGATATCTGATTTAAATATCCATGTAACCATATTAACTACAAGCTAATAAGCTACAACACCATAAAAATACAAACATATAATCAGTGTCAAAATGCCAGACACCTAAAGTGAACGTAGCTGGCTTAGTATGAGTTTGGATCTACCCCGGATTTCTCCATCGACTACTAAGAACACATGGCCTGATCATTATCTAGGTCACAATTACAGACAAACACAATCCCACTAAACTAATATCACACCAATAATCTATTATTGGTAAAAAAAAAATTGGTGAAAAAGGCTTGTCATGTCTTTTATTGAACACAGTGAGTAACATCCACACTGTAGGGTAGAGAACATAAGAGGACCCTTGAATTGAATAACCTGTATATCCCTATTCAGCAGCAAAGCACCTCCACCAAATGTTTCCTGTACCTGCAAATAATGTTGAGGAGACATTTTTGATCATTCCTTTCGGCACATGTGTGTTTTATCTGATCAATAATTTTGGAATGTCTTGTTTCCACAGCTCTCGTCACGTAATACCACAGCATCTCTACTGGGTTAAGGTCAGGATTGAGACTTTGTCATTCTAAAACACAAACTTTCTTCTGTTTTCTTCTTTCGATCATTCTTTACTTGTGTGCTTTGGCTCACTGTCTTGTTGCATCATCCAAAGTATCTTCAGTATGATGTCATTCTCAGGTAAAATGTTTTGATACACCTTTTAATGAATTGTTCATCTAATAAGTGCAAGGTGCCCATGCCCTGAGACAGCAAGGCAGCCCCAAACCATGATAACCCCACGATGCTTCACAGCTGGGAAGAGGTTTTGGTGTTGGTGCACATTGGCCTTTATCCTCCAAGCATAGCGTTGTGCATTTGTGCTAAAATGTCTCATCTGAGCATTGTCCCAGAATCACTGTAGAGCCAAGACGGTCTTGGGCAAACTTGGATGGGCCACAATGTTGTTTTAGACAGGAGTGGCATTTCTAGTGGTGTCCTTTCATGAATGCTGTATTTGTGCTTGAGACTTCTGTAGGTCTTTTGCTGCTACACTTTGCCCCTCTTGTAGGATTGTTCATTGCGGCCCTTGAAGAAACTTAACAGGATCCTCAATCCAATCTCATCTCCTTGACTGGAACACCTTTTGCCAGTTAGCCAGTCATATAGTATCACATTTTTTAGCCTGCTGTGTGGATATCACTCCATGTGCTCAATGGAAACCATGACAAGTACAACCGTCTGAGTGTTGTTACTTACGTTAGATTGTACTTGTCCGTAATTGTGACTTAGATGACAATCAGACCACACTGTTATAGTAATCAATGCAGAAATCCAGGCATTTACAAGCCTGGGTTTGTACACTGCCTACCGCAGTACATTGTTGGAGTTGTAAGAGTGCACTCTCTGGTCCAGCCTTACCTCCACATCCATATAACTGGAAGCAGCAGCAGAGCTTTGAAGAATGTGAAGAATTACTCGGAGAAAACCTTCTCGACAGGCTCAGTGGCCGTCACTAATCAAAGCTTCAGACTCGTATTTGAACTGGCTCTGACCCAAAGTCACCATAACAGAGTTCTGCTTCTGCTTCAGAAAGACTTAACGTCTAGACCATGTTTTTGTCCACATTGTGCTGTAGTCTGGTCTCAGAGTGGTTACACCAGTGTCTGCAGGGCCAGAGAAGGTCAGGAGGAGTCAGGGTCTGAAACAGAGCAGGCCTTAGTCATTGCAGCATTTCAATACAGGTGATTTCTCTTGAGTGTTGTGTGCTTTAGCCGTTGCATAGTTTTTCCCAGACCATAACAGAGTAAGGGAATGAAAGTGTTCATAAGAGAGAAAGAGGGCTCAAAAGGAACTTCTTTGATCTTTACCCATGTTCTTGCACATTTCCACCAATATCATTCAATAGATACCAACCCAAGAATGCGATGGCTATTCTGAAATCTGGAGCTCACATGTGTAGTAATACAAGTCCATATATTCAGACATACAGAAGTGAAAACAAGCTTGGGAAAAGAATATATGAGCAAAAAAAAGCTAAAGATACAGCAATTTCAGCAGCTTCTAAATCCTCCAATTAGTGTTAATGAGAGGCTCCTGGGGACGGCGGCTTAGACGCTGTTAAAAGAGAAAAGATGGCTTTGCTCCTTCTCCCTACACATTCAGCTCTGACTTCTAATCACACGCTGCCTCCTTCAACAAAGCAGCAGCACAGATTGTCAACGTATGTGGTAAAGTTTAGAGAGATGAGGCATGAATGTAAGTGAAGGGGTGTGATTAGTCACACGGGTGCCTTTATTTCAGATGAGGGAAAGTGCTGAATGTTTAAGAAGGCATTGAGATTAATTCTGCACAGTAAGAAACGGGCAAAGGTGGTCACTTTATTAAAAACACTACGTTTTAGACAACAGAGTTGGTAGACATACAGGGTAGGTGTATCTAATAATGTGGCCAGTAAGTAAAAGTACAAAGTCAGTGTTTCTAATAATGTGGCCAGTGAGTAAAAGTACAAAGTCAGTGTTTCTAATAATGTGGCCAGTAAGTAAAAGTATAAAATCAGTGTTTCTAATAATGTGACCAGTGAGTGGAAGTAAAAGGTAGGTGTTTCTAATAAAGTGGCCACTGAGTGGAAGTACAAGGTAGGTGTTTCTAATAAAGTGGCCACTGAGTGGAAGTACAAGGTAGGTGTTTCTAATAAAGTGGCCAGTAAGTGGAAGTACAAGGTAGTTGTTTCTAATAAAGTGGTCAGTAAGTGGAAGTACAAGGTAGGTGTTTCTAATAAAGTGGCCAGTGAGTGGAAGTACAAGGTAGGTGTTTCTAATAAAGTGACCAGTGAGTGGAAATGCAAAGTCAGTGTTTCTAATAAAGTGGCCAGTGAGTGAAAGTACAAGGTAGGTGTTTCTAATAAAGTGGCCAGTGAGTGGAAGTACAAGGTAGGTGTTTCTAATAAAGTGGCCAGTGAGTGGAAGTACAAGATGGGTGTTTCTAATAAAGTGGCCAATTAGTGTAAGTAAAAGGTGGGTGTTTCTAATAAAGTGGCCAGTGAGTGGAAGTACAAGATGGGTGTTTCTAATAAAGTGGCCAGTGAGTGGAAGTACAAGGTAGGTGTTTCTAATAAAGTGGCCAGTGAGTGGAAGTACAAGATGGGTGTTTCTAATAAAGTGGCCAGTGAGTGGAAGTACAAGGTAGGTGTTTCTAATAAAGTGACCAGCGAGTGGAAGTACAAGGTAGGTGTTTCTAATAAAGTGGCCAGTGAGTGGAAGTACAAGGTAGGTGTTTCTAATAAAGTGACCAGTGAGTGGAAGTACATGTTGGGTGCTTCTTACAAAGTGACTTTGGTGAAGCTACAAGGTACACCTCCCCTTTCATTGTGAACTGTCACCAGCAGGGGTCAGCAAAGTTCTGCTGAAGTGTGGCACCCACATGGCAACTCTTAGACCCAGACCAAACAAGCACATACACGTTCCAGCACACAGAGACTTGCATACAAATATAGTGTCAAACAAACGGCAGCACAAAGAACAGACAAAAGCATTACACGACTCATTCTCACAGCCTTCCAAATCCAAACTCCAGCTGATTGGCCCGATTTGGACAAGAACCGCCAAAGCGGCCCCTCGAGTAAACAGCTTGCTCTTTCCTGGGTGCTCAGATGTATAATCCAGTCTGCTTTATGAGCCAAAAGATGAGGCATGTGTGAGCTTTTAGCCGCAGATCCGTAATCACTTAACAGACAAAGAGGAGGGAATATTCAGGGAATTGGGGGAATAAAAACAAAACCAAAAAAATGAAAAGATAGAAAAAAGAAAACACCACAAGTAAAACTGAGCTTAGTGTTTTCATATCACACACACATGCTCCGCAGTCTTCAGTTGCCATGGCGACCAGCCTCAGGAACTCGGCGGTAAACTCCCCGGAGTGGACCCGAGCTGGATGGGACGAGACCAGGGTTTTGAAGTGCCCCAGTTTCGAATGGGACGGACGGACAGGCCGCTCTTGCAGGTGGCCCTTTCAGGGCAGGGGCACAGCTGAGGAGGGGTGGAGCGGGTGGGGAAGAAAGCGCCCTTTTAAGGCTGGCTGTGTCCTACTGGCAGCTCAGGCACGGTTTTAATAACATGACTGTGAAACAGTGTTCCAGCTATCAGCGCTGGATATCAGTGCTTACAAAAGCAATATTCATCACCCCATCTTCTAATGTAGAGCACGACCCGTCTGTACTGACCACATGTATAATGAAGTCATGGGGTCTCTAAAACTTTACTTTACAGGAGTCCTCCTGTACGTTCTTAACTTTGGTGTACGTTAAAGAGTCCATATCCTACATCTTATTTTTCTGATGTTTTCCTGAGGTCACCTTAGGTCAGTGGGTCTTTAAACGACCTAGCTGCTCTGTATAGGGCCGCATTAAGAAAGCACTCCTTATAACTTCAGTGTAAATGGGCGGAGCTAAACTCTTGTGGGCTAAATGGGCAGATGTATGTAATACGACCTCACAGAATGCTTGTGCATAAATGAATACATATTGGGAAAGCTGTCTTATACATGTACCTTCATTATTTCCATTAAGGGTAGAGCCGTGGCATTCCAGTGAGTGCTCCAGTGCAATGGTATCCCTTTCCGAAGCTCTGTAATCCAGGCTTGAACTGCCTTAACAAAGCTCTTTTCAAATATGAGCCCATAATGACAAATCCAGCATCACATGTCTTCCACAATTACTGATATACTTCTCCATGTTGAAAAGGGTTACTCATGTTAGCATGGCTGTTAGCTGTCCACCTTGGGTCGATTTTGTTGACCAGTCAGAGGCTTTGTTTCTGAGTTGTTGACGGAACAACTCTACCCTTAAGGGGAAAATAAAAGCAAGCCTCCAACGTTTAACGTTCTTGACATATTATATTTCTTGTATGATGTCATTCTGATTTTACACATAACATTGTTGACCTGAAACAACCTCGCCCCACCACCACACACTCTCTCTCTCTCAACACCACCACCACATCAATATAACAAGGTTTGAAAAGACAGTGAATACCTGAATAAAGGTGTAGACAGGCAGACAGACACATGGGTGGATGAAGCAATGTGGTAAGGAATGGACAAACAGACATGCTTACAAATAGAAAGACAAACAAACAAACAGATGAAGCAATGGGTGAATAAAGAAACAGAAGAATGAATAATGTTTGTGTATGGATGAATGAATGAACGTGTGACTTGCTAGCTTTTGGTGATACTGGGTTAGCTTTAGCTCACTACGTTTTTCTGACTCTGAAATTGTTGTGTGCGGATGGGGCAAGAGAGATCAGAAATTAAGATCAGTGATTGGTTAGGAAATGCTTAAGTAAGTGTTTCCCAAGATTAAGAGACACTTTGGATGGAGGAGGTTCACAAGTATATATTGTGGTCTATAAAAAAGGATTAACATAATTAGAAAGTAAACCAAGACCTAGGTTCCCTGGGCCTTATAAAGAGAAACTGTGCACCAAATTTAACCCAAACAATGTTCATGAGTCAACACGTGTCAACATATTCTCACTTTATCAATAAAACACACCATTTGACTGGGGTGCTCAAACTTTCACCTCTTTCCTGCAGTCCACCTGCTATTCTCCCAGCATACACTCACTCACAAAGACACGGAGAGAAAGCAGGCTCAGAGTATCACCACCTTTTACAACACGGATGATCACTGTGGATGACTGCACTGCACAGGTTGCATGTTGGTTATCTCTGTGCTTCATTAATATTGGAGAAAAGCAGAAGTCCTGGGTGGTTCGTCCATGATTTATGATACATGGGTGTTTTGCCCTTCCTGTGTGTTTAAATGAGAGGGAGAGAAAGAGTGGGGGGGAATATAGAAGACATATGGGCATGTAAACGTATGGGATTTATGTAGATGCTTCAATAAAAAAAGGAAAAAAGGAAAATCAAACTTGTGTTTTTACACTTTGGTATTAGATACAATAGAAGGCATTGAAAGGAAAAGAGGTCATTCGTTTGGTGGAGCAGTTCACACACATTCAAACAGTCTGAGCTACAGCAGAACAACAGTGGCACACGCTGCCTTTGATAGACCCTGCTGAGGTTCATGGATATGTCTTCTCTCTATGCTGCACTGAATAACCTTGCGTGCTAATAGACCCTCGGCTGGAGTGCTAGGTGGGACTTACAAAGCCAAGTCTTTCTTCTTGTTCATACTAGAGGGACTCCAGTGTGGGACTGACTTTTCAATCCTGCTCCCACCCGCTCCCACTAGAATTCCTCTTACTCCCGTTGGCTCATACCAAAAACTGGCCACATTTGGCCCACTCCCACCCGCAGAGTACAGTTTCAGTGAGTGGTCCCTTCCAAAAGATTCACGTGCTCTCTTCATAAATATTCAGATTCTGTCCTGGAATAATCACGGCCGAAAAAGAAAGCCATGTCTCAGACTTGTGTTCACCTTTCTTTATAGCACCTGCCACAGCTGAGGCTGACTGACTGTAAAAGGGTTCCGCCATTCCTGTAGTACAATAACGCAGTTCCTGTGTTGTTTACATGATTGGTAACTATGTAGAATTGATTACTTTCTTATTAATTATTTAACCATTTTCCATGGCTACTCATAGGTTTAACGCTGTAGAGTAGAATTAAAGTGAAGACATCAAACATTAAAACAGCACTCGTGGAATTACGCAGTCCACCTTAAAAGCCTCAAAAAATTTTCTAAGCAGTTTTGGAGCAATTCTATTGGTCTGTTCATCATGGATATTCACTAAACCGAAAGAGTCACTGGAGCTTTTAAACTGTGCAAAAAAAAAAAGCATAAAAAAACGAGCTAAAAGTTTTTTAAAATATTTTTTAATAGTTTTTTTTAATATTGTGAAGAATCAAGATAGTATGTGGTATATCACCATATTTATCTCTTCACTTGGCAGTACAAGCCTATAGAGTCTTTAGGATTACCAAAACCATCCATTTAGCGGGGTGTGTCTAAACATCTGACTGTCAGTGTTTGCATGATAATTACTGCATGATTATTTTATACAGGCTATTAAATCATTAGTAATCATTAATTATTTTGATCTAATAATTCAAAATAATTCAAAAGTACAAATAAAACATCAAATGATACAGAAAGGAAGTGTTTCTTTCATGTTTGGTTGCTGGTTTTTGGTCAGGTCTACCCCAAATTTGGGTTTCGGTTTAGAATTTAAATTCTTTGAATCTTTAAATCTTTCGTTTTAATTTTATTGCTGAACACCAAGTTGTTTATGGCTAGTTAATCAGCTGACGCACTGTGTGAAGGTCTGCGTGACAATCAACAACACAGACACCCCCCACCCCAATCTGTCCCATCATAGTCCACATAAGCAACACTTAAAGAAAAGCTTGTGAACGATGTCAAGCTTGTCCCCCTTATAATGAAAAGTCTCTGCCATGATACATTTGTCCTCGATTCTCATTTTAATTCATAAACCCTACTGCTGTTGTGATGGTTCTTCTACTGTGACGACTTCAACCACCTCAAATAAAGTGAACAAGTCTAAAAACTATCCCAACACAGTTAGAATACCCAACACACACCAGCACATTTACATTTACGGCATTTAGCAGACGCGTCTATCCAGATATCCAACCGGGACACTTTCCTCAAACTGTGCTAAGCTGCTATGTGACCTCAGACAGACTGGCTTATGTGGTTTCCGACACTATATAATACACAGTTATTTACAAAAATGGACAAACGTATGCTGCGTAGCTGAAACAGCACTCTGCTGAACGGTGATGACTCTATTTGGTAGAGTATAAGCTTCTTGATAGCTACATTAGCTTTGTAGCGCCAGTGCAAACCTACAGTATAAATCTGAGTTATTGTCAGACTGTTAACTGGAAGTTAATATGGGAAGGAAAGTGAACTCAAGAAAATACAAGCACTGAGTCTGTGTGTGGGAGAGAGCAGGAAGAAAGTGCAGTTTGCATTTGTTACACTTTGTTTCCTGAATGTTCTCACCGCTTTAGCAGAGAAATGCTAATGCGCTGGTGAAGAGGGGTAATCTCCTCTGCTGGAAACTCGACATGCTTCACTGGAGAAGCGACAGTTCTCTAGCTTTGACAGTTTGTTACACACTAATCATTTGTCTGCGTGAACAATTACATCTCCTTTGTGGCAGGCACAAGAAGGAAGCTCGCAGAATGGATGGCAGGGAAATGTAAGGAAGACACATGTGTTGGTTTACAGCTTAGCCTTCGCGCTACACCACTCTACTCCATAGAATTCTCGTGTAAATGAAATTACTGACCCTCTAATTACAGTCATCTTTCTTACAGTTGAGATTACATACACAGAGGCATATTTGTCAGCCACGGTTATGTATAACATGAGCTTAACTGTCTGAGAGTACTTCAGCCAGCTTGATCTCTCATGATTTCGCTGCTGCGCTTTTAAGGTTGATATATGTACACTACCTCTGTTATGACTAGCTACCTTATACCATGCCTCGTTCAAAAAGCAGTCTGGTGTGGTCACCGTGGTGGTCCCCACAGTTCAACTGGTATTGTTCATTGGCTGAAATCACCCATATAGGCACTATGATGTTACTCTAATGTCAGAGATTGAAAAACCATTTCAGGTATTAGTAAGAAAGTGCTTTTTGTCTGATCAAAATGCTGATAGTTGCTAATTTCCTTAGCTCTATTATATGTATCTGCAGTTGCTGTACCCATTTATGCAGGTGACAAACAGTAGGGTGACCAGACACCACCACTGCCCCCAGAAATGACCACTTTGGATTGTAATTTAAAAAGACCCCAGAAAGTCCTAGTAAAGACCTGGAGAACAGACAGCTTGGCTTGCCCTGCTGCTGTCTACTAACCACTTTTGGACCACTTGTTGGCCTGGTGTTAGAATAAACTGATGTGTAAAACTCCACCAAGAGCTAAGAATCAACAGCATGGTGGTGGGGTGGGGGGTGATCCAGGTGGGCTATCTGATTCACCTTAAACACACAAGGGGGCTAATGTTCTACTGTTTTGTCCGGGGGCTTTGTTATAAAATATCCTACACTAGATGATATCAGGGAGACCACCAAATTCTCCATTCTGGACTCGCTATAATCTCATCCTGAATAAATTTAAATATAACATAAATTTCAAAACAAAAAGAAAAGAACACAAAACTGTTACCAGGCTCTGTTCAACCTGTGATATTACTTCACCCTTGGGGTTACTACATTCATGGGTTCCAGACACACAATATGGCGTCCCCTATAGCCACCGTCTGTGCACCTAGCTGCACTCATGCTCAACTGTCCTCCATCTTTCCTCATGCCATTTTTAATACCCTGCAAGGCCGTCCCACTTACCATTCCCGCATGCCATTATCGGAGTTAGACATAAGAGGATGGGAATGAATCATACCGGTTGAGCATTATTATCTTGTGTACACTTAGCTTTTATGCTTAAAGCTAGCTTTATGAATTATAATATTAACAAGGTGTTATGCAGGTGTAGGAGTAGTAGAATGTTACTAGGGATATGTCGGGCGCTCTGGATTTTGGCAACAAATAAGTTGTGATCTAGAGTAAGCAGTGTTGTTATCTTGAGATCACAGGATAATTAAGTTTATTAATTTAATTAATTATTGATCTCCAGACAACCATCCTGAAAACGATCATGGCCATGGCCTTCATGGCCTGTCTGGACTACTGGAGTTTTTGGAGCTTAGTTTCCATATATAAGGCGTGAGCAGTTTGCTTTACTTTAACAAACATTTTCACACTACATAAAAGACTTATTATATAAAATATCATTTTGGGAATTTGTTTTTCCATCATATGGGCGCTTTTTTTCATTGTCTATTTCATCTACAGACCATTTATTGCTCTTCTGCGCAGTAGAAGCTTTAGAAAACTGGCCCTACTCTGGACCACTCATGGTAACTAAATGCAAAATCTTTTCCATTTGGACTGAGGGAACAGTTATAGTGTGTTCTGCTATTTTCCAAAGACTGCATGGCCTTTGTATTCTATACTAAGAACCAAGAGCCTGGAATGAGACTATTCTGAGCGCTCCTTAAATAGAAAACAAAACTAAAAATGTAAACCCTCTTATCTGCTTTTTAGATCCTTCAAATCATTTAGTGCTGCTCGCAGCGGGGGGTCAAATTAAATTCCAAGCTGCATCTATCAGTTAAAAGCTAAATTTTAATTACTCATTTCAGGTTAGTTAATGTGGGGCGCCAGGCACACTAAAGATAATTCTTCTCCATAGTTAATCTTCTGAAAGGAGCGCTTGGCCATTCTATGACAATCAGCCGGTAATTATGTGCGGGGAACCAGCCAAGCGCGTCCGGACTCAATGTCATTAACAAGCCCGTGGCCCGTCTCTATGAGAAGGGCGGTCATTACTTTCTATTATTCCGCCAGGAGCATCACTCATAAAGGGGTGAAAATATACACAGGGGCCTTCTCCTTGTGCCACGGGCGCAACCAGCTGTGACGCACATGACAATCGGACCTCGGCGAGGTAGAGTGGGGCAGGTGTGGAGGCCGAGACTACCTCATTGGAGCTTTCATTACTGTGTGTAATATCTTCCTTCATGGTACAAATGGAGGAATTTGTAAAACTCCTCCATAGCTCATGCATAAGGACTGATCAGACTGCCGGAGACTGAACCTGATCTCTTTGTGGTATTCAAGTATTCAAGGTAGTGCTCCACTGGGGTGTGTTATGTGACTGGGAGCACTGCATCACCCGAGTCATGCTGGCAGCTAATTATCAACCTGTTACTCAGCTGAATCTGATGTGATGTGAAATTCCCGCCAATGCCCCCTGCTAAAAGGACAGTTTGGATTATCACATCAACATTACATGACAGACGTCACATGCACGCACAATGGAAACACAACACACAGCCATCTCCGTTAGCAGGTTATGTTATTAGCATTAAATAGATCAGAAGATGACTACTGTTAATGAAGGAGCTTTGCGTTCACTGCAGAAGACCATTCACTCGACAGTTATTACAGTCAAACTGTAAAAGCACACACTGCAGATTCATACTGGATTTAAATCACTCAAAAGGTAAACCCTACACACACTGCAGATTCATACTGGATTAAACCCTCTCCACTATTATTACTGTCAGACTGTAAACCCTACACACACTGCAGATTCATACTGGATTACAGTCACTCCACAGTTATTACTGTTAGACTGTAAACACTACACACACTGCAGATTCATACTGGATTAAAACCACTCCACAGTTATTACTGTCAGACTGTAAACACTACACACACTGCAGATTCATACTGGATTAAACCCTCTCCACTATTATTACTGTCAGACTGTAAACACTACACACACTGCAGATTCATACTGGATTACAGTCACTCCACAGTTATTACTGTTAGACTGTAAACACTACACACACTGCAGATTCATACTGGATTAAACCCTCTCCACTATTATTACTGTCAGACTGTAAACACTACACACACTGCAGATTCATACTGGATTAAACCCTCTCCACTATTATTACTGTCAGACTGTAAACACTACACACACTGCAGATTCATACTGGGTTAAACCCTCTCCACTATTATTACTGTCAGACTGTAAACACTACACACACTGCAGATTCATACTGGATTACAGTCACTCCACAGTTATTACTGTCAGACTGTAAACACTACACACACTGCAGATTCATACTGGATTAAACCCTCTCCACTATTATTACTGTCAGACTGTAAACACTACACACACTGCAGATTCATACTGGATTACAGTCACTCCACAGTTATTACTGTCAGACTGTAAACACTACACACACTGCAGATTCATACTGGATTAAACCCTCTCCACTATTATTACTGTTAGACTGTAAACACTACACACACTGCAGATTCATACTGGATTACAGTCACTCCACAGTTATTACTGTTAGACTGTAAACACTACACACACTGCAGATTCATACTGGATTAAAACCACTCCACAGTTATTACTGTCAGACTGTAAACACTACACACACTGCAGATTCATACTGGATTAAACCCTCTCCACTATTATTACTGTCAGACTGTAAACACTACACACACTGCAGATTCATACTGGATTTAAATCACTCAAAAGGTAAACCCTATGCACACTGCAGATTCATACTGGATTATAATCACTCCACAGTTATTACTGTCAGACTGTAAACACTACACACACACACTGCAGATTCATACTGGATTATAATCTCTCCACTATTATTACTGTCAGACTGTAAACCCTACCCACACTGCAGATTCATACTGGATTTAAATCACTCAAAAGGTAAACCCTATGCACACTGCAGATTCATACTGGATTATAATCACTCCACAGTTATTACTGTCAGACTGTAAACACTACACACACACACTGCAGATTCATACTGGATTAAAATCCCTCCACTATTATTACTGTCAGACTGTAAACCCTACCCACACTGCAGATTCATACTGGATTATAATCTCTCCACTATTATTACTGTCAGACTGTAAACCCTACACACACTGCAGATTCATACTGGATTATAATCACTCCACTATTATTACTGTCAGACTGTAAACACTGCACACACTGCAGATTCATACTGGATTATAATCTCTCCACTATTATTACTGTCAGACTGTAAACCCTACCCACACTGCAGATTCATACTGGATTAAACCCTCTCCACTATTATTACTGTGAGACTGTAAACACTACACACACTGCAGATTCATACTGGATTAAAATCTCTCCACAATTTTTATTTCAAATATTAAAATGTTACTACTGGATTTCCGAACATTAGAATATAGAGCTACACATTGGCAGAGCTGACTGATATATAGCTCACACTGAATTCAGAGCATGTGACGGACACCACAATACAGATGTCACAAGGCCCTATAAAAAGCTATACACATGTATGTGATTCAGGCTAGCAGCCGGAGTCCAGTTCAGAAACACGTTAACTGTCATATGAACTCACAAGAAACAGACACAGAGGGGCTGTAAAAAGCAACCACTGCATTTCTCTTCTACCTTGTAGCCCACACATGTACTAAATAACTACAACAACAGTCAGTGTTCAGTCAACATTTGCTTAATACATTTCTCACCTCAACAGAAACATCCACTCCCTATCACAGGCTACATCTCCGCTGCTTAACTGCATTCCTGTATAAAATGTTGTGACATGTATTAAAAAACTGATTTACAGCTTCTTATGACAAGCATCCTTAAGCCACGGTGTGTGAAGGAAACAGCTGATATAGTACTAAATTAAAAGTCAAATACTACTACCAACCGTCTTCACAAGCTGTAACTGATCTGCACTGCCTGCTGGGGTTAGGACGCTGGTACTCCTCACATGCAAACAATAACTTCCTTCTTCTAGACTACTACTGCTACTGCTCCAGATGCAAACAAACAGACCAGTGAAGTAGAAATAATAAGGCTACTGGCTGAAATGATATACCGGAGGATAAAACCAAATACTCATACAATTTCAAACTGTAGCTATACTTAATTTCGTACTCCATATATCTCATATTCTTACATATATATAATTAATGAAAGTCATGGTTCATTTTTTTACACGACCACGTCCCAGCTTCTCAGGCTGTTTCTGTTACTGTGCACACTTACCTGACTGGCTGATCCTGCGTGGCTGTTATGCACTGGGCCTTATGCAAAGAGTAATCCGTGCTGCAACACTCCTGATAACTTCAGTGGATGTGGGTGGGGCTAAACAGCTGTAGATTGAATTGGTGGATATACAGGGGTTGGACAATGAAACTGAAACACCTGTCATTTTAGTGTGGGAGGTCTCATGGCTAAATTGAACAGCCTGGTGGCCAATCTTCATTAATTGCACATTGCACCAGTAAGAGCAGAGTGTGAAGGTTCAGTTAGCAGGTAAGAGCACAGTGCTGCTCAAAATACTGCAATGCACACAGCATTATGGGTGACATACCAGAGTTCAAAAGAAGACTGTTGGACTCTTGCTGGCGCATCTGTGACCAAGACAGCAAGTCTTTGTGATGTATCAAGAGCCACGGATGTTCGGGTGCTAACCCGGACTGTATCCAAAAAACATAAAACCACGGCTGCCCAAAGGACGCTGTATTGGCCGCAAAAGGAGGCCCTACACCATACTAATAAATGATTGTGGTCTAAAACCAGGTGTTTCAGTTTCATTGTCCAACCCCTGTATGTAAATGTGTTGGTTTTCAGCACATTGCGTAAAAGAGCACAGAATTGGGCTGGTTTTGTACCGTAAGAGGAATAATTCATACCTTCCTATCATTCAGCACCATTCGGAGTAGTCTGAGGTGGAGTGGTTCTTTGTGGAGAAACATACAGACAGTAATGGTGACAGGAAACTGGGGTCACCATGCACTACAACACAGGGGTAGCCATTGTAGTTACTATACAAAAGCACCAGTGAACCTACACGTGTGTTCTGAGTTTTATATGTCATGCTGATGATGGTATAATATTGGTTAATCTGAATAAATACAGACAGCACCCTGCAGGTACCCCTCCATCATGGAGCAATACAAAGAAACGGATTAAAATACATTTTTCGCTGAAACTTCACAAAACTACTATAAAACAAAGTGCCAGGCATCAGGCAGTGTACACAGAACCATTACATCCCGTGAGGGAGCTTTCAGAGGCGCATTACCACCACTGTGAACTATTCAGACTCCATAGGTTTTTCTGAAATGAAGCATTTAACACCAGATCACTCTGAATGACGTTGTTTACATCTCCACCATTTAATAAGCTTATATTATAATAATATTTAATAATTAATGTAAAGGCCTTCTATATATAAACTGCTAACTCTGCAAGTCATACTTTCTCTTTGAAGATTTGTGTATTCATGGTGTGATTTTATGAACAGTGTGACTACCAACATAATTTGCACCCAAATGCAAACCTTTAGTCTATTGCTATCTATCTATCTATCTATCTATCTATCTATCTATCTATCTATCTATAGAGCGAGAATAAATAAATAAAAACAATAAACAAACAATAACTTCAAAAAACAATAAAAACATACAAATAGTATAATACACTACTGTGTAGATTTAAAGTAGGTGGGTGGCTTGCTGCTAGGAGACAATCCTGTATTAAATTAAAATACATTACCACAATTAGATTGAGTCATTACGTTAAATGTGCAATCGATGATTTATGTGAGACCCCTGGTCTTTAAAATCATCTATATTTCATAAAAAGAGCTACAGTGTTTGGTGTGCTAAAGTTAAAGTTAAAGCCGTCTTAAAAACTCATGTTAAAATCATCTTTCCCTTTTCCTTTATGTAAATAAACGTCTTTAACAAAGACAAGCAATCCAAAAGTAAAGGACAGTAATCAGATTACAGTAATCTATTAGATTAGGCCACAGTTACATTTTTAACAGGTACTCAGTAACCTTTAACAGAATACACTTCTAAAGTCACCCTCCCAACCCTGGACATTCATATGTTTATCTATCTGTAATAAGGAGCAGCAGGGCTGGTGACAACTTCATATGTCTTAAACTGTAGTTGTAAAAAAAAAAAAATATATATATATATATACACTTCCTTCACACTATGGTCTTTGGCCACGCCAATCATTAACATCTGCTTTGGAGCCATTTTCCACACATGGTTCGAGACATTTACTGCACTGCACCACTTCTTCTCAATCTATGAATACCGTCACTCACACGCCACAGGTATGTATACACCCATCATGCAGTGGCATCTACATTTTATTCTTCAGTTTAATTTGTCAATCTCTATCTATCTATCTATCTATCTATCTATCTATCTATCTATCTATCTATCTATCTATCTATCTATATATATGTATATATATGGGATGCATGATTAAATGTATATCACTGTAAAACACACAGTGATGTCATTTCAGTGAGTATTAGCTGGTTTCCTGCTTATCATAATGATTACTCTCATCACCTACATCATAAGAGAACACTTCGCGCCTGTCCATCCCGAGTGGGAAGTGGAGTGGGTAAGCGGCGGTCTCCATTGGATGCTCTGGCCTCCTCATCTGCAAAAGAATGTACACCGCAGTCTCAATTAATTATGGACAATTTCAGGAGCAATAACCCAAACCCCTTCATTCCATCCAACAAAATGACAAGAGTGGAAATAAGGTGGTTTATGAGCCCTGTTGGGCCGTCATAAGCACTCAAGCCCAAATGAAGTCCCCTATGGCCTGGTGCAGCTGTATCGACCGCCAGGCCGCAATGATGGATAAATATTTCAGGACTTGACGGACCAGAATCCAGGCCGATTCCTTTCCCTCGCTTTTTTCTTTCCCTTCCCTCCCCCTATCATGCGACTGCGGCACAACTATATCGCATTTCTGCAAACGCCACACAAACTCTCAGCGCCAGCACAGTATCTTGATTCTGCAGCAATTGAAGAAGAATTGCTCAAATGCTCAGATGTCCAATAAACAGTGATGGCTGAGCACTGGATACATGGTCCTAAATGTATTCAGCTACGTGTTCCATTTAGATACCAAGTACATAAACATATTTACATGAGCTCAGCAGACACAAATGAGTCCCCTGTGACTGAACGTCACTAATAGTGTGTAAAAGCACCACACGCACCAATAACAGCTGTGTTGGGTTTAGCATGTACTGGACAAGTATCTGAATGTAGGCCACATCAATGTTCAGCCACTCTTGCATTACATTGTGGCAGTTGGGCTGGATTTGGACCTGTACAACCCTACGCTTCCATACACCTACACATTCAGCTACTTCCTTCACACTATGGTCTTTAGCACGCCCAAATGCAGTCACTCCTTTTAGCCAATCATTAACATCTGCTCTGAGACCCATCTTCCACACATGGGGCAAGACATTCAGTGCACTGCACCACCTCTTCCCAATCTATGAATCCCATCACTCACACCCTGCAGGTATTTATAGCTCCATCATCCTCGTGCAGTGCCATCTGCAGGATCCTGCAGTTACTACCACCTTAAACACACATAAGCTTATATATCATGCACATATGTATAATTCATATACTGTAATTAGGGTCAAATAAGGAAATTAACAATTTAATCAGCCATCAAATGTGACAAGATAAAATGACTAATAACAGAATAAAAAACAGGAGAACTCAAACTACGACATTCAGCCTGAAGGTGGCTAGAGATTAGTCGTTTATTGACTGAGTGACACCAGTAAGAGGACCTTTAAAGACTCCCATAGGGAATTCCAGTTCGCTGGTGCACTGTAGCTAAAAGCAGATCTTCTGATATCAGTAAAAACTCTGGGTAACTAGAAAGGTAGGCTGGCCAGTAAGTGATGTATAACTAAAACATGTCCTGCCGTGCTGCTTGTGAGAACCACCTTCATCATACAGGCAGGAGAATACTCTTCTAAACATGTTCTCCTAGTCTAAAACAGTAACTGTATTATAAATACTGCCTTATAGAAGTTACATAATGTACCTTATGCATTCCGTATGCATATTATGTCACAGTTAAAAGACAATTAAAAAGCAGAAAGCAGTGATTTACACATCCGTAATTAAATAAAGGCAGTACAAAGACATTTAATCTATTATCTTATCAATGTATCATTTTTCAAAATAATTATACACTCAATCTAAAACCGATATCAGTAACATGTTCCAAACAAGCTAAGACGGGAACAATTTAACACTAGGAACCTGATGAATCAAAAACGGGTAATGCAATTATAATTGGATATGAAAGAGCATTCAGGAGGGCCTAGTCCTTCATGAACAGGGATGGGTTGAGGCTTGCTACAGCATTAACAAAACATCAAACAGCTCAAGTAGAACGTTCCTCAGGGAACATAATATCATCTAAAGATTCAGGGTTTCCAGGGAAATCTCTTAGCCCCCCAGACGCCACAGCATTAAAACATGCTTCTGGCATTTATCACCACACGGGCCCAGGCCCATCTCCAACAACCGCTGTCAGTAAACGCATAGCTGTAGCCCAAATGCCAGTTTACCATGGGTGTGCTATTCACAGTGGAAATCCATTGTCAACAACGTTCAGACACGCTGCTGACTTTGGGCCAGAGCCCATGGTCCGTCACGGTATGGTGGGGAGGTGTTAGTGAATAACCTGCACACCTGTGAAAGCACCGGTAATGCGGCACATGTTTTGGAGAAAGACATGCTGCCTTTTAGATGCCGTCTTTTTCCTTTTTTTAGAGACGCCCTCTAAAAAAAAAAACAAGAACCGTGTAACGCACTCAGTAGTTGGGTAAAGGCTCCCGGGGAGGGAGATGCAACAGGGGGTTAGCTGCTTCCCCCGACCTCCATAAAGAAATCCAGGCCGTTCGGAGTACTGGACCATTTATTGGGCAGGGGAGCACCGACACCTCGTGGTTACAATCTCAGACAACACTGCAGCAGAACATACAGGTTACAAAAACCCCTCCTAACCATTCCGCGTGCCGTACTTATATAACCGTTAGCTTTGTACCCCCTCTCTCGCTCACGACATACAGCACTCAAGTGACCGTTACAACCACATGACCAAGAACACCAAGAACCGCATGACTGCCCAATCTGATACTGGTGGTAGACTGACCTGCTGGAAGTCCAGACCTGCCTTCATTTGAAATGTCTTTCATAATGCTCAAAACATGAAGTAAAGACCCTGTGCTGGATCAGTTGGTGTCTTCAGTCCCCAAACAAGCATTGGGTGCTGTTGAAAGGAAAGGTGATGCAACACAGTGGTAAACATGCTCCTGTGCCAACTTACTTGGAACATGTAGCAGGCATCAAATGTGGAATGAGCACATTTACACTGACAAGCTAATTTGATTTGGGGCAACTGCCCATAGAAGATTAGGCCTACTTCCGTCTTCCCTAGACTCCTTAGATCACTCTTCTGAGCCCTTATGCACTGACACATTTACCTGTAAGTCCTTATAAGGCTACATAACACATATATGAGGCCCTTCATGACAACTTACTCGGAACACTTAGAGTCAAGCATATGGGCACCCATTAAACAACATGGCTGCACACCGGAGAAGCAGTGCTGCATCGAGTCACGCAGCTCCCAAATATCCTAAACCATTGTTTTTAGTGGAGGTATGTACACTAGTACCGATGACTCCGAGCACAGTTTATATCCACAGCATGTCACAGCGTGCCTTGGCGTATTTTGCCCATACTGCATTAAATGAATACCATATTGAGACACAGAAAGACACAACATGTGGCCACAAATGTACACAGAGAAAGACAGCCACGGTCTGTTAGCTCAGCTAACTAGCCGAGCCGTTTCCAGCTCCTATCGTTCGGCTGGAACACAGACAGTCTGTGAATCATACCAGTATAGAGTGTAAAAATGAACTTGCCTTTTATCAGCCCTGCCTGCTGGCATCCTACAGCTTAGTGAAGCAACAGTACATGACACGGTGTGCAGCGGCCTTAACCCATTCTCTACAGAGAACACACTTACACATAGGTTAATGCACAATTACTGTTTATTGGCGGAATTTAACACATTGGAAAAAAGTAGAACTGTGTAAAAGGTACGTGTCGGAGCCGTCATGAGATTTGGCTAATCAATACTTCATTAAATGAAATCAGGTGTGTAATGGAATGTGGTTAATAACAGAGAGGTGCCTGAATGCAAAGCTGAAAGGATACAGGATGAGTGAGAGAGAGAGAGAGATGTCCAAACAGACATCTGTGGTCTAGCCATCTCATCTCTGCCGACCGGAACTCTTCTTCATCTGCTTCCCCTCGTTGAAGACGAGACGAGCTCGAGTTGTCGGAGTGTGTGGAGTGACAGCTGTGAAGCAAGAGAAAGGTGCATGTGCACATGTGTATGTATGAGAGAGAGCGCGAGAGCGCATGCTGTGACGATTCGGCGTAATTGTACTAATTAGACCTGCTGGGGGGTTTAATTGAATGAGTTTGGCAGCGTGATGGTGAGGATGCTTCACACACACAGATGTGATCAGACCAGTTCTGCAAGAACGCACCTGTCTGAAGCTGTCTGTGACTGCGGGGATTTAAGACTGAGGAAAACGGGTCTGGGTGTGTGAGCAAGGTTCCTTAGTTGTCACTGCACATTTTAGAATGATTTAAATATGGAAAACACCAAAACTGGACAACGTACAATTACTTTCATATTACTTTCACTACTCAAAAGCTAATTATGTAATTAGACTCGTCAACAGAATACTGGCACAGATAGCTGCACCCAGAAGGAATCAACTGATAGGAATGAAACTTGGTGGAAAGGTTTGACACTGTCAGACATGCAATGTTTCAAGTTTCAAGCTCAGCCGTGAATGTGGCATAAGCAAGGATGGGCCTTATCACTGTACCTGACTGACCCAACAGCCACAACTGCCTGCATTTAGCAAGCAGTAATATCCTCCATGAGTCATCCTGTTGGTGCAGCACCATTGGCGGATGGCTGCATGGCACAGGACTACATGCACACAGACCGTTACGACATCTGCCCTTAACACTACATCAACGTCATCAAAGACTGCAATGGTGTCATGCTAGACTGTCATAGCGCGACTCAGCGGGTCATCTTCAGAGGCAAGACCTGCTTTTGTTTTGGTGGAGATGACCAGCTAATCTGTGTGTGGAGGCACTGTGGTCAGCACAGTCGTGACGCGTCACAAGTACAGAAGGCCTGGTGCCACTCTACTTCCACCCCATACCGCATCATTAGCAGGAACTGAGTGAGAATATCTAAACGGCATAAGACGGATTATCACAGGACACCATTAGGAACCTCTACAACTCCATGCCGAAAGGTCTGGCATGTTGGGTTTGCAAACATGGCGGCCCGACACCACACTGAGAAACACTACTTCTGTATGTGCAGCTTAATAAATATTGCCCATATCAGCCTAACTGTATCATCATTTATTGTTCCTGGTCACCTTTATCTTCCTTCCCCATAGCACTGCACTCCCACACCTCCTTCTGGATGCAGCTATCGTTTTGATGATGAGTGCATTCAGGAACCTCCTACTTCTCAATCTTACATATACATACACATATGTTGGACCTTTAACTCCTCTAAACACACCCGCCGCCCCTTAAAAGGTCTAGCATGTAGGACTATATGGCAGCACATGCACGAGAAAGTCTGAGGATATGAAATGATAGGTGAATAAAAAAGGTTCACTGGCATGTGCCACATTTCACATTCAGAGTATCATCGCTATAGCTTGAACCAGCTGTAAAAGCATGCAACAGAAGTTCGCTAAAGCACTAACCACAGCAGCTCATGCCAACAACAAGTCAGATAAACAAACAAGGTATTGTTTATGAAGTTAGGTTGTCCTGTGTAAGTCCTCACAACTTGTAGAAGGAACTGGAGTGAAACGCCAGCTTCCCATTTAGTCGAGCACAGGTTTATCATACGCCTGATGTTACAGAGCTATCCTTTTCATTCTGCAACACTATACAGAATTCTGGTAGTGGCTTTGGAAATAAACTCAGTATTCTGGCTCGTAGCACGTTCAGTGAGGTTCAGGTGTTGAAGCTGTGGAGTGTAGAGCTTTGTGTGTTGTCTCTATCAGGGAATTATCTGTGTAATTGGTGGTCGGCTGACAGAATGAACTTTAAATTTGTTTAAACAGAAGGCAGAATTTGTTTGCCTCAGGCTTACTATCTGGGAACCACTGCAGTAGTGTAACATAAGTGGAGGTCCGATTTGTTTTGGAGTATCTTCATCTGGATGCATAAGAACAGTATTCCGAATGTGTTATTTCTGCAGATTTCTGATTATACCAAGTTCCACGACCACAGTGATGTCAGTTTTTATACATGTGAGCCTCACTGATTTTAGAGCCGGCCTTAGACATACAGTACATTATGAGAAGTGATGGAGTCATGGTGGCTCATGTAATGTATATGGAAGTGTTGTGGTGTGCAATGTAATATCAAACTGCAATTGGCTGTAACACCAGGCCACAGTTTTGGCTTCCGATTCTGAATGCTCCAGTAAACAGGAAAGAGGGTACACTACACAATAAGAAACACCTGTATCAAAGCTAATTATGTATTGCATGGATCATTTTCCCTTAATGCCATGTACATGCTGTTTGGCACTGGTAGCCTTGTTCTACAGAATGCCCATAGATAGCATTCGTCTCTCCACACTGTAAACTTATATTTTATGTAACCTGCCAATTAAATGTCTACTGAGATAATTTAACTTCAAATAATAAGTTAACACAAAGGAAAATAGATCATTGTTAATTTACTGTTGGCCTATTAGAGCAAGCACAAGGAGAAACTCTCTCCCAGAGAAACCACTTTCCCAGCTGCCTGAAACGTCTTATTGGAATTCTAGCTGTCTAGGTGACATCATCTTGTAACACAGTCCTTATACCCTGCCTAAAGGCAAGCTTGACGCACTCTCACACAACACATAAAGAAAGCTAAAGTGTTGAAAACTGACCACTCTGAAACATCCTGCTCCAGTCTAGCTTTTAAATCAGGTCTGGACCAGGCCTACTTTCAGGATGGGACTCTAGCTCAAAAATATACAGCAGAACCGATGCTGCTGTAAGAACAGCCACAGTAGTGTGGGTTTGGACCGCTCTGGCGGTTGACCAATCAGAACAAAACAGGCAGGCTGACCAATCAGCGAACACGAGACTGATTGTTCAGCAGGGCTTAAAGACATGGCAGCTATATTTAGGAATATTGTGTAAATCTATTCCAGTAGATCCCAAACAGGGATTTACGTACACTGAAAATGAGCACCACAGGTCCCCTTTTAAAACACCAACTCATTGTTTCAAAGTTATTAAGAGACATATATGAAAAATATGACTTATATATGAAATGGTTTAACTTCATACTTGCACAGGATATTCTTAATACTTTTATTTCCAAGACATTTTAGTAATGGTCCGAATTGCTCTAGAAAATAAGTGTCTGAGTGTTGTGACCCTGCATGTTGTGACACATGTCACACAAAAGGAAAAGACTACTAGTGAAAGCAATGGCATCAAATCAGTACATTATTTGAAGTAAGGGTTGCAAGCAGTTCAATTAGACAGGCCAATTCTTCATTTGTGTTGCTTTTAATGCACATTAAACAGTGCAAATTAATAACTGACAATCACAACACACAGACATCAGCAGACTTTATAATGTTCAGACTGGTAATTCTCCAGAGCTTCCAATATGCAGCGAGAGAAAGAAGCATTGACCACGTCACCAATTTTTTAAGGAAACGTATTTCTAAAGCTGCTATAGACGTGAAATTCTCACCAGATGTCGGTAACAACCCATCCAAGTCACACATGCAAAGAAATCAAACCACAGATGTCCATAAATTAAGCCTCCTGTATGGAG
>JAMWET010006568.1:55000-390000 GCA_024036415.1 Prochilodus magdalenae
TGAGCTCTGCGCGTACCTGTCTGCCGGCTCCAATTGACTTCAAAGGGCACCGGCCCAGATCCATCAAGCATAAACAGCCAATCAACATGCATACATTATAAAAGCACCAATAAATCAAGGGCTGCTTTTAGCTTTGGTTGGCCTTTGTGCTGTTTCGCCTGTTCTCAAAGAGCCAAACTTGCTCGTTTCAATGGCCATCCCCAACCGGAATCTACAGGGGCACCTCTATGTGATGGAGAAATGCTTCAAGGTCAAGGTTGTATAGGTGCTTATGCTGTCAGTATAAAATATTAATAGAGAACAGGCCATTCTTCAGTGTAGTGTGCAAATGTCAGAGACCACCTATTTGTCTATGTAATTTCCAGTCAAAAAGAGCCAAGTTATTTTTCAGTGCCAGAAAGAGCGAGAAACATATTACCAGAAAAAAGACTTGAGCCTCCAACACGAAGCCTGCTTTTTCTTGTGTTGTCCTCAATATTAAGTTAGACCCTCCATTTTTGGTTCTCAAACTTCTTACAACACAAAATGGCTACCCAGCAATCTAGTAACTCATGCTACCCATCGAGCGGTCCAACCTAGCATGCTCATATAATTAATACAGCGTAGTTACTGAGTGTTTCAATTTAGTTTAGACTCTGCTCTGGTAGGCTGATTGTGAAGATGTTAAACCCTGTGCAGAGGGCTTTAGGGTTTACGTGCAGCTGACTGGTAAGGTCTGTTAGGGTGGGTAGACCAATATGGATGGACAGGACTAAAACTGGAGTGCACGAACACGTAGTTTATTGACACGGCGTAGTACAAGAAACAAACACTGAACAAAACAAAACATAAACGAGACAAAGTATTTACACTGTATACTAGGTATTAGGCTATAGCATGGGAAGCAGCCGCGAGGCTATATCCCAACGTCCCTTATAACTTCCCACACTACCAGCGTCTAGTGTCATGGGGGAAAAAAAAAAAACATCTCCTAGGAGCCCTCAGGTCTTAAACCCGAAGCCCCGCCCTTGGAGATCCCATTCCCTACTAAGGGGTTACAATACTGCAGTAAAATACACAAAACGAATATCAGCGCTCAATACAAACAACCTAGGTTACGACAAATCATTACTAGTATACCACTGTCTGGGCCCATCAACTTACAAGTTAACTATTCACTTTTTCTCCCACAGGATTTTAAGTGATGAATAAACTGCCCCCTCCTTTCTCCCCACCGGTGGATCCTCCCGATAAGGATAAGGTAAGCGGGTCTCCCTGCTGTCCCCCTTTTGCCAATCCTCTTTAACAGGAAGACACAGGTAAGTACATCTATAAACACATTCTACTGTATAGGGGCTGGTATGCACTGGTGATGGGGTAGGCCTCACCTTACCACATCACACTGATAAAGACCATCAATACATCCTAATCATTCTTTCTTTCAATGCTGGTGGCAGATTTGCCAGCTTCTTATTCCACCTTTAATTGTGCCACGCCAACTCTCTGGCTTTAGAACAACTACTGCACCAAGAAGCTGGTAAAAGGAAGCTGAATGTCAGCACCAGAAAGCGCATTACTCCCCTTTTAAGGTGGAATATATATCTGGTGAATCGGAAGCAGATTGGACCTTGTTGTTTTAATGCTTATAGTGTTTTTGATAAGGAGATAAGCAAGGAGCAAGGCAAGCAAGGCAAGGAGCCAGGACACTGTATTGTCATTCACATCACATGTGGTACATGGGGTGGAACGGAATTGTAGTATTCAGGGACCCAGTTACACCCAAACAGCAAGACTTAAATAAATTAAAATATATATAAATATATAAAAACTATAAGTGTATTTAAAGTGACTGGTGTCCACAAAATGTCAGTGCAGTGGTTATGACTAATTGGCGTTTAGAAGTCTTCTGGAATGAAGCTGTTTCTCATAAGCTATCAAATTTCCTACCTGGAGGTTTAGGCACTGCCACCATACGCAATTTCCACAAGAATTTTTCTTCTACATCTTCAGTGCTGTAACTGCACCAAATTGAACACAAATGTACAAATTTAACAGCACCTGGTAGACCACCAAAACTATCTTTAACAGATAAACAGCACAGAAAGGGTGGTCTCAAACTTTGGCACTGTACTCTAGAAGTAAGTGCTGCAGAACGGCTTCAAACCGTCCTATGAGGAAAAAATGGAAGGCGCCTCAGAGGAAACTGCAGTAACTAAATGGAGCTGGGTTTACTTCAAAGTACACAATTACAGTCTTTTATGATTTTTGCATGCGAAAGTGATGCAAATTGGCAAACATGGCCAGACAGAGGCATACTGCAGCAACCTAATCCCATTGTGCCATTTGTTTGACTACTAATCAATGGTGGAGAAAAGGCAAGCTGAAATTGTTTATCTGTAAGTTACTATTATCATCTACACTGTGCTTATTTTTCTCTTTAGGCTCGGCAGGTACATGCAGCATTCAGCTATCTGAAAATCAGCTCAAGTTTAGTCCATATGCTGTCATAACACTCTTAAATGCCTTCTGAATGCTAACTGCTCCAGTATGAGTAGGTGTTCCAGGCTCAGAGCTGCTGAATATCTAGTGACACATTGGGCATGTCAAGGTGAAGTCTGCTATATATGCATGGCATTACGCGTGATCGTCGGCGGAATGGCAGAAGATTTTTATCAAGTGCAGAGGTTTCGGTTAGAGTTAGGGAGGTTAACCAATCTCAGCATAACTCGGACTAGCCTACAGGTCTGGAACGACCTCAGTCGGAATTTACAATGACCTCAGGACTGTTAGACACATGGCAGAAAAAGTTGGACTGTACAGCTATTTTACCGGCCTGATAGCACGTACTGAGTTGCATAATATGGCACAGTGAGTTATGCAATTAATTACACTGACATTTGATTTGATTTCCCTTATCGACACTTTGAGTTTGGACCTCTGATATTTTGTTATTTGTTTAAATGTCAAGAAAAGACAAACAGAAATGATTTTCTTTCCGCATTACAAGAAAATACACGCACTTTAAACTCAAATCAGAGTAGAACGAATGAAACAGATCTAATTATTAACCACAAGCATGGGAAGATTAGTGGCGAACCGAGGACCTTGAGGGAGTAACGGGTCCTCCCTCGTACAATAAGCACTTACGATGAATGGAAAAATACAATGTCATTAACTTACTATTGTCACATCTCTACAATAGTGTTGATGTACTCAGCACACCAGTCCTCCACCCAGAGCATCCATCATTAACCTAAATGTTTCTACCTTTTGGGAAAACCAGCTTTTAGTTTTCTTAACAAAAGACAGATGGAAGTTTCTCCACAGCTCTTAAAAGGTGGTTGCACATTCTGCTATAATTCAATCAATGAAAATTACACACTTGCTTGATTTTCCTCCTTTCTCTCAAAGACGAAAGGAATATAAAAGAAGTACGATACTGAGCTGAAAACATTCCAAAATGACCTAAAATGATCAACAGAATTTTAAGAAATAACAGCTTTGTTGCAGAGATATCTACTGAAGTTAGTATGCTAACCAGCTAGCCGCACCTCGTCCTGCCTCGTAATACAACTTTGCACCTTGAGAGGCAATAGTGAGTCGCTGTAGCGTCAAGTCAAACATAAGCCCTTTTCCATCAACGTATAACGGGTTCCATTCCAGTTTGTGCACCTGATTTTCAACTGTTCGATGCATTTACAGAGGTACAGGAACCCGCTGGAACCAAACAATTTAAGTTCTTTAGGACGAACTGTAATGGCATCTATCGGTGTGTCATTTGTTGAGGAAAGAGAAGCCAACAATGACGTCACATAAGGCAAACTTTATGTCTTCCTATCAACAGTACTCACAGGTAATCTGTATGCTCCACACAACATGTTAAGCAACACCCTCTGTTGACTTTGATGCTGTGTCTATTGACGTTCCTTGGAATCAAGAAAAACTAGTGCAAACTCAGACTTGTTTAGCACCAAGGTTCTTCAAAGCCTGACTAAATCAGTTCAAGAACCAGGTTTCCTTTGGTGGAAAAGGGCTTCATGAGATGATGACGGAGTAGCACTGCTGCCTCGATGGACTATTCTAACCTCTTATCAATCATGCTGATGGTCCTGCTCTAGGCTAGATCATTAAGGTACAGCTAAGCAATGAAAGGAAAAATCTAGAATCCAGATTAAACAGAAGCAGAATAAGAGTTAACATGGGTGCTGCTTTGCACCATTGGAGATGCTCCTGGAGAGTAAAGGAATAAAGAAGGTGATTTTCCTTGTTCGGTATGGCTCATCACATTACCACCAGTAACGAACTAAAGCAGAGATCGCTGGGAAGTAAACCCAGAGGCACTTGAGACCACCCATCAGAAGATTTCAAACACATGTTCTCATTGCATTGCTTGCTGTTGTTGCCAAGTCCAGTTTAAAAGCTATTTTTACTGGAAAGTAAAAATAAAGAATCTGTCATGTCGCCATGCTGCCGAGGGCCTGCTTGAAAGCGTCTTCCATGGATGAGCTGCGCTATGAGTAGCAGAGAGATAAATAGGTGACACTTCTGCCTGCATAGTGTTGATGGTGCAGTGTGCTGTTAAGTTATGGCTGTACAACTGTGTCAGTATCTATATAAGGTGGACCAATAAGGGTCACCTCATGAGCAACACTGCCAATGCCCCCTCCTCCTGCCCCCACACTGGAGACTGGTACTGAAGTGCTTGTTCCTGATGAGCTAAGAGTGAGAAATAATTCCTAAAACATTACATCATGCTTTTGTTCACAGGCAATAACTCAATAACTGCGTCGGTGTAAGGGTTAAAGCACTTCCAGCTTCTACAGCCAGCTCACTTTTTATCACCGTAAATCTGGGGGTGGACCAATTTGAATATGCCAAGAACTTATGACCACTTTCCCTGAAAGTTTATTTCAGAGTCAAGCTGCAGTCATGCTCTCCTCCTCATGAGCCCTAGGCAATGGCACCTAAGTAGCGAATCCAAGGTACGGTGCTGCTTCCACAGTGCAGAGGTGATATCTACCTGCTGAGAGCCAAGGCAAAGCTCAAGTAATGCCATATGTTAGGACTCAAGTTCGGCAACTTGGGAGAGGGGGTGGGGGTCTTCACATGTCTTCACATGTAATAACCCTGTAATAATCCAACAATTATCTTCATAACTAGATCCAAAGACCTTCATTTAAGCTAAAATGGAATAGTGTAATGTGCCTTAGCTTGACATTTCAATCCACATATGGTGTACATCTTTAATAAGTGTCCAACAAATGACCAATATTTCCAGAGAATGCATTTACCATCACCAGTCAGAGGAGTTTTATGACCTATGACCCTCTTTACAGCCGGTCACTTCATGTAACTAATATCTAGGGATCCTCATAAGAGTTTAGCCACATGCATTTGTGGTGTATTTGGGTTATAATGGGTGGCGTTTTGCTTGTACTGGGATGAGTTTGAGTTGTACTGGGAGGAATCTGGACTGTACTGGCAGTAGTTTGGGTTGTACTGAGAGGAGCTTGGGTTTGGGAGGGATTTGGATTATAATAAGTGGCGCTTTGGTTGCACTGGGATGAGTTTAAGTTGTACTGGGAGGAATCTGGACTGTACTGGCAGTAGTTTGGGTTTGACTGGGAGGAGCTTGGGTTTGGGAGGAATGTGGGTTATAATAAGTGGCGTTTTGGTTGTACTGGGATGAGTTTGAGTTGTACTGGGAGGAGTCTGGACTGTACTGGCAGTAGTTTGGGTTTGACTGGGAGGAGCTTGGGTTTGGGAGGAATGTGGGTTATAATAAGTGGAGCTTTGGTTGCACTGGGATGAGTTTGAGTTGTACTGGGATGAATCTGGACTGTACTGGCAGTAGTTTGGGTTTGACTGGGAGGAGCTTGGGTTTGGGAGGAATGTGGGTTATAATAAGTGGCGTTTTGGTTGTACTGGGATGAGTTTGAGTTGTACTGGGAGAAATCTGGACTGTACTGGCAGTAGTTTGGGTTTGACTGGGAGGAGCCTGGGTTTGGGAGGGATTTGGATTATAATAAGTGGCATTTTGCTTGTACTGGGATGAGTTTGTGTTTTATAGGGATGGTTGTCGAATGCGTTTTGGAAAGTCAGAGGTGTTTACACTGCTATAACATCCTGAAGTGGTTTGAGTGATCTAATTTGTATCCATATCCATTTACACTTGAACTTTCATGTGGCTCAGCCTTATACTTAAGATGCATGTAGTGAAGAGGTATAAACATGGTATACTGCTCTTCCTACATTGGGTAACAACCCTACCCTCTTCATCACCACATGAAAGGGGGGGTGGTTTTAGCGAGCCAAGGACACAGTGGGTAGTTAATGAAATTTTGACTCCGTGTTGAGCTGCTAGTGAGCACTGAGGGGTGAAATTGGAGGGGTAAGAACCCACTGCTGTGAAAACAATTCCCACTTCTCCACAAACACGACCATGGCAGGACAAAACAGACAGCAAACTACAGCTGTCTTCAAACTGCGACCATGAAAGCAACTACTGTGCTCCACTGATACATATATATTTTCTTCAGAATTCATGCATTCTCTTCAGATTGCAGAGTTGAGGTTATGTAGATCTGCATTCTGCACAAATTCATTCACAAACAAACAGCTGGTGTTTGCGATGTTTGAGTGAATGCAGAACCCTACCAGTGCTCTCCTTCCATCATGTTCAGCTGTTGAACAATGCCTCCAGTAGATGCAGTGGAAGGCATGTGTGAGCTTTCACACTTTTGCATTGCTGGGGATGCTGCGAAAGTGTGTGCGTGAGTTATAGGGGTTGGTGCTACAGTAGAGGTAATTGGCTACAGCTAACAGTTGGAAGGAAATCGTGTGAAAGGGGATACAATGGTGTGGCTGCAAGTTGCTGCTGCAATTGGGCGCACTAGCTTCAGTGCTGTGTAGTTGATGCTAGTGCCGTGTGCATGTGACAGTAGATTCTGGCATGGAAAACATCAGGCAGAAATGAATGATGTTTAAGTAGTGTTTAAAAAGTAACTAGTACTGAGGGTGGCACATCAGCTCCACAATTATAACCACTTTGGGTAAAGAAGGGTAAAAACGGTCAGGGAGCGTTGACTCTCTGCTTAATTAGCTCACACAGAAAATAACAAAACTCTAGCCTTTAATTGAGCTAAATCACGTCTATGAAAACAAACATGCTTTTCAAAAATATATTTGTCACAATATCACAGCTATTAGCACCGCTGCACTTCTTCGTGTACTCATGCTTTGCTGGCATAATAGCAACAAGTCTTCCTGTAATGAGATTCTTGATAAGACCACAGAGCCCTAAGGAATCGACCGCTGTATTGGAAATGGCACTACGTACTACTCATCTACTAAGTCTGGCTAAAAGTAGTATGTAGTATGCAGTATGTGTCCAAGCGGAAGATCTGTAGTGCACTGAAGCTACCCGGATGGTGTACTACTCCAGTCCGAGTTTCTAGTATAGTGGTCGAGCTATCTTTATGGTGTACTGAATCCAATCATGCACCGCGGCCTGCTTCAGCCAGAGGAAATGGTGGCGGGTAATGGTAATGGGAACTTGCAGCCAACCCTGAGTATACATGTGGGTGTAGTGATTGTAGTGGGGTATGTGTTTATCAGAATGAGCCTCAGAAGGTTAGAATATACAGGTCTGAAGATTAATAAAAGATGAACTCGCTTTAGAGGATCAGTTTTAGAGTAAAACAGCTGAGGGGAGCTAACAGCTAGGCTAAACGTATTTCAGGCGAACTGAGCAGTGTTAGCAACAGCTAGCTCAGTGGTAAATGTAAGGTAATTGGTCATGTGACTTTACTGCACACTACACACAGGGGGCGGTATGCAGTACATACTATTGTAGTATGCAGTATAAGAGTGTGCCATGTCGAATACAGCCTCAATATAGAAGCTCCCAAAATCCTCCAGGCTCCTAGATCCACTCTTTCAGACTCTTCTCCTTTCTCCTGAACACCACCAGTTAGTTTCAAAGGCGTTTAGTTCAGAGGACTGGGATGTCCATATCCATCTCTTGATTCTGTGGTCACTTAACCCTATTTTTGTGAAGAGTTGGATGTAAACTTTGGTTTACTGTCCACTAGAGTTCATGATGCCATGTATCCCAACAAGTGCCCCAGAGCTTTTGGAGGCAAAACAGCTCCATAATACCAACGATCCTCCACCATACGTAACAGCTTTTCTGTAGAACCATCCTTCTTGTTTATGGCATACTTTGGTTAAGTGCTTGTTGACAAATGGCTCTATCTTTGTCCCATTTGACCTAAGAGCCCAGTTTTATTCTATGTTCTAGCAGCATGTAGTGAACTCCAGATGCTTCACACCTTCAAAACAGCCAGATAGTTTTCTGACATGGAGGTGTCATCTGACGGTAATTCCAGAAACCTGCTCATCCCAAATGTTACCATCTTCTGCAAATGTTCAGCTGTAATCCTGGGAGAACGTTGCCCCTATAGCCATCCACCTCACTGTATACACATGCATTCACCTCCAGGTGGATTCACTACAGCTCTGGTTGTTTCAGACTTCTTAGTGGTTGCCTTAACGGTGGATATGAGCATTTTCAGATGCATACCTGCTTTTTTTTTATAGTTACTAGATATATAAACACTTTCATCCAATTATGATTTATGTATTCTCTACTATTCCCAAAGGTGCCTCGCACTTAGACTCCAGTGGAACAAGGAGTCAAGGATAACAGCTTAAGAGTTCCTTAACACCCAGTCGGGCTTGGATAGATGTGAAATTAAAATGGGAAGAAAGTATGTATATTTTGTTCATAAGAGATTGGCCAATGAGATTTTTCACTACCAAGGGTGCTAATAATTATGGAGCTGACTAAATACATAAAGCTAAAACATCATGATAATCTTATTATACAGTTCAGCATCACAGACAGAAATGAATGCTAGCTTTAAAGAGACTTCCTGTAGCTGTAATGATAATATCACTGTTTATAAACATTAGAAATCTCCATGTTTGCTTTCATCATGGTGCAATCTGTCCTCAGCTCGATGCAGCTAGAGGAATGGACGTGTATAAGGCTGCAGTTGAGGTAAACAGAATTGACTTTAAAAATTGCCATGCAGTGTTTTAAATTGGAGTGGCGTAAAAATTGAGTGAATGCTCCTTCACAGGCCAGTGCACTCCACTGACCCCGTCATCAAATCTATCGGTCGCTCATTAACTTCAGCCAAATGAGAGCCGATGTGACCGTGAAAAAAAGTTAGATTTACCGCATCATCACCCCAGCACACAAAGCATATGCTCTTCCGTTCTCAGACCTGCGTTACACAGGCCTTAGCATGGCTTCATTCATGTGCCATCTGTAAACAACAGGTAGATGCAAGGGCAAAATTAGGACTGTGCTCTCTACAGAACAGGTCTGGCCTTTAGACAGTGGAGGTGCAGGCCGTCAGACCCCTCAGTTAGTGACTCCACCTTGTAAATTTGAAGTTTACAGGCACCAGACTGTACCTGCTGCACTATTTAAGGTGGAACGGTAAATCTGAATAAGAAGCCAACATAAACAGTACTGAGCATCATTGTTTCTGTTTCTCACAGCATTTCTAATTGTGTATTTCAACCTTAATTGTGAAGAAAATGAGGAACTTGCTTTCCCCATCAGGGTGCAGAGCAGTGCAGAGCGTAGAGGGTGATGTAACTAAATGGCTTTGTGATCCGAGTTCATGCTTCCAGTGGCTGGTGAGCAGAGCTGGCGCAGTATAAAGGTAGGTAATTAAATACGCTACTCAAACTCCATCCTGCATTACACACACCTTCATCAAACTGTACCTTGAGCAAATTACAATGAAGAACCCACTCCAAGCGTTTCCACTCTCAGAATCACTGGCCAAGAAATGAGCTGTACGGGAGTATCGCTATTGTACCCACCCCGCTGCTGAGCTGGCAGGGGAGGTTCTAACTGATATGGTCTAAAGGAACCGTTATCGTAGGTTAATGTGGTTAGTCAGACACATGCTAGCTTCAAATCTGTACACCCCACACTGTGGCAGCAGGCAACGGGCCAGGTGGGTTTCAACCAGTGGTCAACAAATGATACATTTTAGAGGTGGCAGTGGTGGTTTCAAGCACTACACTACAGACACAAAACAGGCAATTAAATATAAATAAAATCTACCAATATTTTCAAATTGAACAGCTGAAAAAATGACACCTAAATATAACAAAACAAGTGTTATTATTTTTTTATTTTTTCAAAAGCATAGGCATGCATGATTTTATTAATAATAATAATAATAATAATAATAATAATAATAATAATAATAATAATGGCAATAAGCAATGTTATTAATATCAATAATAATAATAATAATAATAATAATAATAATAATAATACTAATAATAACACTAATAATAATAATAATAATAATAACGTCAATAAGCAATGTTATTAATATCAATAATAATAATAATAATAATAATAATAATAATAATAATAATGACAACAACAATAATAATAATAATAATGCCAATACGCAATGTTACTAATAATAATAATAATAATAATAATAATAACGCCAATAAGCAATGTTAATAATAATAATAATACTATTACTACTACTAATAACAACAATAAGCAATGTTATACTACTACTACTAATAATAATAATAATACGTACAGTGATAAAGTATTAAGATTAGTAATATCCTGGTTCTCTATATGGGGCTAACGTTTTTATAATAGTCCAGACAATCCAGCCACTGTTTCACTAGTTGTTAAAGTTTGGTCTTTGCTGCTCCGTGTGTGTTAAACACAAAGAGACGAGTGTGGATAAATTTCCCTCATTTATTGATCTGGCCATCGCAATCTGGGAGACATCAACATCTATGTGTCGTCTTCAGTCACGGCCTGAGAATTCCTGTTCAACCATTTGAGCCAAACTGGCAGAAATGTTTAATGATCATCTCCTGTTCCGGCTCTAATGATGCACCACTCCACCATCATTTACCATTAGTGCCTCTCTCCCTGCTCAGACCATTATACCTCCCCCTGCTGGTGACCTCGGAGGGTGTCAATGAAACAACCTTCCATAAACAACCTTTTGGAATTTGGTCCAACCTATCTTACAGTTAAGAATCAATAAGCCAAGCTTGTCTGATTTTATTTTGAGGGGCTGAAATGAAAATGTATTTCATAGTTTTCTCATTTTTGATTTCAAAACAGAAATGAACTGAACGGGAGACACACATACTGGTCATTCCAGGCGAAAGGGATTTTGGCAGGTTAAACATCTGAAGCGTATTTTGTACTCTACCAGTTCAGTAGACTGAATCACATGGGCTAAAATTAGCATGCTAGTCCAACTATACATACAGGCACCAGTACACTGGCAAACACTCATAAAAGCCTAATACAGTGCTCCCAAAACATTCCCTGAGAGATTTACCTTCTAATCGCAATTTAACACACCTGATCCTGCTCCGAGTGTGTCGTGTGTTGATTTGCTGGAGCGTGTGTATTTAGTACAAGCCCAAACTAAACAAATCCTCGGCAAATCAAATAACCGGCAATCAACAAATCAAAGGAAGCGGGCTGTAAACAGTGCAGTGGGATTTACTGCCTTTCTTCCTTTGTGTATTGAGCGTGCAAGCAGCCACATAGCTCCGTTCTGCTGCGGCGTGAAATGAGTCCGGCCACAGACCTCACCCTGGAATTGGCTGCGGCCGGACATGGCGCATTGCACTGGTGCATAAAAAGCAAGAAATTGGTGGAAAGCTAAGAGCACTGATTGCAAAACGCTCAGCCAGAGAAATAATACTTTAGAGGAATTCTGCAGGAGCGTTATGACACTCAGGATACTGAGGACAGAACACGAGAAATGTCTGATGCTGTGCTTGTACCATGCGTACGTCTAGAGTAAACGCACTGTTTTTTCAGAATGCAGCTCCAAGGAGTATAGTGGAACTGATGCGAAACACCACTTCTCTACAGCACTCCTCCTGTTTTTTGCCTCTGGTCATCTCCACAACCAAAGTTGAAGTTTACTCTGATTGATGTTCCTCACAGCAGCACAACGTCGAATGGCCAGGAACTGGAATACCACCTAGAATTACCCAAAGCAAATAAACCAGTGGTTTTCCATTGGTGCCCTTTATTATTCAAACACTTGACGAGTTTTTGGCCACTATTGGTCATTCCACTGGCAGAATGGAGACTGACTCAGAGAGTGTTTAGACTCCCCTCAAGTTGTGGAGTCTCTTTAGACCTGGTTAGGACTGGTGATGCCTGTCAGAAATTATCATTAGGAATTGTTGGCTGAATCTTTAACCCTTCCTAGAGGATCTAAAGACCTTGAAAGCAGAGAAAGACTACAAAAAACATGAGCACCTCCATCTCTTCAATTTACACTCTCTCATATGTAGGACATTTAGTGTAAAACATTCCAAAATGAACTATAACTACCATTAGAATTAGAAGACATGGCAAATCATTGATGTCCATAGATCATGTTGCAGAGATGTGTGCTGAATGCTAACCAGCTAGCAGCCCATCGCTCTTTCGCAATACCACTTTGTACCTGAGGAGGTGATGGTGAGTCATTGTAGCATTGAGTCAAATCAGTCCAACATGAGAGGATAAAGTAGTAGCACTGCTTCAGTGGTGTGTTCTAAAGCCAGCTAGCCAATGAAAGGAACAGTAAACACGACAATAGCTCCTCCCAGCAAGAAACCACATTCGGCGGCAAACAAAAGAAGTGACCGCACCCTTCGCTGGCTTCCTGTAGCTGCCCACATCAGATTTAAAACTCTGATGCTCGTCTACAAAGCCAGGAATGGACCAGCCCCTCTCTACCTGTATTCTTCTTTCTAGGAATCAGCACTTGCCCTGTTTGGACAGCATCTGAGCTCAAGGCGAGTTATAGACTTCTTGTACAAGCTAGGAAACATTCTCTGACGGAACACTAAGCATGGTTGGATAAGAGCGTCTGCTAAATGCTATATGCTAAATGCTACTGTGCAGAAACATGCTCTGCGTGGAAGAGTCAACTACATTAAACCGTATCTGCAAACTTACTACCACAGTTAATGTCTAATCCATGCATACCAACATCTACAAGTGAATACAAGTAGATGGATGAATAGACTCATCATTAATATCCAGCAAAATCTGGGTGCAAATGAGACACAGCCAGTCAAGACACTGAGGAAACCCAAGAAAGGCAAGGGGGACCTTCTGCAATGACCCTCTCAGTCTATAAAACAACTGGCCAGTAGGCCTTAACAGAAGTATCCTCTCTATTACAACCTACTACTGCATATACTGCAGATATGATGTCATACCGCTGGGATATGGGCGAGCCAGGCTGCTAAAGCGTCCGCGCCCTTCATTTGTGGGCCTTCGCGTGCATTCTGATCACCATATGCTCCTGCTTGTACGTTCGTTTGTGCTGGCATGCAGATGGACAGACATCCAGCAGAGACATCTCTCTCGCTCCCTCTCTCTCCGAATCAAGCACCGGGTGCTGAGGAGCTGTTTCAGTGTTGCAAATCAGCTATCAGTCTCTCTCTCTCTCGCTCTCTCTCTCTCTCCCTCCCAGTATGAGCAAAGGGAGATGCTTGCTGAATTACCCCCTCAGGCAGCTGGAGGGGCTCCAGATGCACAGGCTGCTCAGAGAGCAGGAGAGAGAGAGAGAGCGAGAGAGAGATTCACATACACATCCGGCTTCATCTTCCCTCATTAATATTCATTCCCTCTTCGCCAGGACCCGTCGCGCTCTCCCCTCGCTCTCAATTTACACTTCTGTTTCTCTCTCTCTCTCTCTCAGTTTCTGGCTACCTGCTTAAAGCAGCCAATAATGGCATTTTAATGCTTCATGTAACTAATCTCTCTCTTGGTGTAGCTGGAGAGCAGCGCGCTGTGCCCCTTGTTTAGGGCGGGCTGAAAAAAGTGCAAGGGGGAGAGGGGGTTGGAGAGAGGGGCAAGTGAAAGAGCACATCCTCTGAGGTTTGTCCGGAAAGGCAGGGCCCCCCGCTGTTCCTCTAATGACGGCCTTTTCATGGATTACTCATTAATAAATGACCAAGGTTTTCTCTGAATATTCAACCGTCTGTCCTGCGCGATCCGCTGCTTACAAATCATCTCCGTGTCCTCGTTTCAGCGGACAGCCACAAATAACACCGGCTCACACCTGCGCGCCATTACGCAGCCCCGTCCTCCCTCGCACTGCTGGTTCTTATTTATCACCATTCATTACGCTTACTTGTCCTATGGTTGCCACCAGAAAGTAATGACGTACCCCACTTACTAAAGCCTGTACATTAACTGCTAAGCTGTGGGGGTTACTACTTTGGGGGGACACTGAAAACTGAATGCATTAGGATATTTCAGGGTTAATCTTCAGATATGGAAGCCGGGAAACAGAGATGATTCTAGAGAGTGAGCTTTTAAGATGATGGGCTCGCTGCACCCGCTGCTGGAATGCTGCAGATTGGCTCTTTGCTTCATGTACTGTGATTAACACCCTCTTTGAGTTACCTTGCATGTCTAATGCTCCTGCAGATGGCTATAAATACCTCTGGAGTGTGAGTGACGGGATCCATAGATTGAGAAGAGGTGGTCCACTGCAGTGAATGTCTCGTTCCACGTGTGGAAGATGGGTCTCAGAGCAAATGTTAACGAAGGGCTAAAAGGAATGATTGTATTCGGGGGTGCCAAAGACCGTAGCGTGAAGGAAGTACCTGAATCTGTAGGTGTATGGAAGCGTACGAGTCATATGGGTCTACCAGCAGTGGCTAAAATCCCTGTCTACAGGGAATTCTCCTTGGGAATTGTGCCAGGGAAGGCATCCACCAAATCTGCCCAACTGCACAGCTCTCCCATGCAAGAGTGGCTGAACATTGATGTGGCCTACATCCAGAAACTTGCCCAGTCCATGCCATCCCCAATCTTAGCTGTTATTTGTGCTTTTAGAGGTATTACACATGATGAGGTACATTTCAGTCACAGGTGACATGTTTTGTCTGGTGAGCTTATCAGGACATATCAAAGCAGCCAGGTGCTACTAATCAAACGCCCTTGATTAACCAATCATCAGCAAGTGTCACCACCTCTATAAAGCTGAGGTTTTGGCAGTCTGCTGGTCGGGAGTATTCAGGTGTGTGTTAACGCAATGCCAAAGAGGTAAGACATCAGCAATGATCTTAAAGAAGCAACTGTTGCTGCCTGTCAGTCTGGAAGGGGTTGGAAGGCCATTTCCAAACAATTTGAAGTCCATCATTCTACAGAAAGGAAGATTATTCACGAGTGGAAAACATTCAACACAGTTGCCAATCTTCCCAGGAGTGGACATACCAGCAAATTCATCCCAAGGTCAGACTGTGCACTGCTCAGAGAACCTGCAGAAAAGCTCCATCTCAGCCTCCACAGGCTTCAGTTAGCATGTTAAATGTTCAGGTTCATGACAGTACAGTTTGAAAGAGACAAGTTAGGCTTGTTTGGAGGGGCTGCCTCTTCAAGTTTTCACTTGCACCACCAAACACAAGATTTTTAAGACATGCCCTTTGGACAGACAAAACCAAAGTAGAAATATATGACCGTAATGCACACAACAAGCATAGCACAAAACAAACACGTATCAGCACAAACACCTCATGCCAACTGTCAAGTACGGTGGTGGAGGCGGGACCTGGGTGAGCACTTTGCAGTCTTAGAGTTAACCATGAGCTCCTCAGTATACCAAAATATTCTAGAATCAAATGTAAGGTCATCTATCCAGCAGCTAAAGCCTGGCTGAAACTGGGACATGCAACAGGACAACAACTTCAAGAACACCTGGAAATGTAGAGCGGAATGGCTAAAGAAAAAACAACCAACCAACTGAAATGAAACGGCAGCACCTTAAGAGAGCTGTGCATTAGAGAGCAAATGCCCACAAAGCTTAATGAACTAAAGCAACGTTGTAAAGAGGACCGGGCCAAAATTCAGCCAGGACGATCTCCCCCAGGTCTAATGAAGGACTAATGAAGTCAAGCAGATAATGGTATTGCTGCTCAATATGATTCAACAAGCTGCTGATTCATAACTTTTCCCTTCTGGCTCATTTTTGTAGTTTTCTAGCTTCACTAGTAACTACAAGTAACTCTGGGTTTAGCAAGTTAGCAAGACAGCCTAGTAACTGACACATGCTAAGTCAAAGTAAACTAAACTCAAAGCCTCCCTTACCAACAGAAGAACGATTTCTAGTCCAAACTCGCTAGCCCTCTGATTCTAATAGGGGAGGCCTCATGAATATATCACCTAATGGAACTTTACAACAAAACTTCTGATTGGTCCTGTAATATGCCAGTTTGTTTAGTTATATATGTGGTCGGTGTGCCCCAACTGATAACCCCACTACCTACTAGATGCCATGGGGTAGAATGGGGTTCAGTTTCCACTCTGGGTGACTATGCTGTGCTACACCAATAAGAGTCCTTGGGCAAGGTCCCCAACACTACACTAGGTGACCTGTAATATAATGGGACTCTCACATAAATGTATTTATTTACTTATCTCTCCTCCATTCACTCTAGTTCATTTAGCTAGTCACTTCTGTTCTTGTGTTTGTTAAAGCATACTGGGTTGATGTGCCCTCATGTCTGTTTTCCATTCTATGAGCTGTCTTGCCCTTGGTGTCCACTTGTGTTTCCTTGGCCAGGTTCGTCTCTACCACCTGCATGTGCCACTAATGCTCCTGCTGTTCTTGAAAACAAAGGCCTCACCTGCATGTTTAGTCGCTCACCCTCCTGAGGAGAGCGAAAGCCTCGGCTGGACGGCGTGGAGACTTTATTAATTAGCCCATCCCCATCTGCTTTATCCTGTCTGGTTTGGTGACTGCTCTAACTTTCACGCACAGTAACTAGAACAGTTTCATCTTCTGTCGAAACTACCGTGGACATAATTCTCGTTCTCACTCTTTTCAGATGACCCCCTGTCATGTCCTCATACCACCACTGGTCTAATCTTAATACCTGTGTTTAATGATTAGGCTTACCTGGTCTGTCGTTTCAAATTTATCACATGTTCCCAAGCTCACAACTCAAGCTGTATTTTTGTATGTCTTGTTGTGTTGTCAGGTGTCTACCGGAGGGGCATGGTATCCCCTTTTGCCCTCGAGCTTTCTTCCTCATGATCGGAGTGGGAATTTCCTTTCTATTGTCATCTTGGGCCTGTTCAGCTAAACATCTAAACCACAGAAATGTGGCTTTAAAATCAGTAAGCAGGTAAGCAGTAATTAGGTCATTAGTAAGTAGAATAGACTGATCTAGAAAATTCCAGAAACAGTGTTGAGCCAGGCTGGAGTCCAGTACAACTGGAGACCCATGCTAGCTTTTACTTTTTGGTCATCTGGAGCCAGTCCCATCTTGTAGGATAGGAGGGTTTAGCTTTTCGGTGCCACCCTGTTGTAGAATAATCCATCACTGCATGAACATTAATGTTCATCCTGGCACTCTACAGTAACCTCCGTTTCCAGGAAGCCCCAGTAAAAACAACAACCTTTGGCAACCTATTCAAAATACCTACACCACATAAAACACATTAACCTGCTAGTTTGAGGCGTATGCCTACTATACTAGTGGAAGTGACATAATAGTAATGCAGACCTGGCAGCAAACATTTCCCACAGAAGTCGCCCAGATTTATAAAGGCGTCCACGTACGTGTACATTAATGGGAACTCATGTTCTCAATGAGCACACTGGTTCTTACATATGACCGAATGTGAAATGTGCCTGAAAGGTCTGTAATACCTGCTCTGGCCTTGTTTGTCAGTGAGCTGGTGAAGAAAGGTCAGATTTATTGGTCAGAAAGTCATTACTTTAAAACGTCTTTTTCAATGCTGTCTGAGTTTGACACAAAAGCGGAACGATGCATTTTTCATGCAGTAGTCAAATATTATGCTGTATTTTGTGGTGTGAAAACAATTTGCATCGTAATACAATACATCTGGTTGAAGGTGAATTCCAATCCTTTCTGGCTCGACAGAATCCTACAATCTGTATCTATATAGTAAATAGATTTGAATGTAATAAAAAACATAAAACTCCTGAGTACACACGGTAATCTTGAGCTAAACACTGTGGAGCAATGAATCACCCTTCTACACAAACTCCCAGTCGCTCCAAGTATGTGCCTCTGCTGGAGCCTCTAGACGGTCCTCCTCTGCTCAGCAATGTCCGAGTGCTTTGGAAATTGATAACACCGGCCTGGCACTTTTATTATCCTATTTGCTCTCATTGAATTTACTATAATGAATAACCTGCCTCCACTAACTCACTAGGAAACGGCGGCGTTTCAGGACGATTTCATCATCGTTCATTAAGAGTTTACTGGCTTCCATTAGACAGGTCAGCAGGCAACAAGCAGCCACGGAGAGAGACGTAGGCAGAAAATAGTATGGTGATGAATGTTTATTAAATAAACAGCCAAACAGTGACATTTATCCTACAGAGGAAGACACAGAACTTGGCAAACTAAGAAGCAAATATGCCATAAGTTTCCAGCCTGGAGGACACGTTTAACACAATTTAGCACAAATAACTCGAAATGATCTAATAACTCCGCAAAGACCATAGACAGCGTAGTTCAATCACTCCGGAGGTACCAAACAGCAGAACTCAGGGCTCAGGGCTTACCAGCAAAGCAAGAGCATTTACACACACACACGCGCACACACGCGCACACACACGCACACATACACGCACACACATACGCAAACACACACACGCACACACACACACATACGCAAACACACACACACACACACGCGCACACACATACACGCACATGCAAATACACGCACACACATGCACACACACGCGCGCACACATACACACACGCACACACACACACACACGCACACACACACGTGCACACACACGCACATATACACGCACACACACATACACACACACACAAACACATACACACATACAAGCACACACACACACGCACACATACATGCTCACACGCACACACACGCACACACACGCACATGCAAATACACGCACACAAACACATACACACGCACACACACACATACATACACACACACACACACACACACACACACACACACACTCACACATACACGCACACACACATACACACACACAAACACATACATACACTTACACACACGCACACACGCATACACACACACACAAACACATACATACACTTACACACACACACACACATACGCACATACGCACACACACACATACACGCACACACACACAAACCACATTCCAGAGCAGTGGGTGCATCACGGTAGGAACGGACACACATGAAGCGATGTACACATCATACATTGCGCCCACTGTACAAGCCTCTGGAGGAAGTTATGATCTGGTGGTGCTTCACTTGGTCCTTTACTGCTCCAGGCTCAGCAACATGATGCAGCAGTAAAGGTTATCCTATCCCATTGTTTCCTTCCCTGATTGCACGACCATAATCCAGGATGACAATGCCGAGATTCAATGGGCACTAATTGAAAGTCTATGGGATATGCGCTAAAGACTTTATGGAGTGATTCAACTCTCCCATCATCAGTACAAGATCTCAGCCTGTAATTGATTCAACTCTGGATGGAAATTTATGTTGTGATGTTGCATAAGGTTGTTGAAATAAAGCCACGGTGAATGTGCGCTGTAACAGTGTGCATTTGGCCAGGCAGTGTATATGCCATTCTTTTCCAAAGAAATCAGCAGGAATAATCTGCGACTCACTTTTCCTGCTATATACACTCAATGATGCTCAGGTCTAAGGTGGTCAGTCAATTGCGGTGAGAACACCAGCAGCTTCTTTGATTGACTTGCACATGATCCACATTGTTTGCTGTAAATATAATATGAAATGAGTGTACTAAAAATGAAAATCTAAAATCTTAGATTAATTACAGACAAAAGGAAGCACGTTTTAAATCACTGTTATAAGCAGGGCTAACACTGGCTCGCTAACTAGGCCAAGAGGGCAGGCAAAATAATGATGTCTTAATAGCCTTAATAGTCTTACTACTCCTAACAGATTCAGGGTGGGAGTAACTGATGCTAACTCGTGCTAGCTATTTATTACACTAGAAAACATTATCGAGCTAGCTAACTTCGTTCCGGGCATCTGGCGATAAATATTCCTATGCAACAGAGACTGGCAGATGCTGTGATGTTAGCTAATCTTGGAGTTTAACATTAATCACATTTTCATTTGCTTGGGCGCCCCTATGAATGGCTTGTGCCTCTAGCATTCGCCTATATACATACACACCACAGGCAGTCTCTGTGGAAACACCTATGGACAGTTCAGATTTGAAGCAAGGGTTGAGTTTGATTTTCTCCTAGCTCTTGTGGTCAAAAGTGCATTTCAGTGACTGAGATATCCATGCATTAGTGTGGTATGTAAGGAAAGACAGGAGAGCTGTTCCTCAGGTGACTGAGAATGTCAGAGCAGGACGTGATCAGACTCTGTCAGCAGGAATGGTCCGTCAGCATCTACAGAGCAGAATAATAGCAGGGCTGCAGTCCATAAATCCATCATTACAAAGACGAATGCACGTTTGAGAGCTCAGCGGTGTAAAAACAAGAGGTGCTGGCCCGCAGGGATGTGGAAATAAGTGATCGGGTCAAATTTATCCTTTACCCATAGTGACAGACCACTACGGTCACCAGCACCATCTTCAGAACACCAATGCAGTTCTCTATGGTTTTAGAGAATTGTGCTCCAGCCCTGTGGTACACTTCCACTTCTATGTGCCAGCCATGCCAAGCACACTGAAGCTGTTCTGGTGCATTATGGTCCTTACATGTTGGTGCCGACTTTCACTCTCATTTGCTTCATATGCTAATGTGTGGCAAAGAAATGCTTTCAAATGTATAACCCAGTAGAAGCAGTATAAATATATGCGCAGGCTTTTCCAAAGAGAAATGCTTCTCTTCCGAATGTTGGACACTAAATTTATGGTGCCCATGCATATTAAGTGACACAAAATTCATGCCTACAGAAACAGAGATGAGTGAAAACTGTTTGGAGGTCATTACTTAAAGTTTGACGGATTTTACAATTACAGTTTGGGACTATGTGTCTGATAAATCGAGCTAAATAACTGCTGAATAAATATTCTATATTATATATGCACTGCATACCTTTAGATTTAGTGATTCTGGGGTTCTGGGCAAATGACAAGAGAACGAGGCCCTCTGGAAAGAGTAGCGTGCGACCGTCTGCATTGCAAAAGAACAGATAGCTCAATATCGTACAGTTAAATGATCTCATTATATTCCCAGGCCATGTGACTTTCTGTGAGAGTTAAGCTTGAAGTGAGCTAAGCTACCTGCCAATATAGTGAGACACTTTGGCACAGACCAACATGCATTGCCCTCACCGTCACTGTTTGTACCGGACAAAAGATTAGTCACCTGTGACTGAAATGTACCGAATAACAGCCGGGATTTGATTGGACATGCACTGAATAAGTTTCTGGATGTAGGCCACATCAATGTTCAGCCACTCTTGCATCAGATAATTGCTTCCCTGGTATCCCTGGTTCAATTCTGAAGAGAAGAAGAATGGGCTTTCCTGTAGACTGAGATTCCTGTAGCCACTGCTGGTAGACCCGTATGACCACACGCTTCCATACACCTGCAGACTGATCTACTTCCTTCACACTATGGTCTTTGGCATGTCTAAATGCAGTCACTCCTTTTAGCCAATCATTACCATCTGCTTTGAGATGCATTATTCACACAATGAACGAGACATGCACTGCACTGTACCACCTCTTCTCAATCTATGAATCCCATCACTCACACCCTGCAGGTATTTATAGCTCCATCATTCTCGTGTAGCGCCATCTCAAAGAACTGCCACTGCAAACATGCAAGGTGACTCACATTTTGTGCAGTGAGCTTATATTAGAGCCTTTGATTGGATAATTACTGCAGTGATTAGTATGTTGTAGCTGACACACTCTCTACCCCAACTGATTAAGTGAGCACCTTCGCATTTCCTGAACAGCCATGTGGGAAGGAGTAACTGGTTATTGTGGAAAAGACAGTCATGTTTTAAAAGGGGCAAATTATTGGCCTGCATCAAGCAAAGAAAACAACTAGGGAGATGCTGAAATGACTGGAATCAGGTTAAGAACTGTCCAACGCATTATTCAAACCTGGAAGGATGATGGAGAACTTTACTGAAGAAACATGGTCCAAGATACATGCTGAATGATCATGATCGGAGACCACGGAAATGCCTGCTATGGTGAATGGTTAAAACTGGACAACTGAACTCATGGCTATGAGGGTTGGACAATGAAACTGAAACACCTGTCATTTTAGTGTGGGAGGTCTCATGGCTAAATTGGACCAGCCTGGTGGCCAATCTTCATTAATTGCACATTGCACCAGTAAGAGCAGAGTGTGAAGGTTCAGTTAGCAGGTAAGAGCACAGTTCTGCTCAAAATACTGCAATGCACACAGCATTATGGGTGACATACCAGAGTTCAAAAGAGGACAAATTGTTGGTGCAGGTCTTCCTGGCGCATCTGTGACCAAGACAGCAAGTCTTTGTGATGCATCAAGAGCCACGGTATCCAGGGTAATGTCAGCATACCACCAAGAAGGACGAACCTCCACCAGCATCACGTAGTGACATGGCAACTATCCTGCAAGAGGAATGGCTTAAATTCCCTCTGACCACTGTGCAGGACTTGTATATGTCATTCCCAAGACCAACTGACGCTGTATTGGCCGCAAAAGGAGGCCCTACACCATACTAATAAATGATTGTGGTCTAAAACCAGGTGCTTCAGTTTCATTGTCCAACCCCTGTAGCTTTCTGTGCTTGTAAAAAGTCTACAAAGTCTGCAAGTTCTAAAGCCTAAAGTACTCATATGCCAGTGAGTGAAACTCTCAGCTGCCTGAAAGACCTCCATCAAATTTCAGCCCTTCTCTCTGCAACATGGTGAGGTCAGCTTGTCACATTTCCTGCCTAGTGAAAGTCTTGGCATGCCCTCACACAGTGCACAGCAGCTACAGGAGGCAGGGTGACTTTTGTAGCCGTGTTGAGAAGACACAGTGTTCTGCGTTGTGAGGTGAACTCTGTATGCTCTGCCAAAGGTACAACCACAAAGAAGTTAGGGGGGGTTGAAATCTATTTCTGCCACTGTTCTCTCCGCTGCTCTAAACATATCACTGAATGGCCCGCACTTTACGGAGGACTGCTTCAACAAGCACATGCACAGTTCAGTACTGGAGCAGTGTAGTTTGCGAAGGTGAAGTGGGTCTGTACTGTATGATTATCACGATTGAACTGGGACTTAACTTGTCAGAACTGATGGGTTTCTCTGCAGACTGTAAGACAGGGTCAGAGCATATTGGGGCAGAACCAAGGGTTGACCAATCAGACCAGAGTGGGCAAACTGATCAATCAGAGCACTCTGGGTTGAAGCATGTAACTCTATTCTAGTAGACCCCAAAAACAAAACTATAGACATTGAAAATGAGCATTAGAGCCCCCCTTTACAGGGAAAGTAGAACTATTTTTATGCTCACAATTCAGCGAGAACTCAAAGGACTGGGACTAAACGGCTATGTGGCCATAACAAAAGTGCTTGTTAGTGGCTTCAGTTTGCTAGGATGCATAAAGATTGGACTCCAGAGCAAAGGAGAAAGGTCATTTGGTCTGATTAGTCCAGATTTACCCATTTCACAGTGATGAGCTCATCACGGTTAGAAGGGAAGCGCATGAATGTCCTGGCTTTAACCTTATTGAAAGTCTTTAGGATGTGCTGGAGAAGACTTCAGACTCTCCTGTCATCAGCACAAGATCTTGGTCGAAAATCAATGCAACTTTGAGTGGAAATAAACATTGTGGCGTTGCATGCCGCAATCACAGATACGAAAGGGCAGTATAGAAATAAGGAATATTTTTCATTTCCCTTGTTTACCAGGAAGTAGCAATAACACAAACACAGCACAGTTTGAGATTAGCAACTAGCTACTTGTAATACTGAGCTAACACTAGCGCTAACATCGTGTATTGCTTGCTAAGCCTGTGTAGCAATCGGCTCGGACTTTCAGAGTGTACAAACGTTTTGCCTCTTTCATCGTGTCCTAACCACAAGTGGCGAGAGCTGGTGACAACAACAAAACCAAAACGCTCATTTTACACGTAATAAGGCTTCTACACCACCTGTGTGCAGCAGAGCGTGATGAGATGTGGCAGTGCGTGATACGACACATCGCTTCTGACAGGCAACAGTTTGATTGACAAAAAATTATTCTATTTTTGATGCCTTGCATCTCTGCCATTCCAGCTCTAGAAAGGATAAGGAGAAACTCTTCCATGAGACAGAGAAAAGGAGGATCTCTAAGACCCTTCGGGTACATATTAGAAGATCTTAACAGAAAGGAAACAGGAACTGCATAAGAACAATACAAACACGTGCTGTTGTGTTTGTTTCTCTGCTGCACTCGGATATCACTTACTATACACACACACATACACATATATATATATATATATATATATATATATATATATATATATATATATACATACATATATATATATATATATATATATATATATATATATATATATATATATATATATATATATATACATATATATATATATATATATATATATATATATATATATATATATAATTTCGTTGGACCGCCTTTAGCTTTGACAACAGCACGCATTTGCTGGGGTACAACATTTACTTCTGTCCAGAGCTGCATAATTATTTCCCCAAGATCTTGCACCGAAGGCGGTCTTTTGAGGTCTGGATTTTGTGGGGCCAGTCCATGTGTGAAAATGATGGCTCATGCTTCCTGAACCACTCTTTACAATTTGAGCCCAAAGAATCCTGGCATTGTCATCTTGAAATATGCCTGTTCCATCAGGGAAAAAAAATCCATTGATGGAATAACCAGGTGGTTCAGGATATTCAGGTAGTCAGCTGACCTCATTCTCTGGGCACATAACATTGCTGAACCTTGACCTGACCAACTGCAGCATCCCTAGATCATAGCACTGCCCCCACAGGCTTGTACGGTAAGCACTAGGCATGATGGGTGCATGACTTCTGCTGTTAAGTCCTAATCCCTTGAGTTCTCTTCACATTGTGCATGCGGGAGTGCTCTTACTTTCACTATTTAACAGATTCCTGAGTTCTACTGCTGTTTCTCTACGATTTCATTTTACAAAACGCCGATCACCATCATTCAAGATTTTATCCCTGCTGCAAAGATGTTTCCCCACTGTCTGTAATGTGTTGGGACAGTTCTTAGCCCGGTTTTAGTAGTTTCAGTAAGTCTCTTTAATTTGACCCTTCTAAACCGATGAACATCTTTCCCACGACCACAGGACGTGTCTTTCCACATGGTTGTTTAACAAAGGAGAAGCTACTCACTGCATCAGTTAGGGTTAATTAACTTGTTGCCAGCTAAAACATTACCCCCCATGCAGTAATGCAGTAAAAATGCAGAGGCTCTTCCCTTTAGGAAGAATTCCTAGTATGGAGTTGTGGAGGTTCCTAAAGGTGTCCTATGATAATCCATTTACATTACCATTACATTTATGGCATTTAGCTGACGCTCTTATCCAGAGCGACATACAAGGGTGATCATATTACAGGTAGTGTTAAGAGTCTGGCCCACGGACTCTTATTGGTGTAGCACAGCATAGTCACCCAGACCGGGTTTCGGACCCCAGTCTCCCACACGTGGTGTTATCCGCTGAGCTACACCAACCACCGAGCCATCCTATGCGGCTTGAAAATTCTCACCCAGTTCCGCAGATGTTGTTGTAGGGGTGGAGGTGGGGTAATGCCAGGCCTTCTGGACTGGACTGTGATGCCTGACAACAAACTGTTTATCTTGGCACTGACCACGGTGTCTCCACACACAGATTCGTCACTCCATGACAGTCTGACACAACATCATAGCACTCTTTGGCGATGCTGACTTGGCATTAAGGGCTGTCATTGTAACAGTCTGCATGCATGTGCACTAACACAATGACTCATGGAAGGGAATCCAGCTCGCTGAATGTCTGAAATTGTGGCTATTGAGTCAGTCAGGTACAGCTATAAGGTTCGTCCTTGCTTACGTCACATGTGTGGCCCAGGTTTGACATCATGAGGCATGCAAATAATTCAAGTTTCAACTTGAAGCCACAACTCCCAGACATTTGGTGAGCAGTAATGCCCTCCATGGGTCATCATGTTAGTGCACATGCATGGAGACTGATTGATTGCCCTTAACGCCATGTCAACATCGACAAAGAGTGCTCTCTGTGTGTGAAGGCACCACAGTCAATGCAAAGATAAATGGTTTGTTGTCACGCATCACATGTCCAGATAACATGGCATTACCCCATCTCCAGCCCTACCACAACATCTGCAGGAACTGGGTGGGAATATTCAAGCTTTATATAGGATTTATTATCACAGGACACCATTAGGAACCTCTACAACTACATACCGAGACCTCTGGCATGATGCCATACTGAGAGACACTACTTCTGCATGTGTAGATATTCCCCATATCAGTCTCAATGTATCATTATTTATTGTTCCTGGTAACCTTTACCTTCCTTCCCAACAGCACTGCACTCCCACACTTCCCTCTGGGTGCAACTATTCTATTGACAAAGGATGTATTTTGGCAGAACTGTGTAAGTGGAGTTTTTATAAAGAAGCTAACTACGCTAACCTCGAAAGCTAACAGCTGACCTAAACGAAGCTGGCTTCTTATTCATCTATTCCACCTTTAATGGTGCTGCAGTTACACTGAAAGTGGAAAGAAACGTTGATCGATATGCAGAGTGAAGCCTTTTTCTTCTTATCCTGGCTGTTTCTTCAGTCTCCGACTTTTGAAATGACATGAGGGCGCACGCCACCTCTGAGCATAAATCGACCCCAAGGAGTCTTATAGCTTTCGGCTCAGCAAAGTGACGGCTGCATACGCTAACGCTGGCACTTACTCTATAATTAGGACCCTGTACCCTTCGGATTGACTCGACCCACTTTGATATTAACGGCTGCTTTGTTTGATGAAGCCGATGGAGTCCCAGGTATGGCTGCTTTTGTTTAGACTTGTGGCACTGAGGAACAGCGGAAGGCCTTGGAGCTGTACCGTGTGGTTTGTTTTGGTTGGAGTGGAAACTAAATCACCTCCTAACAGAAACAAATGAACTGAGAACCCGGAAATGTCAAAGGGCCTATTACCTTTTGTTAAGTCGTTAGATGGCATCCTGGTCCTTGGGGACCCTAAGTACCCACTCTCTTGTCTTTTCTGGCCCTTTCTGCCCACCACAAACCATTTGTCGCTTGGGCCCCAAAAGACAAAAAGTTTGGTGTGCACTGGACTGTTATTTAGGACATCGTGTTCTGTGATCGCTTGTTGAACGTTGTCCTTGTTGCACATCCAGCAGAAAAGCTTTTCCTTATTCTGCACTTGTTCAGCAAAACTGAGTTTGAACTGAATTCTATAAAACAGAAAACGCTTTTTCTACTTGGCTGGCCTAGCCTTGCAGACTTTACATAACGACTGACGTCTGTGAGTGATGTTTATCTCATTTAAACTATCTGAAGGGTGAATATGGTGTGGACGAGTGTTTGTACTTAAGTTCCTTTATGTCAGAGATTCCTTCAAAAAGCTATAAAGCCTCGGTCCTTATCATACACAAATTACCTCTACCTCTCTCTCCCCCTCTTTCTCCCTCTCTCTCTGCAGTTAGAGTGCACCAGAAAAGCCTGAGTAGATGTGTAAACAGCCTGGGGGCTTCAACCCACCGCTGCTGCATCCCTCTCCTGCCAATCACTTATAATTGGACAGCCAGACACTAGCAATTTGCGAATCATGTCAAAGCAGTCATACCCTGGATGCAAAACACAAAGCAACATATACACTCGGATTCAGGCCATCTGAAGTGGTGTGTCCACGTGTCCTGGACAGTAGTGATTTGCTCTCAGCTGTTTTGCTCTCAGTGATTTGCTCTCAGCTAGAAGCATACTTTTAACAGAACCTCCAATTCACAGCAGGTAGGTGCAGATGCACTGCTAAGCCTGGGAGGAAATCAAACCAAACATGTAGATGATCATCCAGAATATGTTTGGTGTCTCTGTACTTCTGCACTGGAGCTCCAAGGCTAATGTAGCTAAACAGTAATGTAAGTTACTCTAGTTGGGCCGAATGTGATCTATGTGGGTGGGAACACTGATCAAAGCAGCCGCTACTTCAAACATTAAACTATATTGCTCACATATGATGTGATCTACTTTGCTAGAAGGTCAAAAGTGATGGGCACCCAATCTGTTACATTTCATATGGATCCCTGACATTAGTAGGCTAGTTTGGTATCAACCACCTTATCCCCATTGGAATGTATTGGCTAACATGCTAATTTAGTAGGGGCAAATAAACTAACGTGCTAAAATCTTCAACACCTGAATCATCAGAAAGATAATCAGTTACACAGAGATTATCAGACATTCTAATGATACTGCTTAGGTACTAAGGAAACTAGAATGACCACCCAGCTGTTCTTGGTTGGTGTGCCAGACCACTGCAAAATATACCAACGTGGAAACTGGGTAGCCATTCCCTGGAGCATTGCGACCGTCCATCGGCTAAACAGTGTATATGCTGGACTTGGGGTACGTTCAATGCCATTTTGGTACATGCACATGCGCTAGAGTGTGGTTTCTCAACCTGGGGCCACAAGCCACTCTCCAGTGGGCCATGGGTCCAGACCTAGGGTTAACTTTAGAAGATTTAAGAAGAAGTAGGGTAAAACATTCAGTAGATTCCAAGTTACAAACAGTAGCAGGCATATGGTAATTACACCGCATTAACTTGAGACAATGCAGGTGCAGCGGTTAACATTAGTTAGCCAGAGATAGATACCTTTCTTGGGCACTTCCATAAATACCTTGCTTGGTATAAAGCTATCCAAGCTGTTCTTTAGTCCAGCTGTTTGTGTGATCACTCCACCCGTACTAAGATCCACACTTACATAGCGTGCCAAAAATTGACAATGTAGGTCCACTTCCAGAAGAATCTACATGGTAGTGGAAGCACATTTTGACAAGAGGGCCTTGAGTTGGAAAACGTGGAGAACCCCTGATATCTGCCTTGAGTCAGAACGCAAAATTTTCTCACCTCCAGCGGTGTTCCTGAGGATTCCAACCAGCTCCCACCTCTGGGCAAACCCTTGTTTGTGCTGAAACCAAGTATCAAAAGTTTCACACATTGTCTGCAGACATCTCTGCAGATCTCGCCTGGCCCTACAAGACTATGGAAGCATGTACTGCGACAATAAGTACAAACTGGAGGCCTTAATGCACATACCCCCAAATCATTTCATATACCTACACCCAAAAGGCATTTGTGGACCCTTTAGGTTTTTCTATATTTCTGCATTAACATGACTTAAAACACAAGTCCCAAAAGTAGATCAAATAAAACCCTTTTAATAATTTTATACTTGGTCACTTATTTATTCAGGAAAATATTACAGAGTGGCAAAGGTATGTGCAACTTTTGCTTTCGCCATCTGGTTTGACCTTCTTGTGCAGCAATAACTGCACAACTGTTGATCAGTCTAGCACATAGGCTTGGAGGAATTTTAACCCATCAGAGACCGAGAGATCTGCTTCAACTCTGGTAGCTAAAGTTAGAACTTTCACCTGGCCAATTCACAACACAAACTTTATTCTTCTTTAAGCATTCCTTGGTAGAACGACTTGGGTGCTCAGTGTTGTCGTCCTACTGCATCTTTCAAGATTCAGTTCACGGATGTCCAGACATTTTCCTTTAGAATTAGCTGGAATAATTTAGAAAATTGTCCTGGCTCAGATGCAGGAGAAACAGGCGCTAACTGTGACACTACCACCACAGTGTTCCACGCAGTGGATCACATTCTTCTTCTGGAATACAGGGTTTTTCCTTCTTCAGACATAATGCTTTCCATTTATACAAAAAAGCTAAAATTTCCCTAGACTTTTGTTTAGTCCAGATTAAAAAGCAGGTCCTCAGAAATCCCCTTTGACTGTGCTGTCATACACTTCCACAGCTGTTTGCAGAAATGATAAAGTAGATGATGGATTCCTGTTCACCAAAGACAGCAGGGCAGCCACTCACACCGGATTGTCATACCATTCATTGAAAACACCAGACCTTAATTTCACCTTTAAATTATTCCTAGAGGCACACATACTTTTACCAGTCACAGATGTTCTCAGTAATAAAGTGACCAAGTCTAACGGTTTTGTGTAATTTGTTTAAATGTGTTACTTTCATCTACTTTAGACCTTGGGTGAAAATTGGATATTGTTTAAATTAATGCTGAAATACAGAAATTTCTAAATAATTCACAAACTCTAAGGTACCTGTGTACATGTCTATACTTTTGTTCCTGTGTGTCAGAAACCACAATTTGATATTAGAACCCCAAATCAAAACATTGGAACAGTACGGAAAATGAAAATACTAAATGCAATATTTCTTACATTTACTTTCATTGCAGACAGTAGGAACCCAGGATATCTCATGTTTTTGCCTGTTCCACTTCATTTAATTTGTTACTATACATCCATTCTTGCACTTTAGGCCAGAAGAGCATTCCAAAAAAGTTGGGACGGGGACAATTTAGACTAGGTAATGTAAACAAACTAAAGAATGATGTGATTTCAAGCAGGTGAAGTCAACAGGTGACTGTAATCATGACTACAAAGGCAATATTCACAAAAGGCTGAAACTCTGAGGTGCAAAGATTGGCAGAGGATCAACCGTATTTCAACCTTTATGTGCGAAAACTATTGAAATCAAAAACAAAGTTCCACAAAAAAAGACTGGAAAGCGATTGGCATATTTCTCTTTCTACAGGGCAAAACTTCAAGAACCGTTAATTGAAAATAGCGGATATGACCACATGGGTCAAGGATCACTTTGGCAAAGCACAACAATACCAATGTTACATTCACCAATGCCACCCTAAAAGCGGCGCCGACTTCTCTGGGCTCAGAGGCATCTGGCATGGACGATTACACAGTGGAATTGTGGTTAGCCGAACCAGCCAGGCTCTGTCACGGTATAGGGTTATGTCAGCGCCCTTGGCAAAGCACTTTGAAATCTTAGAGCAAGATATGCTGCCATCATGAAGATATCTTTTCCAGGGATATCCATTTTTTTCAACAACGCAAAATCACATGCTGGACACTTTCCAAAGGCATGGCTGCGTAATAAGAGGATATTCCGGCCTGCCTGAAGTCTTGACCTGTCCTTGATAGGGAACATGCAGAGGATGTTGAAAAGACAAATGTGACAGTGATGACCCTGTACTGTTACACACCTTAACACCTGAAACCAAAAACCTCAAACTGTCCCAACCTTTTTTTGAATGTTTTGCATGAATGGATGTATATTAACAGATGAAATAAAGTTGGCCAAACAAAACTTGAAATATGTCCTGGGTTCATGCTGTCTGCAATTAAGTCAAAGTTGCATTTTCCATACTGTCCCTACTCAACATTGCTTGACCAACTGAAATACTTGTGGGGAAGGGTAAAAAGAGAGAAAACCAAGTGTGAGGAGAGAAAACAGTATTGAGTGCGGTCTGGATAGTTGCCATTGTGGTATGAAATTCACTGTAGTGCCGCTGTAGGAGAAACATTGGCTTTATCTGTGAAAGATAAACATGATATTGCTTTTCTCCAGAGAGTGTCTACTTGCATAATTTCATCGCACAGTGCTTTGGCATCAGGTTACGCTCCACGTTCAGTCTATTTTCAGTTGTAGCTGGACTTCTTATAAAACAATCCAGCAGAAAATGCATTATCAATGTTCCTGTCCAACACACTGCACTCTCTCATACATCGCCACTTTCTTTTCATGTTCCGCTGGTAGTACCATCATTCCCCAGGCTTTCTCCATGCTAATGCATCGTCCCCGCACTTCCAGGTCTCTTTTCTACTTGTCCACTGCATGTGTAAGACCTTGCAAAGTGCAGCATTATGTAATGAAGACATATAAAGAAAGAGTGACTGTCCATTACCCAGGCACAGGTATAGGCGTTCTTAGTTCTGGGAAGGTGAGGGGGCTCCTGTCAGCAGATAATGCTGAAGAAGAATCTCTCTTTCTAGCAGCAGTTCCACTGGAACCGGTCTGGAACAGAGGGGTACCGGAATGTGAAAAGAGATTAAAGTCTCAGGAGAGGTAAAACTGCTTTCCACCGCATAACGTTTTTTTTTTCTAGGGGTGAGAAGTACGCCGATACTTATGCCTTACTGAGCATTGAGGATTCTATCAGTACTCAAACCATGCTCCCTGACTGCAAGAGTTTTGAAAGGCATCTGACAGGCATCTGGTCGATTTTTTCTGACCACGTCATTTGTCTTTACTTATTAACACCACACACATAGCCCCCCCCAAAAAGGTCTAGCTCATGTTCAGATCTGAAATATGAAAGGTATAACCCCAAACTCATGAAGACGTGATGGATGTAGACTGCATGCAATTCCAAATTTCCACCAGAGAGGTCTCCAAATCCCCAGATCTTACACAGTGCATCTTAACTGGATTTAGCACAGCACCATGCTTGAGATGTTGGCAAGAAAATTTTATATTTATAGTTCATGCTCACAATTTGGTCTAGCGTGTCTATCTCAAACAGAGTTCAATTTGTTTACTACAAGAACAATTATTCACTGCCAACTTATCTTTTACTGAAAATGAGACAGGAACTTAATGAACGAGAACCTTGTCCATGAATGAAAACTAAACAATAAAAAGACTGATAAATGGACAATTGGTTTTTCATACCACGATCAAGTATGAGGCAGGTTTAAGACACCAACATCAAACTAAAGTCCCATTACGCACTGCCGTCAATGTCTGTTGAAAGCGCTGGCTTAAAACGCTACTCTAGTTTTTGCTTTTGCTGGTAGACCAGTTAAAAACTGGATGGATCAATTTGATATACCATCACATTCAAGCATGCATAAAGTAAGAAACATGGGATAGGGCTGGTGCTGTGTGTATCTTAATATCTTTGCCATGTTCTTTTAATATGAAAAAAATAGAAACAGTTCATATCTGTCGTCTGCTGCCCTGTCTGAATATGCTAGGCTATTGGGAGAAAACCAGACCAAAGACTGTTTATGACTCTCTAGTTGATTTGAGTGGAGCGGTGGGAGACGGACAGAAGGACAGAAACAAAATGAACAGGCGGTATAATTAACAAAACAACGGCACATTAGACGTGTGAAGCTAGTGTACGTTAACCCCAGCAAGGACAAGTAAAGGATTAGCATTGATAACATGTGGGCACGTTTAGGTGAAAACCCTCTCATGTAAGGAAATTCTACAGTGAGCAAGAAAATAATCTGTACTGGAGACTAAATATTTCCAAAAATTTAACTGACTAAAACTAAACTAAAATGCTTGCCCATATATTACTAACGCTACTCCGTTACTTGTTCTTGATCGAGTTAACGGAAACTAACAATAGTGAGATATGAACTCTGAAAATTAACACTGTGCAAATTAAATAAGTGGACAGTAACAACAACAGCCTGTTTTATTGTAGGGGATAAAGCGAGGTTGGAAAAAAGTTGTTTTGGTATGGTATATAAACCACACAGTGGAAAAAAATGAAATACAAGTTCATTTTGAGTCATATAACATTATAACTATGAGAGGCAGGTCTTTTGTAGACTCTCTCTCTCTCTGTCTCCCTCTATATGTAATTTTGTACTGTAGCTACAAGGTTATTGTAACCTGCAGAAACTGCGAAACTGCAGGAGCAAACTTTAAACACCATACAGAATTCAACCCCTTCAACAAACTGAACAATGAAGAATTTCTTTCAGTGACCTCGTCAATGGCTGAGATTTGACACATGAGGTCAAGGGTCAGCTGCAGGGGTATAAAGCCCCCCAGCTTTTGCCAGTGAAGCGGTGAAAGTCACTCTGGTTTGGTGGTGCTTCTCCCAATACCTCTGGGCTGAGCCGGTGATACAGAACTAATCATCCTACATCTGTACCTGAACTCACTAAAGCTCTTATGGCTGAGCACAAATCCTCACAGAAGTCTTCCACCATCTAGTGTAGTAGAAGTGTCAAACTGTTTACTTCGAGCAGAGACAACAGCTTATTACACTATTGTAAAGACCATTCCCGAAACAGAACCAATAAAGCAAAGGCCAGTTTAAGACCATCATACTGTATATCAGGTCAGTGTCATCACTGTCCAATGAAAAACATGTATCTCCATTTTTGTCTATGTTTATGGTTACTATACTGTAACTATACAGTTATTCGATTTATATTCTTCTTCTTCTTCTTCTTCTTCTTTTTCTTTTTCTTCCATTTCTTTGCTGCGTAACTCGTCCCGCATTTTTCGAGATATCAACTCTGTTCCAACTCCAGATTGTTCGGGATGCACAGACTTTTTTCCCATAGAGAATGAATAGGAACATTTTTGAACAGGCCGGCTGTTTCCTTCGCCCAAAAGGCACCAAACACTAAACCACAGTCATACTGACCTGCACTTCTCTATGTGTCGTTTATTCATCCCTTGTTCATCCCATAGAGTCTCAGTCATTTTTGGACCCACCCAAACCGGGTGTTTCCTTCGCCCGAGAGCCACCAAACTTCGCATACACACTAAGGGCATGTCCCCAAACGCTAATCCACAGTCATACTGACCCACACTCCTCTATGTGTCGTTTATTTATCCCTCGTTCCTCCCATACAGTCCCAGTCATTTTTGGCCCAAACCAAACCCTGCTGTTTACTTTACAGTCACCAAACTTCACGAACTCACTATGGGCAGGTCCCCAAACAGTGGTCAGTTATACTGACCTGGACTTGTTTACTCATCCCTCATTCCTCACTTAGCAAGCTGTGCAACCATCCCGCGTTTCCTTCAGGAAATGAACATTTCTGGTTACTTTTATGCATCATTGGATCACATTAGCTGCTGTTTACATGGTGAAACAATGTCATCACCAATAGGCCAACATAAACGACCCAAAACTGCTTGGATGAACATCTGGTTCCACTGACTTACATGCTCTCCTGTAACGTTCCCATTTCTTGCCATATTGAATATGCCATTTTCAGATATTTCCTTATTAATTTTTTATTCAGTGTTTATGCACATGTCATCAAGTTCTTATGGATAGTGGATATTTATCCAGAAAAAAATCTTGATAGTTTTCCCCATTAGAACAGCTTGTAGATCAATTTGTGAAGATGTGTGAGTTGCTAACAAGGCAGTGCAAATGGCTAGCCGAACATGCGTTTAAGAGCTAAGATGATTGGCAGTGTTTTTACAGTGAGATTCTCTCAAACTTGCTCACAGAGTTCCTCCACAGTCGGGAAACAGGACATACTCTGACAGTCGCTGGAAAGCTTCTGAACGTGCCCACAATAACAAGAGCACGCATTGGGGTGTTTGGGTCAGGCCTCATGGGTTCATTTGCTGTTTGCGCTTAAACAGAAAGCGGATGCCAGTGCTATGAAATCAAATCGTATATGCTGTTTCGTCCTAAATGCCATTAAAGATTTCCTGCCCTGAAAAGCCTGCGGCGCTCCTGCACTCCTTACTCTGCATTCCAGAGACGGCCAGTCGGGACGAGAATGAAGAAGTCTGTTTATTCCTTGGCTGGAACAGCTTCTTTATACAGACAGACATCAAGACATCCCCAGTCACATCATTAATACGCAACCTCCCTGCAGTCCGTTTCCCCTCCTGGTCTATTTTTGAATGCGTGGTTTCCAAGGCAACCTGCAGTAGTGCAGTTGCGGGCACCCCGGCTTGTTGTTGCCAATGCTTTCCAATGTTTGGCCACAGGTTCCAATGGTCCCAAAAAGGAATAACGAAGGAATTTTAAAAAAATGGGTAACTTAACTGTCTAATAGTCGCTATCATAGACTAACCAGAGATCCCTTAAAATCACACGTTTATTATATACTGATTATTCAGTAACTACATGGAGCACAATCTAAACCTTACTCTTAGGCTATAGAAGTGTGCAGTAAAGCTCTGGACCTGTTTGTAAGACATGGACATTTAAGGGTTAAACACCAGCTGTCATTTACACTGCGAGGTCCAGAATAACTAAGAATGAAACCGTAACATGAACATACATTAATGAATATGAACAGAGGAAATGAACAATGAAAGAGCTACACTCTGGAAAGGAATGGGGCCACAAAGAGCTCTTCAGGCTATGCCACACAAGTCACACAAGTTCTAGGGTTCTTCCTAGAACTTTTACATTGCCTGGAGATTCTTTAAACCTGAAAAACCAGACATTTACACATCTCATTTACAAAAAAGGTCTTCTTTGGCAGAGTGGTCTGAGTGAAATATGTTCAGAGGTGGTTTTACACTCCTATTAATACAGTATTTCACAAAGTAAGTACACCCCTCACATTTTTGTGAATATTTTATTATATCTACTTTGATAGTAGTCAGTGTACAGCTTGTATAACAGTGTAAATTTGCTGTACCCTCAACATTACTCAACACACAGCCATTAATCTCTAAACTGCTGGCAACAAAAATGGGTACTCCCCTAGGTGAGTAAAACTGTGCCCAATTAACCATTTTCCCACCCCGGTGTCATATGACTCGTTCATTTCACAAGGTGTCAGGTGTAAATTTGGTGTTATCGCTCTCACACTCTCGTACTGGTCACTGGAAGTTCAACATGGCACCTCATGGCAAAGAACTCTCTGAGGATCGGAAAGAAAGGAGTGTTGCTCTATATAAAGATGACCTAGGCTATAAGAAGATTCCCAACACCCTGAAACTAAGTGTCAATAGTGTCTTACCTACAGTCCAGCATTGTGGTGGTGGGATTCACGGTTTGGGGCTGGATGAGTGCTGCCGGCTGTGGCAAGCTACAGTTTACTGAGGGAACCATGAACGCCAACATGTACTGAGACATACTGAGGCAGAGCATGATCTCCTCTAACACAGTAACGACCCCAAACACACCTCCAAGACAACCACTGCCTTGCTAAAGGCACTGAGGGTAAAGGTGCTGGACTGACCAAGCATGTCTCCAGACCTAAACCCTATTGAGCATCTGTGGTGCATCCTTAAACAGAAGGTGGAGAAGTGCAAGGTCTCTAACATCCACCAGCTCTGTGATGTTGTCACTTAGGGGTGTACTCACTTTCATTGTCAGCGGTTTAGACATTACTGGCTGTGTGTTAAGTTATTTTGATGGCACAGCAGATTTACACTGTTCTACAAGCTGTACACTGACTACTTTACATTGTATCTTCAGGGTCATATCTTCAGTGTTGTCCCATGTATTTTTTAAAATGTGAGGGGTGCACCTACTTTTATGAGATACTGTATCCTATGATCTGGATCAAGAAAGAAACAAGCTGTTTTCCCAGACTGCTTTTGGTGAGCTTATGAATAATCTGATGAGCTCTGCTCTGATTGGCTGGTTTAGAGCAATCACACAAGAGCAACATGTCAAAAGCAGACAGGAATATAAAATGAAGCTCAGTGTTGACTGGGAGTAGCTTACGTTATCTGTATTATCTTACTTTCAACACAAAGGCAATTAAAGCTGTTCCTCACTGTGAAAGTTTCAGTTTAAGATAATCTGCTTCAACTGACAATCAGTGATAAAACCACACAATGTAGCTCCTACAGGTTCCTGTTGAGGTTGTGATCCTAAACAAGGCTAAACTCCAGGAATGCCTGCTCAATACTTTCCGAGGCTTGAGAAACTGTCCGGAGAGAAATCTGCTAAACCTTGAGTTGAAGAATTCCAGGATCTTAATCGGAAATTTTTGGTTCCACCTTGAATGGTGCCACCTTAAATGCTGTATTCTGGCATCTGCTGTAGCATTTAAGGTGGAACGGAACATTGGCAAATAGTAAGCTAACCTAATTCGGTCTTGTTTAAAGATGAGCATCTAACCATCCTTGCTGACAGTTCGGCTTCTTGGAACAGGTATGAGAAGTGCTGATGACCCCGTCACAGCCTGCACACAGACTCCCTCTTCATTCATGTGGCTCTCTTGCTGTTGTTGATGTTTTACTGGGCTAGAACGTGAGCTGGTGTATGCCAATTTTGGAGGCAGAAATATTGAGTCAAGACTGTTACAAACACTTCAGGACTTGATAGTCATAGTCAAAGTTTTATAGTTATTAACTGAAAATGAGAATGTTCTTTCAATGGGAAAGGGCATGGGGGTAGGGTAAAGTACTGGTGGCCCAAATCAGCTTGGACCAAATTTCTTAAAGGGCCACGCTTTTGGCACCCTGTTGCAAAGAGTCCTTCCTGTCTGCCTTATTTTAAACGTACACTGTTTTTGTTGTTCTTTTATTTCCTGATATAGAAACTTTTTGTTGTCCTACACTAGTTAGTCCAACATACAAGTTGTTGTCACTACAATGTACATTAATACCACTGAGAATTGTCCTAATGGTCAAAAGTACAGTTGGGAATTGCTTATTCTTTACCTTACCGTTTTATGTTCTATTAAATTTGTGGGATTTGTCAATTCTGGGATAACATGCCAAGCAAAGATGAATATATGGCAAGGGAATATTGCAAGCATAAACCTCTCAAGCAAGCCATTACTGAGATGCATGCCCTTTAAAGTCCAACTAGATAATGAAGTTGGACATCACTGGTTGTGGATAACATCTTACCTTTAAACCAAGTCCTTTATACATTCCTTAAAACTGAATATATTCACATATTAAAAGACTAGAACAATTCCAGCCATATGAATGCAACAGCTACTGTACTAATGCATCACATACCTGTTACCTGCATGCCTGTTACAAGGTTAAGGTAAAACAATAAGCCACAAGAGGCAACACGGTACAGCTAACTCAGCACATGCAAGTCTGTGGACAAGTTATTATATTATTATATATAGTTATAATTATATTATTATAAAACACTTGTAACAGAAAATATTTTGCTATGTGATATACCCAATAAGTAATTAGAGTTATTATTAGTAGTAATCAAGATAAGAAAGTATTATTTCTAGAAATGAAGTTCCCTTGCAATACGTAGTTGCCAAGCAATGGAATGTTTTTAAAAGCGGCGACAGTGCTAATGTTTATTAGCGTATTTACACAATTTCTACATTTATTTAGCGTCAAGCTATTCCTTCACTGTGGCTGAATACTGCATGGCTCTGTATGTAGTGGACTTTGTAGGGACTAAAACACCAGCTCTATGCTTTCATTACATCTAACAAACAGTCATGCAGGATTCAGCCATGTGTGGATGAATCCATAGTGAAGAAACCGTGCACCAGGAGCCAGCATTTCAGAACCCACCATATAGGATGGCTCGAGCCATTTAGGATTTAGCCTAGGTTTAATGCAGTTTTGACTACAGTACGTGTGTCTTGTAAGATGTTCACGCCAAAAGTACCGTTGGGATAATGGACATTCTTTATGTTCTCTGGTTACCGTTTTATGTACTATTAAATGTCCGGGATTCGTCCATTCTGGAATAACAGATGAAAATATGGCAAGATTTTTTTTTTTTTTGCAAGAATAAAGCTTTTAAACATGCTTTAGAAGATGATGTAGTTCTAAAAAAGTCCAGCTATTACTGATCACTTTAGTGCAAGTTCTGCCAGAAGGAATGCTACGTCACTCATTCATTCATTACTCTGGCCAATCGCATTGCGCCACAAGTCTTTAAAAGGATCGACTTACGCTTTCAGGTGCCGACTTTTATGTGTAGCAATGCCCTCTGCCGTACATTTCCAGCAGGATCTGCAAGGGGGTCCAGGATGGGACCAACACCAAAGACTCCTTAGTTGTTTGAAAATCGCCAATCCTTCAAATTGTACACCTTATAGAAGATTAAATATCCATCACTCTTGCTTTTCTGTCTATCTGGGAGAACTTTAATTCATGCCCATTAAGCTTCTTCCATTTGAACATGATGAGTAGTGTCACAGCGCTTTTCTGTTGGACACCTTTCTACATGAAACACAGAAGAAGGAACATGGAACAAGTTGCTGTCTCTGTAACAGGAGGTTTTCTTACACCAGTGAAATCCTGAAAGTCCTGGATAGACAAGAGGTGAGAATGGCTCTGTAGCTGCAGAGCACGAGGAAGCACGAGGAGAAGTGATCTTTGCAGAGGGTGGGCATATGCTGCCCGCATTAGCATCTAGGCACTTAGTTCATTCTGATCACCAGCCAGCTCGTCAGTGCAACAGCTTGTCTACCGCTCCATCCCCACTTTTAAGGGATCCTCCAAACCTTCATTAACGCTGCCAGGATGGCTCTCACCTACACCAGGCAGCTTCTGCTGCTTATGCCTGGCACCTCTTCTACAAGAAAGTGGACAGAGAGCAGTGATTCTTAGCCACTCCTCTCTTCGGCAGCATACAGCATGACTCGAGCCTTTGTTTACTCGCTCGTTGGTCAGGGAAAAGGATGATGGGAGCGTCTCCATTTGCAGAAGCGTGCTTTGACCCCTGCAGCCCTTCAGAGCCTATCCATCAGGAGATGTGACAAAACCATATCGATTGTGTGCCGTAGTCTATTGGCTGGGGAGAGAGTAAGCTGGGGGCACTGAGATGTATTATGATTGCATTTTTACTGGGAGATCTAGTAGAGTTTATGGTTTATGGCTTACGGCTTCACTGTACGTGGAGTTTCGGCACATGAGAAGAATAAATGCAGCAGTGGCAGGAGAGTCGGGAACAGGGAGTCGGGAACCGAGCCTACTGAAAGCCAATAAATAAACAACATGTATGTTTTTTTAACCTTTAGAGATTTGGAGTAGCTGTTTGGTGTGCTACTAATAAGAACGTCCTGCTTTTCTTTGATACTCAACTTCAATGTTGATAATCAGCCAACACCTTTAAAGGTACTATAGAATGGAAAACTGTATTTACATGGTCATATTTGAGTAAGGAGAGGTTGGTACATAGAACTGACATACCATGAGCCTCAAACACTGTTGTTCCTGCTGCAGATACAAATCCTGCATTTGCAAAAGAGAGCGGACAAACAAGGCGATTCCAAAAACTGTTACGAACAATTCTGACTATTACACCCCTAGAATTCACACATACCAACTTGCATTCCCGCTCAGCAGAAACCAACAACTATGGAGCAAAAGCAGTGGTGAAATATAATTGCAGGAATGTACCATTCCGTGCTGGGAGGGGGACACTGGCACTGTTCATACCCTTTACATGGAACTTTCCACAGACATGGTTGATGTTCATCTGTACACGAGGCTGAAATTTGCCAGCACCTTAACTGGATGTTCCAGCTGTTCAACCTTAAATGCTGTGCCTTATACAGGCACCACAGTGTAACCACAGTGGTTTTAAGGTGGAACACAAAACTTAATCTAATTTCAGTCCCCACATCTTTAACAAGAACCTGGACAACCTAACCTCAAATGAACTTACTTTCACTCCAGACAGTTTCTCAAATCTAACGTTGCCATCTAGACAATATCAGGGCTTGGCACAGGCTACGCTAGCATAGCTAATTAAATAGCTTAAGGAGCTTATTTACACTACGGTTCATTTTATTTCTTATCAGAGCAGAGCTCATCCGATTATTCATGAGCTCATCAAAACAGGGGAAACAGCTAGTTTCATTTTAGATCCAGGTTTGCAAACGGGGGTGTACAATACTGGGTGTAAAACTGCATCTGGGTAATTTTGACCCCGACTACAGTCACATAGCTTCTACATAAACATCAGAGAACAATTTCAGATGTTCACCAATAGAATCTGATCTAAGTATGGATATGATCTGAGTACTGTAGTGTTGAGCATCTTCTAGTATAGATAATATAGCCCCATAATTTAGGTAGCACTTGCTTGGTAGCCAACAATATACTACTGTAAAATCACAATTACATTTATGTGAGCATAACGTAATTTGCATGCTGGACTTAAATGTCATGTGACCACTTGATCATCATAATGACACTTATTTTGGCTAGGTGTTAAATAAGTTTGTTTTAATGTAAAAAAATATGTAAATCATACATGCAAATACCTGTAACCTGTAAATACCTGTAACCTGTAAATACCTGTAAATGTTTTTTTCTGTACACAACAATACTGTTAACAATATTCTCTAGGTATCAGCACTGGCCCTTGGTTGGGCAGTGTCTGAGCTGATGGCAAGTTTAGACTGTAACCTTCCTGTACTAGCTGGAAAACATGATCCAACAGAACACTAAGAACGATGGTAAGCTGCTCTGAATAAGCGCATCTGCTAAATGCCTCAAATGTAAATATATTTATTCAAATCCTAAAAAATATCTCCATGCTTTTGATTTTTCTACATCAGGCATAATTCTCTTTCCCTTTTCAAACTTCACTCTTAAAAAAATAATTGGCAAAAAGGTTCTTTGGAGGGAAGCCAAAGAAGAACTGCTTTATGTTTTCATATATTTTTCTTTTGGATGGTTCTTTGAAGCAAGTGTGAATGACTCTTTTAAAAATTAAAAACTCCACATAAAGAAATCAATTAACAGGTTTTTCTTCAATGATATGTCCATGCCAAGGATCATGTAATACCATTTTTACAGTACTGTTTTCTTTTTCTAAGAAATGGAGCAAATTAATTCAACCACTGGTCAGTGCCAATCCTTTTCTGAAGGAAACTGCTTTCCGTTATACAGTAGAAGCGGTTCAGCTTTTGCAGTGTCAAAAAACTGTAGTGGATTCAGCTGCTGTACTAAGAAGTCTAAGGAGTAGGGCAGGAAGCTAGTGGTCAGTGGCAAAGATACAAAAGCTAGGAAACTCTAAAAACTAGCCCAAAACTTTCTTCTAAGGAAGAGTACGAAAGGCCACTGAAAGCAATGAAAACGTCTTTAAGGCTTCAAAATGTCACCGTGTTTAATATTTAGGCAACTGGATAGAAGCTGCCAAATAGATATACGTTCCATTGAAACAGTCAAAGCAATCAAGAAACCACAACCTTTCCTGGGTGTGTAAATGTCCAGTGGTATTCCAGTCACAACGAAAGCCCTGAGCAGCATTTTGATGAATAGCCCTGTGAAGCCCTGCTGGGCCTCTGGACTCCAGGTCTGGACTGCGCTGGACCTACTTTTTTGCACACGTTACTGGGGCGCCAGGGTATACACGAGCAGGCTGGAGTAGAGGTCATTTCCAAATCATCTTTCATCCAGGAAGTGCACAGCTGGCCTGAATAGTGCTGTGTGTTTGTGTGTGTGTTCCTACGGGAAAAAAGCAATACTGGGAGAGATGCTAAGAGCAACAAAGTCTTCGCAATTAGAGTAAACATGTCAGATCCAAGGGCAGAAGACGTCTTGGGTAGCAGCTGATGGCTGAAAGCGTACAGACAGAAATCTGTCTTATCTGAACAGAGTGAAAAAAAAGTTTTGCACAACTTTAGTTCCTCGAAATGTACAGCTATAGTGCATTATGCCAAGCCTCATTTGAAATCCAGCTGCAGCAGTTGCAACCATCTTGTCGAAGGACACTTTAGCGATCTAGATAAGAATAATTTACTAACAGTTTAGTAACAACTAGTTTTGACACCCAATCCAGTTCCAAGTAAAAACAATCAAGCCTCGATTCAAATCCAGGTCAAATATCAAAGGCTCAAGTGGAGGCATTATGTCAATTCCTGAACTTCAACCTCAAGCCGAGCAGACCATCCTAAACATTAATCTCAGGTAGAGCCGCAAGTATTAAACTTCAACCTTTAGTCGAGCAATGAGTCCTGAACTTCAACCTCAAGTCAAGCAGACAATCCTAAACTTTAACCTCAGGTCGAGAAAAGAGTCCTGAACTTCAACCTCAAGTCAAGCAGATAATCCTAAACTTTAACCTCGGGTCGAGAAAAGAGTCCTAAACTTCAAGCTCAAGTCAAGCCCCAAGTCTAAAACTTTAACCTCAGGTCCAGCAAAATTTCCTAAACTTCAAGCTCAAGTCAAGCCCCAAGTCTAAAACTTTAACCTCAGGTCGAGCAAAATTTCCTAAACTTCAAGCTCAAGTTAAGCCCCAAGTCTTAAACTTTAACCTCAGGTCAAGCAAAAATTCAGAAACTTCAAGCTCAAGTTAAGCCCCAAGTCTTAAACTATAACCTTCAATCTTAAGTGAGGTCCCTAAACAGGTGAGTATGCATTCTTCAACAAATAAACACCAAAAAAAAAAACAATAGTAACATTAATATAGCTTTTTCATAAGGATTAACATTAATAACCTGTATAGTACTAAAACTAAACTAGCAAACTAACAGCACTGAATTAAAATGACAAATACCGGAAATCAAAGCTACGACACTGAGCAAGTTTCTAGAAAAAACATCAATATGATGGTTAACGTAGAAAGCTGAAGCTGGCTTCTTAACTGGATTTTTATTGCACCTTAAATAGTACAGCAGTTAAGAGCCAGAACGTGCTAAAAATTCAGCTTTGTGGAGAACGTTGCGCTGGTTCAACAGTGTTTTAGTTAGTTAGTTAACAGTAGTTAAAAACAGTGAAAGAATTTGATTTTTTAAAAAAATGTTTAGTTAGTCAGGTGAGTTTCTTTTGTAAGCTTTAAGAGGTGCATGTTACTATTATTATATTTTCCAATATACAACAGACCAAGCATTAATATAGTAACAGGTGATAGGTTCATGGTGATGTTGCTGTATGTCTAATTTACAGTTGAGCTCTGTTAAGCAACCGATCTAGTAGTAAAGTGATTTAAGTTGGGCTGCGAGTCATTCTTATTTTGTTGAGTCCCAAGTAATAAAATTCATTACTCAAGTCTGAGTTTTATCACACCTCTGTTCACAAACAGCTAGCTGAAAGCTATTATGTGCATACCTAAAGGAGAGAAAGGCCACACCAGCAGGATCTCATGAACACGTGTGTTGTTACACACTGCCAAGTTAAGTAAAAATTGATGTTTGAACAAATAAAATAAGGGTGTATAAGAAGTAAAACAATTGGATTAAGTCAGTATAAGACTTTGATTAACAGCTAACAATCTACCTCCAACAATATTCAAAGTTTTTATTGATAGCTTCAGTGAAAGACTGCCATAACCAAAGTAAAACATGTGCCACCTGAACAAGCTTCAAATGCTTCACTGTGCTGTCAGCTAAGGTGTCCTAGGTCATATTAAACCTGGTGTGGGAGGTTAATGTAAAGCGCTGGTTACTTAGTCCCTATCAAACTCCTACTGATAATATGATTACTAATGGATTGAGTAGTGAAAGCCTTAAATTCCACCAATAAAGAAATCCGCTCGACCAGTGGTCAAGCAACCCTGCTCCTGAAGAGCTCCCTACCTGCAGACGAAAGCTCCAGTCGTAATCCAGTTATTGCCTTCAGAGGTCCTTGATTAGCGGTGGGCGATGTTCAGAACTGGGTTTGGAGATGAAACCTGTAGGAAAGAGATTACCACATATCTTCATGTAAGTTTGGTAAGTTAAGATCTTTAGCGCTGTGCTAATGACTATAGTCATGCATGTTTGATGAGTAATGGTGGTAATTAGTTAGCTTCATATTTCAGCTGTTTGAACAGATGCTTGGGCCTGCATTGCTTCTGCTTTGCTAGCCTGCTGTTATCTACAGAACCAGTACGATGAATGACGAATGCTAGCTACTAATCTCACCAGCATGTTTAATAATTGGATGTATTGTATATTTTCACTCGTTTTAGCAATTACATCTGCAACTGGCTGTGCGAAAGCTTCACCCTGTAAAACCAGCCTAGAACTTCAGACAGCATCTTTAGCGCAATGCATATTCAGCAGAATCCATCATGGACAGTGGTGTCTGCAGATACTTGTTCTAACCACATAGCACATTTTTCAGGAATGATAAGAGCTTCCTGGTGGAAGCAGGTGTTTGTGGGATTGTGTAATTCTGGCTACCAGTAGACACTTGTGGACTATGAGGACCTGCTGCCAGGTTTTGTTGCATACAACAGCACTATTAGCTGCAACCCTATTAACGTCTTCAGTACCGAAGAGAAAGCTGTTAGCGTCGCATTCACATTTTAGCGTCATGGCGGTCCAAGATGCAGCGGCCCGCTGAAATTATGCAAGGCAGAGCTTTCAGTGACCATTTCCAGCACAACATGCCATTGTTCTGTCCATAAACAAAGGTGATACCGAGAGACTGGGCCATTTTTGCCACGAATAAGCTTTTTGCAGACAAACAAAACAGCCATTAGTCTCGCAATGAAAAGGGTTGGAGCAGCTCCACTTATTTACTATGAAACTATACCAACGCTACAAAAGCGTCCCGATCCCTCCCAAAATCACTGCGGACCCTGCCGTCCAATGACAAAGCAAAGGTCCTCCTGGCCAGAGCTAGAGAAGCTTTTCTCTTTTTCCAGCGCCCAAACCTGCCCCCACCCCCGCCACTTCCCAGCCAGCACCAGGTCCGCTGATTTCAAAGCAAACTCTGCACCAACTGGACTTGAGAGTGCTACAACCCACCTCACAAATCGACTGTAAATCAGCAGCAAATCCAGAGACAATCAATTCTTTATTTTCCCTGACCCCAAAAAGCCCCACCCCATCCCATACCCAGCGGTTTCCTATACGCTTGTTCGGCTTGGACAGCGTTCAGCAGCCTCCCTTGAGCTTGCAGACATGACTGGGGGTATATTTAGCCAGGCAGGGTTCTGAATCACAGCTATTGTTCCGTCTGCTTGGCTGTTGCTTCGCTAATCTGGCCACTTGCTATTGTCCCCAACCCCTGCTGCAGTGAGTCAGGTAAAGATGGCTGTTGTTTTCAGTCACCTCTAGTCTTCACCGTCTCTATGCTGCCATCTTTGTTCAGGCCTTGAAATGCCTAATGCTGTCTTTTCTTCACGTTATGGAACGACTTTCCTCAGACATTTCCCAGATGAAGCCAGCAATGTTTTGGGCCTCGTTTCGATCGATAACAGCATATCAGCTGCACTTAAGGCTCATAGTGATGAGCGGGAGAACTATCAATAGCTTTCATAATAACGAAAGATGAGACTACACCGATCCACTTTAGCGTCTGCCATGCCACGTGTGAATTCCTTGCCAGCTTATGAGATATACTTACAATGCTGTGTACCAAACAGTAAAGAACACCTTCCAGTGTATTTAATATCCAGCCAAAACAGCCGTTAAGTATGAGATGCTCATTTTTCAATGTCAAGGAACTAAAAAAGAAAACATAAAGGACAAAAAGCTCCTAAGGAGATTATTTAAAATAATTTCTCTTGCCAATAACGTGTGTTCGTGCTTGTTAAAAACCATATACCATCTGCATAAATGCAAATAAAAATACATACATAAAATTCTTATTTTCCAATGCAGTGGAAAGATTGTGATTACATGGCTAGGAGACTTGATTTAAAGGGTATGCTTTTTTGTTTTTTTCTCATTTCAGACTCTATCTGTACAACTCTATCTTGTGCTTCTGTATAGTTTGTATATCTGCTACTGGATGCCTCTATCTATCTATCTATCTATCTATCTATCTATCTATCTAGTGTTCTGGCACCTGAGTGCATTATGAGGCACACATCATTTACATTAACGGCATTTAGCTGACGCTCTTATCCAGAGCGACTTACAAGGTTAATCACATTACAAGGAGGCCAATGTGGGGTTAGGAGTCTTGCCCAAGGACTCTTATTGGTGTAGCACAGCATAGTCACCCAGACCGGGATTCGAACCCCAGTCTCCCACATGTGGTGGTGACTCCGTGGCAGGTAGTGGTGTTATCCGCTGAGCTACATCAACCCCATCACCAGAGAGCTAAACACTTTTAGCACACTTAAATACAGTAGCACCAAGTAGCTTCAGAGATGAAGGGTTTCAACTTGAGTGTCCGTTTAATGAAGATTCGGCACTTCTGGTAAGTTGCTGTAGTAGTAGTGTGAAACTGAAACAGTATACAGAAGTCATATGATGTACAATGAAATAGAGGCAGAAATAACTTCCAGAAACATAGATGGACTGATCTACTTACAAACAAAGCTTCTGCTACGATCACACAGGCAGATGGAGCTAGATGAACAAGAGGGCTTCGAATGTGATGTTCTCTAGCTAGTTTGCTGATGAAAAAGTCTGTCCTGATCATGTGACAGTAATCATGTGACTTCAAACCACCAATGAGAAAGGAAATATCTGAACAAAAGGAATAAACGATTTGGCCTGTAGAGGGTGCTGTTACCACACTAACAAAATAATTGCAGGTAACATAACATTTAGTGTGTTATGGAGCTATTTGTGCAGATAAACAGTTTGCAAAGTCTTCTAGCCTTTTCCTCTGTTACAAGGTGATGTCATCTCTTAACACACTCTCACACAACACACAGAGAGCTAAAACAGTAAAACCTGGCCTCGTTCAAAGCGTCCTGCTCCAATCTAGCTTGCAAAGGTGGATCAGGTCCACTAACTTGTTCTACCAGACTTTCAGGATCGGACTCTGGCTCAAACTGATACAGTAGAACCGACACCATAGTAAGAATGGCCACAGTGGAACTTGTAGTTGGATGCTGCTTTGGCCAGTCAGAAAAGAGTGGCCAAGCTGAACGATCAGAGAAGACTGTGCTCTATGAAGGGCGCAGGAGCTCTAACAAACATTCCAGATAGGGCACAGATACAGATGTACAGTGGGTGGGTGTGGATTGCTTCTATGTAATCCTCTCAGAAAGCATCTCCTCATGAATAAACAATGAATCACTGGTTTTTAAATGGTTGTTTTAACTGGAAATGAAGTAAACGAGGGGTGTTCTCACATGGTACACCAACAAGGCAAGGGTTTCTAATAAATGGCCAGTAGTGTTTACAGGCCCCATTAGTGCTGTGCTCCGGATACCTACACCACCTCAAACCACTGCTAGGCCATTATCACTGATGTGCTGAGAATGATCCACCACCGCTGTGGTCGCATGGTGGTCTCTCTCCACCGGTGAACGGAGTAGATGTATGCTAGCAAGTATTACAGAAGCACAGGGGCTACATCAGTAATTGCAAACCAAAGTGTATCAGCCAATGAGTGTAGGAAGATTTCTAATAAACTGGACTCCTGTGCTGGGTCTCCTTTTTGGGCCCTAACAAGGATTTTTTAGCTGAACTGCATCAGTCATTGCTAGCGTTCATGTCTGAGCCCTAAAGGAAAGCCTCTTAATTGGAGGCCTACATAAACGTCTGGGATCCAGTTTGGTAATATTCAGGATTCATCCCTTTATTCACAGAGCAGCCACAGACGCAAAGGTAAATACCCTTGGAGCACTTTTTGCGCCGCTGTTTTGCTTTTCCTTCCTGCTTCTTACACAAATCCTCGTTTGATTCTTAACACTAGAGCTATAATTTACCCTCCTCGTCTTCTTTGGGATAAATATTTATACGACGGAACATTTTCAGTGCGTTTGTGCCATATTACAGAGACTCATTTTGGATGGCTGAGCAGATGATATTTCTAGAAGTGTTGAAAATCAAAATAAATATTTTTACATCATTTAGAGTTGGCGTGCGCTTATGGAAAATGGATTACACTGTTTTAGAGAGGCAGTCGTACTTGCTGTCATTTTAGGAGTTCTAATCTAGTTTTAGCTTGTAGTCTGTGAGTTTTATACCATAAACCAACATATAGTTTGCTTTTCACCTTATTATTATTTTAATAGATGTACAACAGCAGCTTCAACACAGTGGCTCTGATACTGATGTTGTTGATGTCACTGGCATGGCTAGCAGAACTGGGATTCAATCTGGAGCCGACCTATAATGGTTCTGGATTACAAGAACCAATATAGCTACATCGGTCCTGGGATCAATGTATGGTCTACAAATCAAGAATTTTATGGGCAACTGAGACCAAGATGGTGTTAGCCAGTAATTAGCTTTAGGTGGTGATATGATTATCAAGCGTTGCATGTATGTATAAGTACCTGCTTACAGCATCGTCTTTAATTCCCAGCTATTAAGCTGAAGTCATTAATTTTTCAGGAGGTGTTTCTATATATAAGATTATTCACTTGCCTAAGGAAGGCAAAAGAGACAAATGGGATTCCTAACAACTGTACAAGACCTGGCAGACCACCAAACCTCCATTAGATAAACAGCACTTAAAGCTTTTATCTTTAGGAGAAAGAAGAAGATCAAGCTCTACGGTTGCTTCAGATCTGAAAACGAGTCCCCCCGTGTGAGATGACGACCAAACAGTATGGGTCTGAAAGGATGTGTAGCTGTCACAATGAGTCCAGAGTCCAGACCTCAACATCACTGAATCTGTTTTGCATTATGGGGATTGTGAGAAGCAGAAAGTGCAAACAACTTCTAAGACTGAACTCTTGAGGGCTGTACCTGACTGACCCAGCAGTGATGCCCTACATGAGTCATCCTGTTAGTGCCAGCACCATTGGCAGATTTGCAGACAATGTCACCAAAGACTGCAATGGTGTCATGCTAGGCTGTCATGGAACGACTCAGCAGGTCAGCTTTAGTGTGAGTCCTGCTTCAGTGTGTGGAGGCACCGTATTCAGCACCAAGATGAACGGTTTGTTGTTGTGAGTGTTTGTTGTCTCCAGCTCCATCCCTGCTGCACAATCTGCAGGAACTGTGTGAGAATATTCAAGCTGCATGGGATGGATAAGTGCAGGACACCATTAGGAACTTCTACAATTCCAGGCCGAGACAACTGGCATTTTGAATTAGCAACACCATACTGAGAGACACTACTCCTGTATGTGTAGCTCAACAAAATTGCCCATATCAGTCTAAATTAATCATCATTTATTGTTCCTGGTAACCTTTATCTTCCTTCCCAACAGCACTGCACTCCCACACTTCCTTCTGGGTGCAACTGTTCTTTTAATGATGAGTGTATTAGGGGCTGTCTTTGTAAAAGTAAGCATGACCCTAATGACCCTATATACAGGGGTTGGACAATGAAACTGAAACTGGTTTTAGACCACAATCATTTATTAGTACGGTGTAGGGCCTCCTTTTGCGGCCAATACAGCGTCAGTTGGTCTTGGGAATGACGTATACTGCGTCCTGCACAGTGGTCAGAGGGATTTTAAGCCATTCTTCTTGCAGGATAGTGGCCAGGTCACTACGTGATGCTGGTGGAGGTTCGTCCTTCTTGGTGGTATGCTGACATTACCCTGGATACCGTGGCTCTTGATACATCACAAAGACTTGCTGTCTTGGTCACAGATGCGCCAACAAGACGTGCACCAACAGTTTGTCCTCTTTTGAACTCTGGTATGTCCCATAATGCTGTGTGCATTGCAGTATTTTGAGCAGAACTGTGCTCTTACCTGCTAACTGAACCTTCACACTCTGCTCTTACTGGTGCAATGTGCAATTAATGAAGATTGGCCACCAGGCTGGTCCAATTTAGCCATGAGACCTCCCACACTAAAATGACAGGTGTTTCAGTTTCATTGTCCAACCCCTGTACCTCTCTGAAGTAAAAAGAAAAAGCGTTGTTTATGTTTTTCAGATAAAGTGAGCTTAATTCATTTATTAATTTTTAACTGCGAGGATGTCACAGCCCTCACCGCAAGCTCTAAAAGACCGGGGTGTAACTCGTCAGCGTCCAGACACTTCCCTTGTGCCAGTGTGAAGTACAGCATTTAACATCTCATTGATCGGATTGATTAAAGAGAATAGAGAGGCTGTATCAGTAGGCAGATTGCTGGAGGCAGGTGGCGGAGCCAAATCACTCCTATCGGTAATGTGCACAGACCTCTTCTGCTCACTGATCCCATCAAATGGATGACCCACTGAGGCGAAAGTGACAGTTAAGAGCATTACTACTGGTATTTGTAATCACTGCCAAGGAGGTGGAGGTGGAAAAGGTGGTGCATGCCTTTCAAAGACTGAAGCGCTTTACAGAAAGTGGATTGATTGTATCTATCAGCATTTAAAGACACTGCCAACAAGCAGCAGCAATAGTAGTTTGGGCTTTGGCTCACTCTGTGGACCAAAGCCATTTCAATATGGTGAACCAGTGACCCTATAAAACAGACCCCGGAATAAAAGAGCTTGATGTGTGTAAGTATCACAGGATTGTTCTCCACCCAGTCCAACACAGTCTCTATACAGTATGAAAACTAAGCCATGAAGGCAGCCTGTTTTGGATTCAGCCTGCAGCTGTTTAGCCCCACCCACTCTCAAAATATAATTAATGCAGAGATGTCTGAAAATGGTAAAACTGAATGAATTCATTTTGGTACATAAACCTACACAAACACTACAACTCAGTCTTTGATATTGGACCTTTTATAACCCACTTGTATGTATTAACAGTGCTCAAAAGTTTCTGTATCCTTCTATATTTCTTCAGAAACCTGACTTCAAATACAGAGCCTGTCAGCAAAGTCCTAGGAGTAGATAAAGAGAACCCAATTAAACAAGCTAGACAAAAACTATTACACCTGGTTGTTTATTTATTGAGGAATATAGCATATCGTCCTGGCCTAGACCAGGCAAAACAGGCCCAAACCATGACACTACCACCACCATGTTGCACAGAACGGATAAAGTTCTTATGTTGGAAATCAGCATTTTCCTTTCTGCAGATATAATGCTTCTCAATTCAATTTTGGTCAAATCCATCCAAGTAAAGTTTTTCAAATAGCCTTTCGGGATTTCCACATCGTCTTTAGGAAACTACAGATGGTCAGCCATGTTCTGTTTGGAGAGCAGTGGCTTTCCGCATGCGACCCTGCCATGCGCACCACTGTTGTACAGTGTTCTCCTAATGGTGGACTCATGAACACTGTCCACTGTCCTCGAGGCCTTTAGATGCTTACCTTGTGCACTATTACACATCTTGTTTTAGGAGTGACCTGTATTGGTTGGCCACTTCCATCAAGGGTATCAATGGCCTTGCTTTTCCTCCATTTGTACAGAATCTGACTGCGGATCAGTGGAGTCCAGACTTTTCAAACAAGGTTTTGTAACCTCTTTCAGCCTGATGAGCCTCAACAACTGATTTTCTGAGGTCCTCACTTCCACTAGAGTGGCCACTCACACTTTATCCTTCCATTTCTTTAAAAACACCTGACTCTAATTTCACACTTAAATTAATTATGATTTGCAACACTGGATCATTTTCCTCGATAAATAATTGACTAAGTATAATACTTTGTCTCATTTGTTTAATTGGGTTCTATTCATCTACTTTAGGACTTCTACTCAGATTATGGCTTAGGTCATATATTGATATTACGAAGAAATATATAAAATTCTACAGGGTGTCTAAACCTTTAAGCACCATTAAACAGTGCTGAAAACAAATGTAATGTAACCAACATAATTAATGTTCAATATCCCATAATTTTCTAAAGTTATCGCTCTGTAAATTTTCAGTGTTAAGATTTTTTTTTGTTTTAGTAATAGTGGCATGGTATGGGAATTACATACAAAGGCTAATAGGCCATCTATTTGTTGTCCCTAGTCTTTGAGCTGCCTCAGTTCTTGTGGTCCCCTTAAGCCCCAAACAGTCGGAAGTCCCAGGGTACTGACCCCACTGTCCCGGCCAGTAATGCATCCTTGGTCACCGCTGTCTCTAAAGTGATTTCACAGCAAACACTATGGCATATTTGAACAATAAATGCACAGATATTGAATACCAGATTTCCAGTGGGTCATGTTTTCAAGCCCTAGATTGCATAGACAGGTAAACACCTGGTTTTATGACTTGATCTATGAATAAATGTTTGCATTCCTTGTCTGACTGAACATGGCAGATTTTGACTAAGCTCTTTAAAAATATCATAATTGGGCTACATGGTTGAAGCATTGCCTTTATAAAAGAAAATCTTATATAAGCACCTGCTTCATAGACATCTGACAGGTCTATATGGATCACTGGTTTAAACTGGTTTAAAGTCAGAGATAAAAACATCTCCACTTTGTTCTTTTATCTGACTGTGACTTTAGATTGACATCTTTTAGTCTAATTATGTGTATTTTGCTAAATCATGAATGAACATTCCATTTTGTCATTACCCAAACAATCACAAAACTATCACAACTACAGAAGGGACTTTTGGTAGTGACAATTTAAGGTAACTTGCTATTCAACATCCCTTACTAGCACTAGCCAATACATGACTAGAAAACACAGCTTTAGACATCCGTACAAATATGAAATCATAACATTTTTCCTCAAAGCAGTAAGCAGTTTACCTAACTGCAGGAAATACTTCCGGGAAAATACTGCAGGGGTGTGGCTACAATAAGAGGCCGCTTACAAAGAAAGCATCTCAGTAGTGACATGAAAATGAAGGATAGCATAATTATCAGTATTTCAAAAGCAAACTTATAATAAATCCTAAGCTTCATTTAAATGCTTGGGTTTAAATATATATATATATATATAACATCATCCTTGTAAATATGATTTACTGTAAGTCTCTTTAGTTACTTAATTAGTTAGTTAGTTATGTATTTATTTATTTATTAAATAGTAGAATAGTCCATAAAGAACGATGCAAAAAACAAAAAACAAAAACAAAAAAAAACAGATGTAATATTGCCTTGCCTAACTTAATGTTAAATCCCTGGGAATAGGTCCTACCACATACTCACAAATAGAAAAATCAGTGCTATGAACCTGAACAAAAACATCCTGATGGCCCTTCATAGCAGTCTCATTGTGTTCTTTATCTGACTGGGATTGGTAGATATACAGTCTCACAATGCTGTGGTTTTTTAAACTACTCACGTTAACATAGTGACAACCCTGGCCACCTGTCACAATCTTAGTGGAGTTGGCCAGTGTGATTGTTCTAATTTAAATGATTTTAATTACCAGAAAAATTACAACTTTTCCACATTTTAGGTTCAAATACACCTGGCATAAGCACCAATATGGAATAAATACTAATCCAACCTCCATCAACCATTCCACCCTTTGTTCACCCAGAATAACAAAACTTTTTTGTTTATCATTGTCTATGGTGGCATAAAAAAACCTCTAATTATAGTTTTTTTTGTGTTTTAAAATAGGAAAACAGGTCCAAGCTAGGAACCATGTAAAACTACTTTTAAGGGTCTAGCATTGGTTTAATATTCTTAAAAAATTGTGCAAACATTAGAACGGTGATTTGAAATTCCTGAACACTAATGGAACCACAGAAACCCACAAACCATGCTTAGAGGGGTTACCTGAAGATCTAAGCCTGTGTGAGATTGACACCAGATCTGTGACTGGAAGGAGAGCAAATCAAAGTCAGCACTAGACCCTATCAGCAGCGCTATTCTGCGCCATACTTAGAAAACTTTGCCTCTTAAGCCGAGGTATGAATATCCTGTGGTCAACCTTTTCAGAAAAAAAGCTACAGATGGGTTTTAGGGGCTGACATGCTAAAATATTAACAGGCCTCATTCTGGTCCTCTGGGGATTATTCACTACATCACTGGAGTCCCAGAGTTTCTGCTATATTGCTTCAGAAGTGCCTCAGGTTCTCAGGGGACCTCTCCGTAGGTTTTGTACTGGAGTCAGTATTCTCAGAAACTCTTGACTGTATACCTGATTTATTTATAAAGGATCAGGCAAAAGAGTGCGCACTAGCAGGACGGAGTAACTTTCTGTTTACCTATATCTGCACTGAGGTAAAGGACAAAGCTCTGAGAACTCATGGACCTTGGGAAATTTCAAACCCCTGTTTTTTTGTATGGAAATTACGCATCAACAGATGCACAAAGTTTCCCTTCTCAGTCCTCTTGTTTGTGGATAATTTCATGCCGTTGTGGAAGTAAAACGAAGTGCTTTCACAGAAAACATGCAATTAGAAGCAACAAACAAACAAACAAACAAACAAGCAAACCAACATAAAAAACCTCTTTAAAAACATTCATGAAAGAAAAACCCATTACCCAAGGTTGTGTCTGCGCTTTCCAAAAGCCTTTTGGCTCCCTGCAATCAACTACACTAGACCCATCATTTAACCGGTGTAGAAATCTCTGGCAACATATACTTGGCAAGAATGATTCCACTGACAAGGATAATAACGGCATATGAGAGCTGGAGAAGAGAAGAAAGCAGAAAGGCCATGCGTTCCAACCTTTATTAACAGTACGAGAAATGTGTACCAATTCTCTCAATCAGGAAACTGTAGGCATTCATTTGACGCATTCAATGGTTCAGTCCAAAATTCCCTTCCTAATCCAAACTTAACAGCTCAGCCGAGACATGTCTGGTGTCAGGCGTTTGCTTCGTAGGGTTAAACTAGATCTACAAATCCGATTTAGCTAACAAGTAATAGAAACTAATAACCCACTATGTTAGAACTGCACATGCTATCACAGGTTTAGGCACAGCAGAAGCAGCCATCTTGAAATTGGAATCATTTCTGAACAAACACTCATCACACCACACAGGCTTCAGATCCACTGTTGAAAATGAAAGTCAGCACTTTAAGAGAAGAGTAGCTGATTACACTGCTTTGTCTTGAGCTATAGTTCCAAGAAAAGGTGTGTGAACCCTTTGGAACTATCTGGATGGCGGCATTGATTACTTATACAACGTGGTCTGGAGGCACAACTAATCAAATCAAATCAAATCACTTTATTGTCACATCACATTTTCACAGGTGTGAAGGTGAGTGAAAAACGTAGGTGCGTAGTCCCTTACAGTACTTTAATACAAACATATACATTAATACAATAAATATTTACAATACTAATCACTAAAATCTCTGTATACACTCATTTACAGTTATAATAAATGTTATGAATAAAAACTATGATATATACAGATGTACACATTACCATATAGCACTATGGTAAGGCTGAGGTAGATGAGAGATGCAGGGTATATACAGGACATGGAATATTGATGTGTATATATATATACATGCAATACAGGTATACAGTGTAAAGGTAAGATAACAGTAGGTCAGTCTATATATGCTAGTGTAAATATGCTAATGTAAAGTGCAGAGTGATGACTGTCCATGGAGATCATCGTTTAGATGGTTTTGGTGAGATGTGCTGAACCAGGTCCATATACCGGTGCATCAGCACTACTGGCTGTTCAGTAGCCTGATGACTCGGGGGAAGAAATTATTTTGAAGGTGGCTGGTTCTAGACTTAATACTTCGGAACCTCCTCCCACTCTGCAGCTGTGAGAACACACAGTGGCTACACACAAACCCAATCTAACTCAACTAATAACACACAAACAGTCATGTGCTTCATGTCTTTTATTGGGCACATTGAGTAACATCCACAGTGCAGGTTAGAAAAGTGGACCCTCACATTTAATAACCTGTGGTTATCCCTGTAGCAGCAACCCCCTCTACCAAACGTTTCACAGAGCGGCACATAAGACTGTTGGGTAAGGATGTTTGGATCATTCCTCCCTCCAAATGTGTTTCAATTCGTCTGTATTTCTGGGATACTGGGATGTTTGCACAGCACTCATGTCATACCATCATATCTCAAAAGCCTTCTTTTCCAAATGTTGTTTAGTTGATTTTCTTGCATGTTTTGGATCATTGTCTTGGTGCATTATACAGTGTTGGCCAAATGTGCTAAAAGTTCCACTTTGGTCCCATCTGTCAATTAAACTTCCTCCCAGAAGCACTGTGGGGCATCCAGGTGGTGTTTATTAAATGGGAGATGGAAGGCAATTATGTTTTTCCTTTGTACCGTCATTTCGTTTTTCTAATAGTGGGCACATAAACAAAGGATTTTGACGTTTAGCTTGGATTCTCCCTCACCTCTTTCAGAAGTACCCATTGTGCTCCTGGAGTTCTCTTAAACAGGACTCCCACTCCTGGGGAGAGTAGCAGCAGTCTTGAGTTGGCTCCATTGTAGACAGTATGTGTAACCGTGGTCCTTCGTAGTGTTAGCCAGCTTCATGTATCTCTACAACGCTGAGGTTCTGAGCCCCTCTGAAGGTTACTTGCATTAGGGGGTGCTTCACACTAAGCCTTCCTGAGAGGAACGGATTTGTCAGTGACCAGGTTTTCTGTAGTGCCTTTATTTAAATGAACAAAGCCCATATGAATCCACGCCTCCAATCTCATCTCCTTAACTGAAACACATTTTTTCATTAACACTGAGGTTCACTTCCTTTGCATTGCAGTGCGGATGTTATTTAGTGTACTCAATGAACGACATGGGGAGTACTGTCTGTGTGTTATTAGTTGAATTAGACTGTGCTTGTCTATAATTGTGACACTGCTGTCACCTCCCCAAAAATGTGTGTAATACGCAGCTATCACTGCTCAAGAAGACACAGCACTAAACAAAGTGAAGAAATCCCGCTACTGAGCAGGAGCTGAAACGCTCAGTCTAACTTTGTTTGGGGTGGATGTTGCCACACCCGAGGTATCTGTGCCATGCATGACAAAACTAAATGACTTCTTGAGCACCTCCATACCTGAGGAACTCCATGAAAAACCTTTTCCACAGGATATGACGGGATATTTACCCATATGTGGAATCACACAGAATTAACCCATAAGAGCCCACAGTGACATGTGTGTCACAAGCCTTTTAAAAGCCTTTTAAAACCCTTCACCTGAACACATGGAGTCCCTGAGTGACTTATACCGAACAAATCACAGAGGAAATCCCTCTGGTATTAAATACATTACCCCACCTTCCCATGTAAAACTAATCCTGTCCAAATAGGGCTAAAGATGGTGAAATGTGCATGAATAGAGTATGTATGGTTTAATTAGTCATTTCAGATTTGTACCCACTATTGTCTAATTTAACCTCACTTCCGAGACTTGGGATTTCCCTGCTTTATCACTGAGTAAAAGTCTCCATGCAGCCATTGCTGCTGGATGCGCTGTGATTAAAATAAAGATGTCAGAAATGGTTCAAAGCATAAAGACACAGATGAACCGTTTTGGTTCAATAAGGAAAGTTTCAAAGGATAGAGCTTTAGGGAGCAAGTTTTGTAGAAGAGATGTGTGAGAATCTATGAATAAGTACCTCTACATAATGGAACGGTTGCAGGAAGAGCCCTTCCTTTGGCAAAGAACCTTTACACTAGGTGAAGCCTTTGAGAAGGTTTCTTCTCAAACATGGCTCTTTATATGGCCTTGTATTATTTTACATCTAAACAGACAATGAATATATGCACTTCAGATGTCTGTCCTAAATCCTAAAGCCTAAATTTAACATGTAAAACTAATACTTCCATTGTGAAGCCAATACATCCATTTGTATTATTTCTTACATTAAAGCTGGAAGAGTTTGATTTGTCACAAGTTTAATTTTTACATCAAATAACCCCATTTGATGCTGCCCCATGTTTTCACGTCACTACAGAATAACAAAATTTTAGTCCATTGGCAGAACTTTAATTTAGCTACACCCCTTCGTTTCAGAGCAAGACTACTTCCTTGTCCCTCATGACTACATGGTAAGTTGTTAGATCCCATTGTTTTAAAGTAAATGTGTCCCAAAGTCTTAAAAGCACATTAGAAATTAAGTAAAATAATTAAGAACGTTAAGAATTATGCCCCTCAAACCACATATTTACTACAATTAACTTTTTTCATCAGTCATTTTACATCTGTTAAAGCAAATTAATGAGCTTAAATTGCCACTACTGAAACACCTGGTACACCTACAGGGGTTGGACAATGAAACTGAAACACCTGGTTTTAGACCACAATCATTTATTAGTATGGTGTAGGGCCTCCTTTTGCGGCCAATACAGCCAATACCTCCTTTTGCGGCCAATACAGCAATACATTGCGGCCAATACATCAGTTGGTCTTGGGAATGACATATACTGCGTCCTGCACAGTGGTCAGAGGGAGTTTAAGCCATTCTTCTTGCAGGATAGTGGCCAGGTCACTACATGATGCTGGTGGAGGTTCGTCCTTCTTGGTGGTATGCTGACATTACCCTGGATACCGTGGATCTTGATACATCACAAAGACTTGCTGTCTTGGTCACAGATGCGCCAGCAAGACGTGCACCAACAGTTTGTCCTCTTTTGAACTCTGGTATGTCACCCATAATGCTGTGTGCATTGCAGTACTTTGAGCAGCACTGTGCTCTTACCTGCTAACTGAACCTTCACACTCTGCTCTTACTGGTGCAATGTGCAATTAATGAAGATTGGCCACCAGGCTGGTCCAATTTAGCCATGAGACCTCCCACACTAAAATGACAGGTGTTTCAGTTTCATTGTCCAACCCCTGTACTTGTTAGTAGTTTAACACCTGGTAAAGTCATAGTCAAGTTACGACTGTTTTTGTAGTGGTCACTCAAAAGCAAACAGATTTTAATCTCAGTCAGTTAAAAGTCTAAAACAGCTTTTTTCTGATTCTGAATTAGAACTAACTGAGGCAGATCCGTATATGTATATCTGTAGCGTGTTCTATAATAGCTGGACTAATAATTATTTAAACTTGATGCACTTCAACATAGGCTACATATAAACTTTTTTAACCAAAGAACTATGATTATTATTAATATTTATAACAGTTTATAGCTCCAGAGGGGATAAAAAACCCAATCCAAATATGGAGACAAATATGGAGACAAGTCTGTTGTTTTTGAGGCTGAACCTAACCTGGCCTAGAAAGAGCAATCAAGAAATAAGATCTGGCAACTAAGTTCAGTTTCTTTAGAAGGTCACATTTTCACCTCTTCCTTTTCTCAACTGCGTTTACATTACATGGAAGGGAGGTTTGCAGTCTGCTTATGAGGTGATTCATCTTTGTCTCTTCGTATTACTTTGTCCGTCCCTTCCTCTGCTCAAATGTGACTCCAGTCCAGCATCCTTACGCCCAGACAGTCTGCTTCAATGCTGACTGCAAACAGCACTACAAACAGTACAGCGTTTCCGGACAGCACCACGGACAGCTCCGTCTACGCTGTGCAATAGAGAGGGCCAAGTGCCTGAGATGGACTGAAGAAAGTCTGGGAGTCTTTCTGTCCTCTACCTGTTCTTCATAAAGCCTCTTTGATGCTTCTCCCAGCCTTCGCCATGAGAGGATCTCCCAGCACAGGTGGAGGGAGAGATCAGAGCGGAGGAAATGGGACTTGGCTTGTGAAAGGCTTGCGATTGTCTGTTTGCGGAGCTAAAGGACGGCACCGGCCTTTGAGGAACTTGACTACCCGCTGACTCTTTATCCTTTAATGATTCCTTTAATGCTGCCTAAGTATTCATCTCATACTGCCTGATTAGTGCTAATGTTTGGCATTGGGAAGTAGCCCAAGGCAAGAGAGAGTGAGCGAGAAAGAGAGGGAGAGAGGGAGGGAGCAAGTTACTAGTTGCTCTCGAGTACGATTCTGACGAGAGGCCACGGTGATCGCTGGAAGGAGCTGAGAGATAACAACGCGATGGCTCTGCTGATTAACAGTCAGTAATAACAGTCAAGGTCGTGCGCACTGGGATAACACAAGCCTCGCCTTCAGCCCTCATTCCGACTCTCCTCGTGCTTCTCCTAAATGTTCGCTATTATTAAACCTGTGGGCTACTTTAACAGAGGCGCACGCAGCACTCCGGCCGGCCTGGTAGCATCCTTGCTGCTCCTTTCAAAAGAACGCTCTTCAAAGGCCTTGCTGCGATCCCTCAGAGTGACTGTGTGCAGACTTCTGACCTCAGCTGAAGGGGAATTCCACTAATCTAAGTAAACACAGATTAGAGTGGACCAGAGCAGACTGCTTTCTTTACAGTGGTGAGGACAGGAACCAGGAGCCACAATGCTTGCAACACACACGCACAGCCATTTTTAAAGACCTATACAGACCACCAGCGAACCTGCATGTGTCTGTATTTCATACGTATGCATGCAGTATAATCCTTATGTAGAGTTAAATATGAAAGAGGTCAATTGGTCAGTTTGGTAAATGGGCAACTGACCATTCTTTTTTCTTAGCATCTGTTGTGATATTAGACAAGCTGTCAAGAGTTTCAGAAATGCACAACTGTCAAAAAAGTTCAAATATCTCAGATATGGTTTTACTGCAGTGTTGATTGGTTGACATTACTGCTACTGAGAGCTGACTGGAAGGCATTACTGCTACTGAGTGCTGACTGGAAGGCATTACTGCTACCGAGAGCTGACTGGAAGGCATTACTGCTACCGAGAGCTGACTGGAAGGCATTACTGCTACTGAGTGCTGACTGGATGGCATTACTGCTACCGAGAGCTGACTGGAAGGCATTACTGCTACTGAGTGCTGACTGGATGGCATTACTGCTACCGAGAGCTGACTGGAAGGCATTACTGCTACTGAGTGCTGACTGGATGGCATTACTGCTACTGAGTGCTGACTGGATGGCATTACTGCTACTGAGAGCTGACTGGAAGGCATTACTGCTACTGAGTGCTGACTGGATGGCATTACTGCTACCGAGAGCTGACTGGAAGGCATTACTGCTACTGAGTGCTGACTGGATGGCATTACTGCTACCGAGAGCTGACTGGAAGGCATTACTGCTACTGAGTGCTGACTGGATGGCATTACTGCTACCGAGAGCTGACTGGAAGGCATTACTGCTACTGAGTGCTGACTGGAAGGCATTACTGCTACTGAGAGCTGACTGGAAGGCATTACTGCTACTGAGTGCTGACTGGATGGCATTACTGCTACCGAGAGCTGACTGGATGGCATTACTGCTACTGAGAGCTGACTGGATGGCATTGGTGCTACTGGGAGCTGACTGGATGGCATTATTACTACTGAGAGCTGACTGGAAGGCCTTAATGCTACTGAGTGCTGACTGGATGGCATTACTGCTACTGAGTGCTGACTGGATGGCATTACTACTACTGAGAGCTGACTGGAAGGCCTTAATGCTACTGAGTGCTGACTGGATGGCATTACTACTACTGAGAGCTGACTGGATGGCATTACTGTTACTGAGAGCTTACTGGAAGGCCTTAATGCTACTGAGTGCTGACTACATGGCATTACTGCTACTGAGTGCTGACTGGATGGCATTACTACTACCGAGAGCTGACTGGAAGGCCTTAATGCTACTGAGAGCTTACTGGATGGCATTACTACTACTGAGTGCTGACTGGATGGCATTACTGTTACTGAGAGCTTACTGGAAGGCCTTAATGCTACTGAGTGCTGACTGGATGGCATTACTACTACTGAGTGCTGACTGGATGGCATTACTACTACTGAGTGCTGACTGGATGGCATTACTGCTACTGAGTGCTGACTGGATGGCATTACTACTACTGAGTGCTGACTAGATGGCATTACTACTACTGAGTGCTGACTGCATGGCATTACTGCTACTGAGTGCTGACTGCATGGCATTACTGCTACCGAGAGCTGACTGGAAGGCTTTAATGCTACTGAGTGCTGACTGGATGGCATTACTACTACTGAGTGCTGAATGGATGGCATTGGTGCTACTGAGTGCAAAATGGCAAAAACCTAATTTAATTTGAATCTAAGTGAATGTAACCAGACTGTTTTACAAGCAGTCCCAGTCATTTCTCCTGGTCCATTTATTATAAAATCATCCCACAGTGTAAACAGCAGCTGTTGTGCTTAAATAATGCAAAAAAGTAAAAAATAGACAACAACAATGAGCAAACCATGTTTTTCACTGGACAGTGATGAAATTCAGGAAGTGAAGATTTTAGCAGTTTACTAAGCTGGACTATGTTGCTTAAAGAAACCAATTGGATTTAAAATGACAACCAAGCGTGCTCACATTTTGATTTAGTCAAAATCAGTCGTCACAATGCGACAAAAAAGAAATATCTCTTAAAATGTTTATAGCACTCTAAATTTCCATATTTTCTCCAAACCAAACTGTGTACTGTGAACATGGCAAAGGTTGCTTTGAAAGAAAGCACTGCTGCACAAAACACGGACCGATACGGAACCAAAAGCAGTTCTTCCATTTTCACGAGTGCAAAGAAAAATGAAAGGCAGTTGCAAATTCATTTGCGCTATTTGTACACCTCTGCCATTAGAATCCTCTGCCTGGCCTAGAGGTTTCCATATACATTCAAATTTTTGTTGCACCGATAAACACTGGCATGACTACAGAGTCAGGGTCGCAGCAAGTCCTTGACTGGCCTTTAAATGGAACGCACACAGCCAGTTATGCAGGTGCTGTGGGTGCAGTCGTATCTCTCACAAAGGGGCTGCCTGGAGTAAATATCTAAAGACGCCCTCTTAGAGGTATTTTCAGCCGTGGCGAGCGTGTCAGTGAGTTTGCCTTCGACGCCGCAAGGGTTCCTGTGTGCTCTTCGGGCTTAGCGCACACAAGAAAAGGCTGCAGCGCTGAGTGGGCTGATGGTGAACTTGTGTTTGCTGAGGAATGTATTCTCGCATATGAATGTTTTTTTAATACCTGCTCACTTCAGATACAATAAAGCCAAAGATATTTTTCTCTCTCTCAGGGGCAGACTCGCTACGGTACCTATGGAGGTCTACAGTCAATGTTTGCCTTGAATTCCTCACTTTTGGTGAAGAGAGGTGACATTTCAATACATGTAGGTACAAAGAATCTATAAGCGGACATCAGGGTGTAGCGCTGTTCCCGCTATTCGGGGTGAATGGAAGCAATCAGGCGCCACTTCACCTTATTCCGATTCAGGAGTGCTTTGTTTTCAGTCTTTGCTGTGACAGCAGCTGGTGAGACGAGTACATCCACAGTGCTGGAACATGATGTCATACTTTTTTCACATAGCACTTCTTTATTTATTTTCCAGATCCCACATATGAAGAGGATAGGATTAACTCGTTAGATGTTGTATGCAGGACATGCTGGATATGGGTGTTCCAAGAATGGACAAGCAGTGGTATTTAATCAGTGGGTGGTGACCGTATCAAGTGAGGGAACAGATATATGCTTGCTGCATGGGAATGTGCAGGCATGGATGCATGTCTTCGGGCAGGGAGAAGAAGAGTGAAGTAGCAGACAGGCTGGATGTCTATTGAGTAAATGCTTGTTGTGCTAGTTAAGTTAGACCACTAATTACTGACCTTTGTTAGTGTCTTGATGAACTAAGCCCCATACAGACGAGATAACCATGGGGATTTTACCAGCATTGCTTCTGTCTGAATGTGCCATGTTAGTCGGTTTTATTCACTGCATGTTCTCACTTCAGTAAAGGTTTCAGCGCCTCTTACCTTCCATAAAACAGGCAGTAGAAATAACTTCACTGAGTCCTCAATGAATAAGAGTGAATAGAACCAAACAGCTAAAAAGTTCTGTTTGACTGGTGTTACTAAGTGCTGACTGATTGACATTACTGCTACTGAGTGCTGATTGGATGGTATTACTGCTACTGAGTGCTGATTGGACGGTATTACTGCTACTGAGTGCTGATTGGATGGTATTACTGCTACTGAGTGCTGACCGATTGACATTACTGCTACTGAGTGCTGATTGGATGGTGTAACTGCTACTGAATGCAAACTGTTTAGCATTACTCCAGTTCAGGGTTGACATTACTGCTACTGAGGGCTGACTGGTTGGTGTTACTGGTACTAAATGATGACTGGTTGGTGTTACTGGTACTGAGTGATGACTGGTTAACATTATTGCTACTGGGGGCTGACTGGTTGGTGTTACTGGTACTAAATGATGACTGGTTGGTGTTACTGGTACTGAGTGATGACTGGTTGGTGTTACTGGTACTGAGTGATGACTGGTTAACATTATTGCTACTGAGGGCTGACTGGTTGGTGTTACTGGTACTAAATGATGACTGGTTGGTGTTACTGGTACTGAGTGATGACTGGTTAACATTATTGCTACTGAGGGCTGACTGGTTGGTGTTACTGGTACTAAATGATGACTGGTTGGTGTTACTGGTACTGAGTGATGACTGGTTAACATTATTGCTACTGGGGGCTGACTGGTGGGTGTTACTAGTACTAAGTGATGACTGGTTGGTGTTACTGGTACTGAGTGATGACTGGTTAACATTACCGCTACTGAGGGCTGGCTGGTGGGTGTTACTAGTACTGAGTGCTGACTGGTTGGTGTTACTGGTACTTGGTGATGACTGGTTAACATTACTGCTACTGAGGGCTGACTGGTGGGTGTTACTAGGACTGAGTGCTGCCTGGTTGGTGTTACTGGTACTGAGTGATGACGGGTTAACATTACTGCTACTGAGGGCTGACTGGTGGGTGTTACTAGTACTGAGTGATGACTGGTTGGTGTTACTGGTACTGAGTGATGACTGGTTGGTGTTACTGGTACTGAGTGATGATGGGTTAACATTACTGCTACTGAGGGCTGACTGGTTGGTGTTACTGCATCTGAGTGCTGATTGGTTGTTATTGTGTAAAGCAGTTGGCTGTCACTGATGTCATGAATGTGCATAAGGTGCCGTAATAATGTTCCATAACTGGAAGTTAAAAGCACTCAAAACCAACAGCTGTGAAAAATGTTTTATACTGTTCTGTGTTCAGAAAATGATTAAACATTTACAAACTACTGTTTACATATGATTCATTTCACTCAGTAAGGATCTTTCTAAGGTTTGACAAACCCAGAACACATTGCTGAGTGGTAAGTCTAATACTAATAGCTGTTATATGCTGCAGACAAACAACAGCATTAGCAAACAGGCTAACTCCTTATGCTAATTATAAAAAACAGTGAGCTACATTCACTTATATGCTGCTCATACAAGAATGTCAAAACATTTGCAGCTGGTTATATCTGCCCGTTAGCAAAGTAATGGTTGATGCATCTTTTAGTCATGCAGTCGTTTTACTTTCTTCAATTAGTGAACGACAAAACCCTTCAGAACATACCTGCTGTGAGAACAGCAGTATGAATTATTCAGTTAGAATTGTTAGGCTTAAACTGTTAGCATTAGGGGCATTTTCACACCTAAAAGTCTGGAGCATGTCTGGACCAATCTGGACCATCCAGGTGATACGGTTAGTTTAGTATGTGGTTTCCTATTGTGGTAAAGAATTACGTGACATATTCACAACCTGTCATCAACAGTGGGCTGCGTCTTCTTATACTTGACATTGACTGATTTATAGAGGAGCCTGTGAAGATGGCGTGTTTAGTTTCCTCCTCTACTACCACGGCTAATTGAAATTCTCTTCCACTCCTTTTCTTCTTCTATTGTTTAAAGGCTGCCTCAACTTCCTGTACTGGGTCCAAACCAAGTCCAAAGCTCAAACCATACAAAACAGTATTTTCACACTGCACTTGAACCAAGCCATGATTTAGTTTGGACCAAGACCACTGATTTTGGTCCGAGGCACCTTTCACACCTGCTATTTTGGTTCAGACCAAACTGAAAGGTCTGAAGGTGAAGACCATCAAGGTAGATCTAAAAAAAGAAGGTGAAAGCCAGGGACAGTTCCAATTCACTACATCACTAAAATATCCTGTGTTATTATTCAACATACAAGGTCCTGTCTCGGGGAAACTGGGACGTCTGGTGACCCTAGCCAAACAGTGCTTTCTTGGCTCCAGTTTTTGAATATAAACAAGGTTTAAGAAGTACTCCAGCTGCATCTACATTTTCCTTGTGCTACTGAGCTAATTAGCCTGGTAGCCTAATAAGTAAATGCAATGTGAACGAGTCGCAGGCTGCACAGTCATAGTAAGGGTAACCTGCAGCATTGTGTGGACGATGATGATAAAAGCTTGTTGCTCTGATTTAAAGCTTCTCTGTGTGGTTCAGTCACAGGTGCCGGCTTTATGGAGGGAGAATAATGCCTAAAGCTAGCAGAGCGTCTCTCTGTGGTCAGTGTGCGTCAAAGGCCGTGTTCATCACACAGACACCTTTACGGCTGCTTCAGATGAGCGAGCTGCTGTGCGTCTTCATTTAAGGGCTGAGGGCTTTTCATTAGCTGCAGTCTGCTCTCATTATTTTCCATATTGCAGACCTAACATCATCTGCGGTACGGCAGGACAGAGGTGAATGAAATGTTCATTTGCCATTTCATTTGTTTCAATTCCTTTTTATGAGATTCCTCAGTTTTGCAGCCAGAACAGGGGATTGCTAAAGGAAACATTCCATGAAAAATATCTATTGCACACTGGGTGGCCACTTACCTCAAATCTAGTTGACCAGCCACAACGTTTAATATCCTTTACCTTTGCTACAAGGCTAATAAACAGTTGTCCCAGCCCTCTTTAACCTGTCCACTTTCCCAGACAGGGGTGTACCATTTGAGTTTAGACACTCTTATCCACAGCGACGTACAATCTGATCATTTCTTACACAGGTAGGTGAAGGTAGCATTAGGAGTCTTGCCCAGGGACCCCTATTAGTATAGTGCAGGGCGCCTGCCCAGTTGGGGTATTGAACCCCTGTCTACAGCGTGGGGTGGTGGAAGTGTAACCCAGTACACTACACTGCACATCAGATCTACAGTACCAGTCAAAGGTGTAGACAACCCCAACTAAGTGGATGTTGTTGTTTGATCTTAAAGACTCTAAAGGCTAACACTTCTTACCGATGGGATGTTTGAAACAATACATATTCTGATATACCACATATACTCTTTATGTATCACAGTAGTATATTTCTGCCATATCTCCAAAAAACGTTTATCTCTTTTTTAGCACAAGTTGATGAACAGACCAATAGAATTGGTCCAAAAAAGTCTATATCACCCTCCACTGCAAGTTAAGAAAGCTGTTTCATCCTCCTATAAAGTTCCATTTTGGAGTTTTGTTAAGGTGGACTGTATAATTCCATGTGTGCTATTTTATAGTTTGATGTCTTCCCTTTCATTCTACAGTAAAGCGTTAAGCTAAACCTAAGGACAACCTTCTATGAGTAGCTGTGTCCAGACTTTTGACCTGCAGAGCACATAAATCCAACTGAAAAGGTAGACTGAATAGGTTATGCAAATAATTAACATTATGTTGTGTAAATCATAAACGATTTACTGTTAAGCTAAACAGAACTGATTAATCAAATCCAGCATAACTGGATGTTGAATGTTGTTTGCCATCCCAATATTTTCTTTGGGTCTAATCTGGCCAAGCCACCACATAGTGAACATTCTGGCAGCACCTGTGTTATTTTTACACCACAGTACTTGCCAATTTAAGACATTCAATTACAGGAAGTCATTAGGCCTTCCCCGCTATCAGTGACCACACAACTGCCATCAATCTGAGATGGATAGAGAATATCGTCTCAGAGAACCCAGGCAGCTTCTTTATGCTCATCTGTCTATTTTCCTTTCCTCAGTAGAGGCTTCTTCATCAACTACACATCCTTTCAGACCCATAGCACTGAGTTGTGTCTTCTCACAGTGGAAGGATGGGCAGAAACAACTGTACATGTTGTCAGATCTGAAGGAAGAGTGGAGCTTGATTTTCTCCTCTCTCTCAATAAAGGATCTGTTTACCTGGTAGTTACAGTCTCGGTGGTCTACCGGCTCTTGCAGGTAGGGGTCGGTGGGAGTCCCATTTCCTCTGCATCTTTTAATCATTCCTGAATTTGGTATCTTCCCCTTCCTTCCGCACCTCAAACATAGCCTCCCGCTAGCTGTACAATGTTAGAGCTCAGACATCCTGTAATAAAACCTACCTACCTTTCATTCCTCTGTAGCCGAGACCCTATCGGGACGCTGCTTCTGTAAGTCGATCTAGTGGTTCAGTTTGAATTAAGTATCTTACAGCCACACAGCATGAGCTGCGTTTTCAAGTTTGTCTAGCTCATGTATGTGCCAAAGATGCAATAAATATCTGGGTTGAAAGCTGAAGTGGAGTTGTTTGATATTTACAAGGAGTGGGGGGAAAAAAAGACCCTGTCTGTGAAGTGGTAGGTTTGTGTCCTAATACGCCAGTGTGGGACTGGAGCCTTTGATCATGGGGAGAGTCTGGCTGCGACAGCGTTTGGTGTAAATGTCCTTGATGGATGACAGGTTTGCTCCAGCGATTCTCTGTGTTATGTAAATGATGCGCTGAACGGCCTTGTTATTACGAGCTGATGTGTCACTGTACCAAAGTGTCATGCATCCAGTAGTGGCTCAGCTTCAGAGCGATGAAAGTTAACCAGATTTTTTTTCCCTCATGTTGAATTTGGACAGCTGTCATAGAAGGCACAGATGTTGTCTTGCCTTCTCAAGGACAGATCCAGCACTACAGTCCCATATAAAGACCACCAGAGGTAAATCAGTTGCAGCACAAAATTCAAGATGGCCACTCCAATGCTCCCTTTCATTGGTTGCACCAATCACAGTCCCAGCAGTCATGTAAGCCAAGCAAAGGAAATCATTTTGGCCAAAACCATGCAAGCCAATCCTTATTCATGATTCAGCAATGCAGTCATACACTCCAAAGCTTTGCCTTGTTGACTGTATGCATTTATGTAAGCTCCCCAGACAAAAGAAATAAACCACCTTGCATGTTTAATGTGGCAATGACTTCAAACTCCTGCAGAACTCCTACAGGACATTAGTATGTTAGTGCTATGTTAGCACTGGTGCACATACAGTCATGCCCGAAAGTATTCATACCCCTGTCAAAGTTTGACTTAAATTTACTTTTATTTAACCAGAAATTATATTTTTGCCTGGAAATGACACAGGCATCTCCCAGGAGATAACACGATGATGTACAAGAGGCATCATTGTGGGAAAAAATATTTCCCAGCTTTTATACACATTTGAACAAAAAGTGGCATGTCCAAAATTATTCATACCCTTCTCAATAACTAATAGAAAAGTCTTTATTGGCTATTACAGCAATCAAACGCTTCCTGTAATTGCTGACCAGCTTTTTGCATGTCTCCACTGGTATTTTTGCCCATTCATCTTTAGTGATGAGCTCCAACTCTTTGAGGTTCGAGGGTCTCCTTGCCATCACCCTGATCTTTAGCTCCCTCCACAGATTCTCAATTGGATTCAAGTCAGGACTCTGGCTGGGCCACTGCAAAACATTAATGTTTTTGTCTGCTAACCATCTCTTCACCACTTTGGCTGTGTGTTTTGGGTCGTTGTCGTGCTGAAATGTCCATGTTCCCAAGGCCAAGTTTCTCTGCAGACTGCCTGATGTTGTTGTTGTTGAGAATCTTGATGTATTGCTCTTTTTTCATGGTGCCATTTACTGCGATCAAGTTCCCTGGTCCATTGGCTGAAAAACACCCCCAAAACATTAGGTTCCCACCACCATGTTTGACAGTGGGGATGGTGTTCTTAGGGTTGAAGGCTTCTCCTTTTTTACGCCAAATGGTGCACACATCATTGTGGCCAAACAATTCTTGTTTCATCTGACCATAAAACAGAACACCAGAAGATTCTTTGTCCAGATGAGCATTTGCAAATTCAAGCAGGCTGCTTTTGTGTGCCTTTTCTGGAGAAGTGGTGTCCTCCTTGGCCTGCGTCCGTGGAACCCAGCAGTGTGCAGTGTCCGTTGGACTGTCTGCCTTGAGATGTCGCCACCAGCAGAGTCCAGATTCACCAGGATGGCCTTGGTGGTGATCCTTGGATTTTTCTTCACCTCTCTCACTATTCTCCTGGCCAGCACAGGTGTCACTTTTGGCTCCCGACCACATCTTCTGAGATTTTCCACAGTGCGGAACTTCTTGTATTTTTTAATAATACTTTGCACTGTAGCCACTGGAACTTGAAAACATTTTGATATGGCTTTATAGCCCTTTCCTGACTTGTGAGCGGCCACAATGCACAGCCGCATGTCCTTAGTGAGCTCCTTTGTCTTAGCCATGACTGTCCACAGACCAACTGCAGAGAGCTGCTGTTTTTCTCCTGTTGAGTTGATTAAAACAGCTGTTCCCAATGAATCAGGGTAATTAGGATGCTTTCAAACAGCTTGGACTATTTGGAATGGTATAGAACTTTGGATTTTCCCATATACTGTGACAGTTTTCAAAGGGTATGAATAATTTTGGACATGACACTTTTTGTTCAAATGTGTATAAAAGCTGAGAAATATTTTTACCCACAATGATGCCTCTTGTACATCATCTTGTTATCTCCTGGGAGATGCCTGTGTCATTTCCAGGCAAAAATATAATTTCTGGTTAAATGAAAGTAAATTTAAGTCAAACTTTGACAGGGGTATGAATACTTTTGGGCATGACTGTACATTACTGCTCTAGACTAAACACTTTCTTTGTTGTACCTGAAACTTGTATCAGAACAAGCATTACTTTTTATGCAGCTACTTTACCTTTCTTAGTAAAGAGTCCTGCTGTAGACCTGCTGCCACTGTGAATTCACTTAAACATGGTTAGGCTTTTGCTCTTAATAGCAGCCAGTAGCATTTAGTTTTCCATCAACCAAACCTGAACAGAAAAGCCTGGAATCTGAAACAACACCAAAACATGGCAAAAAGAGTATTTATGCCAGGACAAGGTAGAGAATAATATTGCTTATATAAAAGGGTTGGAAAGAGGTTGACATATCAAGCCATAGAAAACAAAGTGACCAAAGTAAAAACTCATTAACAAGACATGAAACACATTTACCAGCACCGAAACAATTTTATAAATTGCTGACGGAAAGGTAGGTCTAACACCCTTGTTGCAGACCCTTGTCGATCAAACTGTTTCGAAGAAAGAGATGAACAGGCGACATCTAATCCACTTGGAGTTGGAGAATAATCATGATTCATTACCAAACTGAAGAGAATGGAAACACAACCCTTTTCATTTAACATTTGCAAATTATGAAAAATCACACTTGTATTGGGTCGGTACTCAGTAACATCCAATATGGGATCAGTACCAGTTCTGACTGTACTGGACAGCCCTGCTATGACAGATACATTGGTAGCACTGTGTGTTTAAAATCAACCAATATTTATTTATTTCTTTATTCATGGTAGGATTCTGAACAAGGCTGTTATCTAGGCCCCAGCTTGACACATGTCACAACCTAAATCCCTGTGCAGCGGGACTGTTTTCAGGAAGCCAGCTCGGGTTTCCCCAGCAGCACTGCAGCACTGAGATCATCAGACGATGCCGGAAAGTTTATCATTTGATTGCACCCTCTAACAGTTGCTTTTGGGGAATCTAACCCCAAACAAATTACACCAGCAAAGTCAACAAACTCAATAAGACCGTCTCTGCTGGGTTCGACTTTACTGCTAGATAAACAGAGCGGACAAGAAGCGGCACGCGGGACGAGGAAGTTATCCCAGGGCCACTTACCTAATTTGACAACTTGAGGCAACCCGCCCCCACACAAAAAACACATTCACCCATTTTCCTCCTTACTCCTACTGTAGTTCATTAGCACTGGAGCCAGGCCCATAGCAACAACTGGGCCTGGGTAGGCTGGAGCAGGCCTTGGCCTACCTAGATTGATCAAAGGCCCTTTTAAAATCAAGTAAGCTGAGAATATCTATTCAGCTGCATGTTTAAAGATAGTGACATTCCATCTGTTGTTTTTTCATTACGCTCTCTGCAACAAATCCAAATGTGCAAGGTATAGTCCAATCCAGATTCCCAAGATCCAACCTCTTTTCCTGCAACTTCCAATCACCAGACCAATTCTATGCTTGTAGACATAGGGTGGCTATACAGCCCATCCAGCCAACAAAGCAGCAGCTCTGCTGCCAAACACTGGCAATAACACTGAGAAGTTGCTCTGTTTGAGGCTGTAATGTCCAAGGTTTCCAACTACATGTGTGTAGTTGGTTTTCCAGTTTTCCAGGGTGAAGAGCTGCTGTAAGAAGTATGAAGCCTGGGTAGGGATCCTCTGTCTTAGCTAACACTTGCAGCTAAAAATGTTCTACCTGTGTAACAGGTACACACAGGGTGTACCTGAAATTGATGGTCTAGGGTTCACTTCCAAAGATGTATCGTGTATCCCTGGCATGCATGCGCAATTGTGTGATTGGTTCATTTTGTAACATGAGTGCTTTGACTTATCATTATCATTATCTAATTATCTTTGTCCAAGATTCGTGATGGCAGAGAAAGAAGCGTTATGCATGAAAAGCACTGTTCTTCGGCACTTGAGAATTTGTTGCCAAGAAAAATACTAAAAAGTAGCAGATGGGTGAAGTCAGAGCCTACCATTCTGCAAACCTACATGTAGAAAAGTAACATATAGAATTGTGCAGCTAATCCACACTGAAATTAATTTGTGTGTAAAAACAAACTAGTTATAAGCCCTGCCACCTAACAGGCCCAGAATTAACATCAAATATTTGGGACAAGTGTGTAAATGACAGAAACTCACCATGATCCGTATCTACATAAACATACAGATCACCAGATACAGGGTAAATATGCACGTTTTACTAATTCTACACATACTCTGAGCAACTGATGCAGAAAAGTGCAGTATGTTGTTTTATATCAGGCAAAGAGTGAAGGTAACTAGCACCAAGGACAAGTCAGGGAGGAATTACACGACCGAAAAAAGACAGCAGTGTTCAAATAATGCATAACAGTTAAAATCAACAAAAATGGAGATACATTTTTTTCATTGGACAGTGAGGATATGTGGTTTCTGCATACTGTTATCTTCAACAATGTACATATGCCAGACAAAAACGTAGCTCCAGTGCAGAAACAAACTTCAAACCATAAATATGCTTCAGCACATTTGGCGTTAGAAAGCATAGGCATTTAAAAGAAAGCATAGGCATTTGATTTCCCTGACAGCAACAGGACAGCAGACCATTGTTGGTTCACTGGCAGTCCACTGGTAACTAGCCCAGTGGTTTTTTGGTGGCCCACTGGTGGTTAAGCAGAGTAATAGACTCTGAGGAGGTTAAAATGAGTTACAGGTATATCGTTATTCTGTATGCAGGCAGTGTTAGACAGTAATGAAGGCAGGGGAATGTGCTACTGTAGGTAAGTAGTGTGTTGGTGTACCGTGACTGAAGACTTTCTATTCTGGGGGTCTGTTTACTTTACCTCCACTACATTTCCCAGTCAAATATCTTCTGGGTGCAATTGTTCTTTTAATGATGAGTGTATTAACTGCTACTTTCACTTTCCATACTTAAGTACATCTGAAGGTAAATATCTTGGGCATCTGTACTTTTTCAACTACACTGTTTGATTCATTTGTCCACCTCTAAGTGCTGACAAACAGCCACTGCAGTGCTGACCTTATCAAGCCAGTGGATATGCGGGCTATCTAGGTTTTCGTCCATGAATGGAACCATGCCTATAATTCAGGAAAGCTAATTCTCTTTTGTAAGACCATCAACGTACAACTTTGAGGCTATAAGATGAGCTTTTACTTCTGTAGGACAAACTGATGTGTGCTTTCGGGTTGGTTTCCATGGTGCCGTGTTCTTTAGCTCTGATCTCTTGTTGATTTAGCCAGTGAATAATCAGTAATAGACTAGAGAACAGAAGGTCACCTTAACTAAAATGGTGAGAAATCCATAGCCAGGAACAATATAGCCCACAAAACCCAGAGAATGACCTGAACCACTGTGTTCACAAAATCTTTGTTGTGTCATTTTAAAATGTGGAGGCTGCACTGACTGGCGATAATGGCATTGATTTGATGTCACTTTAATTGAAGCGCCTCAATAGGGACACTCTGGCGTTTGGCGCCGTTTGCAGGGACGGGATGTCAGATTTACAGTGAGCGTGAGTTTGGGAATAATGAGAGCAGGCCGCGGCTAATGAAACGCCCTCAGCCCTTAAATGAAGACGCACAGCAGCTCGCTCGTCTGAGGCAGCCGTAAAGGTGTCTGCGTGATGAACGCGGCCTAAAGTGCGCGCTGACCATGGAGAGACGCTCTGCTAGCTTTAGCTATTACTTTCCCACCATAAAGCCAGCACCTGTGACTGGAGCACACAGAGAATCTTTAAATCTGAGCAACAAGCTTTCATTATCGTCCACACAAAGAGTAGTGGAGAGATTCCTCTCTGCTGCAGAGCCGTCAGGAGCACTGTAATGATGCCTGGAAACAGGGGCAGTGTCGTTTTGCAGCAATACACATAACAACCACATATAATCATATCAAATATAATAATTATATATATAATAGAGACCTGAGACAAAACACAGACTCGCAAGGCAGAGACTCGAGACTCAACGCAGACTCACAGTGCAGAGATCTAAGTTTCAATACACTCGCAAGTGAGACATGAAATGTAAAACAGACTTGGAACTGAGAAACTTGAGACTCAACACAGACCTGCCACTGAGAGACTCGAGACTCAACACAGACCTGCCACTGAGAGACTCGAGACTCAACACAGACCTGCCATTGAGAGACTCGAGACTCAACACAGACTTGCAACTGAAACTGAGAGATTCAACACAAACTGAGAGTTTCGAGACTCAACACACATTCACAACTAAGAGATTTGAGACTCATCACAAACACGCATCTGAGAGACTCAAGACTGAAATCTCGTCTTACACTTGCACCTCAGAGACTGAAATCTCGTCTTAAACTTGAACCTCAGAGACTGAAATCTCGTCTTAAACTTGAACCTCAGAGACTGAAATCTCGTCTTAAACTTGAACCTCAGAGACTGAAATCTCGTCATACACTTGGACCTCAGAGACTGAAATCTCGTCTTACACTTGAACCTCAGAGACTGAAATCTCGTCTTAAACTTGAACCTCAGAGACTGAAACCTCGTCTTAAACTTGCACCTCAGAGACTGAAATCTCGTCTTAAACTTGAACCTCAGAGACTGAAATCTCGTCTTACACTTGAACCTCAGAGACTGAAATCTCGTCTTAAACTTGAACCTCAGAGACTGAAATCTCGTCATACACTTGGACCTCAGAGACTGAAATCTCGTCTTACACTTGAACCTCAGAGACTGAAATCTCGTCTTAAACTTGAACCTCAGAGACTGAAATCTCGTCTTAAACTCGAACCTCAGAGACTGAAATCTCGACTCAAACTTGCACATCAGTGACTGATATCTCAACTCAAACTTGCACCTCAGAGACGGAAATCTCGACTCAAACTCGCACCTCAGAGACTGAAATCTCGACTCAAACTTGCACCTCATTGACCGATATCTCAACTCAAACTCGCACCTCAGAGACTGAAATCTCTACTCAAACTTGCACCTTAGTGACCGATATCTCAACTCAAACTCACACCTTAGAGACTGATATCTCAACTCAAACTCGAACCTCAGAGACTGAAATCTCGTCTTAAACTTGCACCTCAGAGACTGAAACCTTGACTTAAACTTGAACCTCAGAGACTGAAATCTCGACTCAAACTCGAACCTCAAAAGACTGGAGATTGGTCACCGATTTGATTAAGAATACCTGAGATGGAGTTCATGGCATACAAGCTGGAAGTCTCTCATTGCTGACTAGCTGAGGATGCATGTTTTTGAATGTTTCTTTCTCATCTGTTTTTTTATGTTTAGCTGAGCGCTCTCTGTCTGTGCTTGGTCCAGTTCTGACTCACAGTTTGGTATCAGCACCCCACACAATCGAGAAAGTACAGTCATCATTTCTAACCACAAACAATCTGCACAACAACTGCAATCAGGACAGCGGTATAGACCACCGCTATACTGAAACCAATTTGGCATGAAAGTCATTTACCCCCTGCAGCATCCTTAAGCTTGAATAACAAGTTCTGGGGAATGGGTAATATCTTGTTGCAATGATTTATGAGATGCTGGTTGACACAAAAGAACACCTCCTCTGTGATCTTAATAATAGCCATCATCATGTCTTGAGAGAGGGAAAATTACAAAAACATTCACTTATGTACTGGAATGTCTCATACACTGAGGTAACAGAGGCTCTACTTCTGACAGTGTAAATGCTGAGGCTCTAAAGGCAACTCCAATATAGCTGTTTTTAAATGGAAGTCTATCCAAATCAAAAGTTCTTCAGGAGATGTTCAGTGAAAACAATCCCAGGCCATGGCACCGTAATGAGCTGAAACAGTGAGTCAACAACTCAGTGACCACAGGATATTCAAATCATCATGACTGAGTTTCAGGCCACTGGTGTGGATGGTTGAGTTTGTCCCAGAATCTGTCCCAGATACTGTTTTCACTCCACTGAAATCTGAAGCACCAAAGTCTACAAGAACTGGGCGATCCTTAACACGTTAACATAATATACACAATACCAATAATTAATAATATATATATACACACCATCATCATCTAAAGAATAGCTACACCCAGAGGGCGGTGTGGGAATGTTCTCACACAGTTCCTGCAGATTATGCAGTAGGGGTGGAGGTGGAATGACACCAGGCCTGCTGGACGTGTGACGTGCCTACAAACTGTTCATCTTGGTGCTGACCACAATGCATCCACATATGTGTTTGTTGATTGTCGCTACCAGCAGTCTTGCGGTCTTTAGTGGCGTTAATGTGGCGTTAGGGGCAGTCGTCCCTCGTGGTGCGTGCCTTCTTCTATGCACTGCCACCAACAGCGTGCTTTGGTAGTATCCGCACGACTGGTATGGTGCTCAATACCAATCTGCTTCCTGGATCTTTAAGATGAGACCCCGGTCAAACTCTTCCAACTGCTCACACTGTGTCTGAAGGCATACTTTGCTCGCAAAGGATGCTACCAACACAACAGCGTAAGTCAGAATAGAAAGCACATGCAACAGGATGACCTTATATAATCAGGTACAGTGACAAGGCCTACCAAGTTTCATTCCTGTCAGTTGATTCCTTCTGGGTGCAGCTATTCTTTTGTAAAGATGAATCATTTCACTAAGCCAAGGAAACCATGGCTTATTCAAGCCTAATAAATAAAACTGTTCATCAAAACTAAAAATCTAAACAAAATATAGATCGTGATGGCCTTATTTATGGGCCTGCAGACATTGTAACACCTTGAAAACGGTCTACAATCAATAAAAGGAACTAGGAGTCATCTTTACTTTTTATCACTTCGTTATTGAGGACTCTGCTAACTGTAATGTTGTTCTGTTACATGTGAATGGCTAGCCTTCTGCCTCCAGCAGCTAATAGCTATACATTGCTACCTAGTGTACTGAAGTAGCAATCTTAAAAGCTTTGGAGCCAATACTGGACTGAATAAACACTGAAAATGCCACAGATATGAATCATTTTAATAATTATCATTAGCTGTCTATTTCCCTGGCCCTCCACTTTTGCCCTCAGGCTTGACACTACTGCAGTTTTAATAATCTCTTTGTTTACAGTGTGATTTCTCAAAGTGGCCGTGCAATTCAGAGGCGTGGATGATATGGATAGTAGATGGATATGTTGTCATGCTGGCCTAACGCTAATCCTATGTGCTGGATGATGCACTGTCTGTAGTCAGATGAAAGAGCTGGATTAGGGCGGCACGATAAATTGCATCACTGCAAGAAACAATAAACAACATGCTGACAAACACGTTATTACTGCAAAATGCTGTTGCCATAGAATTGATGCAGAATTTTTGCTGAAGGGAAAGAATGGAATCTGCGACACATAATGAACAACATAATGTTACCCGGAGAATAAGCAAACTAGCTCATCCATTACTTAACATTACGCCAAGTTATTGTAACTTTTTTATTGTAAGTTATTATTATTATAATGTTACATAATTCCCCAAGCTTCCTGGCCTGCGTTACCTTGTTTCACGGTTTCAGCTTTCCGCATCCACCCAGCCAGTTCACCTCTGCAAAGGAGTTAATAGCACCTGTTGTGTTGGTCATCCTCTAGTCCTTCTTTGGTGGGCATAGGAAGCTGCCCACAGGCTGATGTTGGCTAAATAGTTCTAGATGGTGGATGATTCTCAGTCCAGCAGTGACACTCACACCAGCACAACACACACTAACACACCACCACCACGTCAGTGTCACTGCAGTGCTGAGAATGATCCCCTGCCTGCTCTGTGGTGGTCCTTTGGGGGTCCTGACCACTGAATAACAGGGTGAATAGGGGTTACAAAGTAGGTAGAGGGACAGATGGACTACAGTCTGTATTACACATGTGTGTATGTGTGTGTGGCTTCTATGTATATTCATATATCCACAGCCTTTTAATACCCAGCCTCATTATTGCAATGGACAAAAACTTCAGTGCATTACAAATCGAGGTTCTTTTATGGCCGGCACTCCATCAAAGCCACAAGCAGCCGCCATATTGGGGGCAGCAGGTGCACCGGCCCAAGGACTCCCCTCCTAGAGAAAGAGGCCAACTGAGTGATTACTCTATTGCAGTCCACTGTGGCTATGTAGCAGATTTCACAGCCTTGTACTTGTGAAGGCTGCTCAGGTCTGAGACCCCAAGTTATCTCAGGCTACTGGTATTTTCCACAGCTTCACTGTCTATCAAGCAACTTACTTCCCACATCCAGACGTTGCACCGAGACTATAATTCAAGGGGAGCGTTCAGCCGTTCACACTTTGTTCCCTGCCTACAACACCCTTCCCCACAGTCCCACACAGCACGCTGCGCGGTCCTTCACTGCATTCAGGGATGCTGCCAGAAAATGAGATTTCTCACCCAGCTAGCTAGCTAGCCCCCCCCCGAACTTCCCACTTAGATGATTTTGGTAAATAAATAAACAGTCTTCTCACGCATGGCATGAACAGAGGCCAAATGAACCTCTCCGGGAACGTGGCTTTAAAAATGGATAACATGCGTCTCCGCGCGAGAGGGAAAAGAGACTGAAGGCGGCAAAGGAGGGAGTTAAAACAGAACCACAGCACTTCTTGAAACCCCAGCGCTGATTCTCTATTCCGGAGCATGATGTTATGGTTTACATCACTATTAATTTTCAGCATATCACATCATCGAAGGAGTAAGCCCTTAGAAAATGTGCATAATTCATAACGCTATTCTTGGCCCGGCTCATTACTTACCCAGGCCGAGGAGAAAAATGCAGAGCGTGATATGAGCTGTCACATTTCTGTGTTTGTGCACTGTTTCTTTTGCACCGCTACATTATTTTCATCGGGGTGGGGGGGTGGGGGGGGGACGACGACGACAACAACAACAACAACAAAAAAACACAGGCTTCTTTTCCTGGCGATTATTAGCCTGTTCTTCATATGTGCTAATGTGTCCCAGTCGCTAAAGCAAGGAGCTGCAGAACTGCTGACTTTCATCAAAGGGAAAAGTCCAGAAGATACAAAACTGCTTCTACTAAAACAACCGTTGAGTGCTAAGACACGGTTTTACTCCTCTTTGATAACAGAGGCTTGCTGGAGAGCAGTAGTGAAGGACTTGTCACAGAAGCGAGTTAAAAGTCCATCAAACACAGAAGCAGTACACAAGCAGTGGATGGCTGTACAGAAATGCTGCTCCTGGATAACGGTGCACACATGATAATAGCCCTGCTGAAGCCGAGACAGCTAAAAGAGTTCTAAACGTCTAACAGTGGGTCATCCACCATCTGAACCTAATTAAACATTTAAGAGCCTTTCATCAGGAAACTACACTCTTCATCAACAGAACAGCTGCACAAATAGCTTCACCCAGAAGGAATCAGCCGACAGGAATGAAACTTGGTGGGTAGGTTTGACATCATGAGACATGCCATGATTCAAGTTTCACTCTCAGCTGTATGTAATGTAAGCAAGGGTAAACAGTCGCTGTACCTGACTGACCCAACAGCTACAACAGTGAACGGCTGCACAACACAAGACTACATGCATGCAGACTGTTACAACGGCTGCTATGTGTGGAGGCACCGTGGTCGGCGCCAAGATGAAAGGTTTGTTGTCACTCATCCAGAGGGGCTGGTGTCACTCCACCTCCACCCCTACAGCAACATCTGCCGGAACTGGGTGAGAATATTGAAGCTGCATGGAATGGATTATCACAGGACACCGTTAGAAACCTCTATAACGCTATGCTGAGACATCTGGCATGATGCCATCCTATAAGACACTACTTCTGCGTAGCTCAATAAATATTATCCTTATCAGTCTAAAATTCCTGGTACCCTTTATCTTCCTTCCCAATAGCACTGCACTCTTCCTCTGATGATGAATGTACTGTATGTTTCAACTGACAACAATTCCTTTAACCTCCTAACTGATGCAATGAGTAGCTTTGCTTCTCTTAAATGACCATATGGGAAGACGTATCATGTAATTGTGCAAAAGGTGTTACGGTGTTTCAGTTGGGTCAAATTACTGGCCTGCAACAAGCAACGAAAACTAAGGAAAAGCTGAAATGAGTGGAATTGGGTTCAGACCAGTCTACCGCATTATTGAAACCTGGAAAGACAGTGGTGAGCCGCCAACACTGTAGAAGAAGTTCTGTTGGAGGAAAACCTTAACCGACCATGATCGGAAATCAATAGAATGCTTGGTGAACTGAAATCGCAAAGCATGGACAGCAGAACATGTACTGTGTGACAGCAACTCACAGGATTGGGACTGATTGGCTGTGTGGCCTTAAGAAAACCACTGGTTAGCGAGGCTGATCAATAAAAATGGCTTCAATTTGCTAGGGGTAATAAAGATTGGACATGGAAGCAATGGAAAAAGGTCATGTGGTCCAGATTTACTCTATTCCCGAGTGATGGGCCTGTCAGCGAAAGAAGGGAAGCACATGAAGTTATGTGCCCACATCATGCATAGTGCCCACTGTTGGTCAAGTTGATCTGGGGTTGGTCAAGTCTAGCCAATAACACAGTCAGCTGAATGACCAGGTAAATCCCCTCAACAATGGATTTCACTATCCCTGATAGAACGGCCATTTTCCACAGCAGAGCTGCTGGAGTTTTAAACACCTCGTGGTCACTGCTGGATGGAAGAAAGTCCACCAACCAAACTATCCAGTCAAATAGTGTCCTATGGGCAGCGTCCTGTGACCACTGATGACGGACTAAAGGATGACCAGCACAACCTGTGCAGCAGCAGATGAGCTATCGCCTCTAACTGTACATCTACAAGGTGGACCGGCAAGGTAGTAGTGTCTAATGAAATACTGTATATTTGAATTGAAAAAAAAATATATATATCCTTTAGACTTAAATCTCTTTGCTTTGTATGACCCAAAGAACATTCCATTTGATCACTAACAACAGAACCAGAACCCAGACTTTACCAAATGTCCAAAATACTCAAAACGTGCCATTACAAATTCCCTCAGGAGTCTTTAAATGTGCGCTGCATTGATAACCCACCGGTTTACAGATGAGGTGTGAATGGAAAGACCCTTTTGAATGAACATCCACATCATGTAAAGGCACTACACCAATAATAGATTTCTCCTGAAGAGAAGAGCAAGAGTCAAGAACCATTGAAGAACGTTGAAAGGACCTGAAGGCAGCATAAGCCTCTACAAACAGGGAAAAGTGGTTGGAGTAAGAATCAAGGTGTTACCACACCCACACTTTCTGAGCCATCAAAGTGTCTTGCTGGAAGACGTCTCTGAATTATCTTGTCCACTGGTGGGCTATCTGAAGTCACCTTGCAGACCCCACTTGTGTAAGTGGCTCAGCTTTGACACGCTACAAATGAGTGGAACCGAAGCGAGAGGGGGATGGAAGTGCTTTGATGCCTGATGCATTGACTCTCCCGTAATGAACTGTGCTTGACAAATGACGATAAGGCTCAGCGCGACGTAGGAGGCGCAGAAGGTCACGCAACGAATATGATAAGCTGACAGGAGACAATGATATATTCACAAACGCTAATAACTCAGGATCTGCATGGCTCTGACTTTAGCTCAGGTGGGAGCAGTGCAGGGGCTGCATTAGCATGTGCGCATGCACAATGCGCTCGAAGATCAGGATTCTGTTGCTGAAGGAATTACACAAAATCTTTTACAGAGATTTCCTCACGCTGAACAGCTCGTCTCTAAGCAGATCTAACAGACACGTGTTCCAAACCCACTGACAAGCCTTCATGACAAAACGTTCAGCTTTGTTCGTCATCAGCTCCACTCATTTTAATGGCTTGTGATGGCAATAGATCCAAACATACTGCAATACACTGTAATATAAAGTGATGTGCCAAAGTTACAATCCAAGGAAGCTTGGGTCAATTCCTTGTTGAGGTCTAGACTCTGGGCTCTAGAGGCAGCTTCTTGAGGTTCCTCTGTGTATTTCATTTTCTTAGTGAGGAGTTTCTCGGGAGCAACACATCCTTTCAGACCCATAGTGTTGAGTTATCTTCTCACAGTGGAAGAATGGACGAAGTGCCTCTAGATAGTTTCAGATCTGAAGGAAGAATGGAGCTAGCTTTTCTCCTCTCTCTCTCAAGTATAAAAGCTTTTAAGTGCTGTTCATCTGATGAGGACCCTTTGGGTGGGCTAGCAGGCTTTGCTTTACATAACGTCTCTTTTTCAGAATAAATGCAGCTAGGCTACACTTCATCATGAGGCTGGAGAATGATTACAGGGTAGTAATCACGGATGACTATTGGCTTGCAAAGGGTTCATAATGAATCTGATGCTAGCTGATTAAATTAGGCTGCTAGCCTAAGATGTCCTGAGATGAGCTACAGAGCTTGAGAGTGCCAGGAATAAATCAGGAGCAGAACGAATACTGGAAATTCCTATTTATGTAAGACTGTACGTTAATTTATTCACTGACATGTAATGGGATTTATGTGCCTGTGATACTTCTTATTACCCTTAAAGCTCTGCATGGCCTGTTACCTCCGTATTTAACTCCTTAGCTCCTTCATTGGAGCATCCCTTCTCATGAGCTCAGGTCTTCTGGTGCTGGGCTGTTGGGCAGATTAGTCTGTACTCTTGGGATGGCAGATCCTTTAGTGCAAGGGACTCTAAGCTCTGGAGTTCCTTTCCTCAACACACTTGTGACTGCTCATCCATTTTCTATTTTAAAACAGACTTGAAGACTCTCTTCACTTCACCCAGTACTACTCCACTGCATTAATCTCACAGCGGTCTCTTTTATGCTGTGGCATTAAAAAGAGGAACCAGATGCGACTGGACAAGCTGGTCAGACGAGCAGGGTCAGTTTTGGTGTGGAGCTGGACTCTGTGGTTGGTGTAGCTCAGCAGGTAACACCACTACCCAGAGTGCCATCTCTACATGTGGGAGACTGGGGTTCAAATCCCGGTCTAGGTGACTATGCTGTGCTACACTAATAAGAGTCCTTGGGCAAGACTCCTAACACTACATTGGCCCACCTGTAACATGATTAACCTTATAAGTCGCTCTGGATAAGAGCGTCAGCTAAATGGTGAAGGTGGCAGAGAGAAGGACAGTGCACAAACAGCTGTCCATTATGGTTGATGATGGGCACCCACTGCACACCATCATTATGGACGAAAGAGCAACTTCAGTGGCAGGTTGATGTTACAGAGCTGATCTACAGACAGGCTTGTCCCGAGAGCCATCAGGCTTATTAACTCTTTCCAGTGGGGTCGGAAGAGGAAAGAGGACAGATGAGGACCTGCATATACCTACGCCCCTTGTACATGTTACATTTTAAAATTGCACTGCCTTTATATCTCTAGTATCTATATATATATTTATATCTACTTGTCATTTACAGTTATATTTGTATCTTTGTAGATAGGCCTATCTATCTATCTATCTATCTATCTATCTATCTATCTATCTATCTATCTCTCTATCTATCTAGTACGTTACTCTCCGGTTCATTTTATTCCTTTAGTTTGTCTTCATCTTTAAGGGTCTATATTAAAGCCATAAGGCTTTTTTTTCTCTATGGTCTCTTGTGAAAATAACCTTGAGTCCTGCAACCATAAAGTGGGGACAGGGGCATGTTTTACATTACTGTTCCTTTTCAGGAATTGCTTGGGATCTAAAGGCGACACCTACAGAATATGGCTGAGCGATGACTTGATGAAACAAGCAGGAACGTACCTGAAAAAGACGTCATCTAGAAGGCAGCTTTAAAAGATGTATCCCACTACAGCTCCTCCTTTTCCATCAACCGACCCTGGCTTCGGAATTTTACACTGGTAACATTATAGATGGTCCTTTTCCTCTTTGGCCTGGAAAAAATAATGTCAATTCTTTCTATGAACGACAATCAGAAAGGTCGACTTGTCACACCACAAAACACGTTTCTACTAGAACATACCAGTCTACTGCATCTCAGCTGAGCTAAGGCACAGTCCACAAGGATGTATTAAAAGCATAGTTACCAGCAAAACAACACTATACCAACAGTATCGCATTATTCCACCAGAACAGTTTCTCAATTTGAATGATAAATGTTCAGATGCAGATATTGCTACAGCATCAGGCTGAATTTGTGCTATGCTTTCTCATATACATTCATCTTCCAGAACTGCACCAAAATGTACCCCAGTCAGACAAAGCACCAACACAACTTCCTGGCAATAATTCCGCTCAGTCTGCAGAAAGATGAGTATGATCCTGAGAACATCATTCCAGCAATGAAGTATGAAATATGGGCTTCTTTGCAAACAACACTGGGACATTACATGCCGTTAAAGGAAACACGGTTGGAGTAATTCGAAGAGAACTTAACCTCACTGGATAAAAACTGAATCTGGGAAGAAGATGGGCGTTCCCAACAGAGAGCCCAAAGATATGGTCAATGTAACTCTAGTTTCCTAAAGAAAGAGAGTGAAGGTGCTCTCCTGACCTGAAACTTCAAAATTGTGAGTCCTTAAGAAACTGAATCCAGCAAAAACTTGTCGGCAATTGCACTGCAACAAAGTACTACTGTTGTTTGAATGTTAATAATTGCTTCCCCTCACTGTTTCTTCCATTAATGGCTTATCCACAATACAGGATATGAATAATCCAAACTGATGTCACATGACTGTTTGGTCAACTTTATTTGTCCTCAAAGACTTTAACAACATGATCTACCCTGAACGAAACACCATACCCTTTCAGAATATGTACATAAACAACCACCTGAGTCCCAACCACCGGTTCCAATTCTTCAAAACCTCTAGAGAAGCTGCATCCATTCGACAGTACAGGACAGTGAGTCATAAATACTAAACACTGTGGGGGCCCAGACTGGCCTGGGAGTAGATGATTGGATAGAGGAGTAAGAATTGGATTATAGACACCACACACCACAGGACAAATTGGAAGATCATAGTTTAAAATCACCCGGATATCAGGAGAGTGTTTACGAATGTCGGACATCCGAGATATATGTTGGTCCAGATTGTTACAGAGGGAGCAGTAGGAACTTTCAGCGTAATCACAGCCTTTAGCTTTGCTTTAGCCTTTAGCTGGCCTAGCAGCCTGCTAGTCAGATTAGTGATATCAGGAGACCATATGGGAATGCCGGAAGTCTGAGTTACATGTTAGTCCAGATTGTTACTTAGTGAGCAGGAGGAATCGCGGCACTATCAGTGTATTGACAGTCATTAGCTTTGATTTAGCCTTTAGCTAGCCTAGCCGTAAGCACGAAACGCAGCACTATCAGTGTATTGACAGTCATTAGCTTTGATTTAGCCTTTAGCTAGCCTAGCCGTCTGCTAGCTTGACTAGTGATATCAGGAGACCACTTGGGAATGCCGGAAGTCTGAGTTACATGTTAGTCCAGACTGTTACTTAGTAAGCACGAACCGCAGCACTATCAGTGTATTGACAGTCTTTAGCTTTCATTTAGCCATTAGCTAGCCTAGCAGTCTGCTAGCCTGACTAGTGATATCAGGAGTCTGTTTGCAAATGTCTGAAGGAGCAAATCAGGCTGAAATATCGGGCTGGTTGTCCTGTAGTCAGACAACCCTCTCTTGAGTACTGGAGATGGAGGACACGCAAGGCTGGATTATGTAAATCCCAGTGCCGCTTTCCACCCTGTCCTGATAAAAGCATCCAAACTAGCTGATTGGTACCGTAATAGGGTAAACAGAGGTGCTGTAGAAACAGCAATGTGAAATCTGGGATCTCAAAGCTGCAAATGGAGCCATCCAGCCATGATGCATCCAGATTTGGACATGAAACACATGTTAATGCAGAAGTGTAAACAAGCTGGGAAAGGCATTCATTTGGTTTTACAGCTCAGATTTTCCTTTGATTGAATATTATGCAGTTGAAACAAAACACAACAATGCTAGCAAAAGTCTGACTCAGTCTATCTCTGTCTCTGTCTCTCCCTCTCTCTACGCACTGAACCGAACTCATCAACCATTCCAGGCGACCGTCTCAGAGTAGAGGTTGTTCTCCCGGTGTATTTGCTGTCATGCGAGGTGAGAGGCAGCGTGCAGTGTTTGCCGCTGGGATTAGCTCGTTTGAAATCCGCCTGACAACTTCAGCTCCCCACATCCACGCCATGGATTACAGTTCCAAACCTATTTGCTTTGATATATTTACACATGAGGATTTTCATTGCTGTGTTTTTTCCGCCTTCATTCGCCTAATCGGGAGCCTAAATGCTAGGAGAATGACTGAAATGGATGTGCTTCGTGTTGCAGGACACAGAAAGCAGCGCTATTGCTACTACTGCGTAGCTCTACAATGCTAGCATAATAGTGCTTCATAGCCGCGTTATTAGGGATCGCAAGGAAAGACCTCACGGAGGGAAAAATGTGATTTAAGCGGGACAACGGCCAATCTGCATTTCCAATTAGGCCGAGACATCTGACGTGATATTTCCATGCCGCCTCTGATAGGATATTGTATGACCTCTACTTTTATAGCTTCCCTAAGGAATCTTCCCCTCAATAAATATGAATGCCCTCTTCCATTAATAAATATAAATGAAAACTAACACCAGGGATTTTAATATTGTCTCTCATAAAGCCGTCCGGTAACTGCACTGCAGTGTCCTTCTCGGGGCATGGGTAAATGAATGACAAACAGAAAATAGCTAAGAAAGGAAAAGCACATGCTGGCTAACTCTATGCCTACAGTACATGCGCGTCTTTAAGCAGTGACTAGTCTTCCCAGCATTCCTGTTTGCACATGTTCAAGCAGCTACAAGTGATCTAATGGCACACATACACGCATGGGGACAACGTTTTTTCATTTGGTGCTAAACTGCAGGGACTTCCAGCACAAACAAGGTGGATTCATGCAACAGTAGTTGTTTCAAACATACATGAAACTTAGCTGCACTTGATTTGCATAATGCATAGCATCCTAACTTATTGAGGGAGCTGATGGAACTTTGAAGGAGCTTTGTTTAAGCCTGTGCTAACCTAGCAAACCTCTAGGCGGACTAGAACGTCCACCACACACCTACAAATTCAGCTACTTCCTTCACACTATGGCTTTTGGCTCGCCACAGTGCAATCACTCATCATTAACATCTGCTATGGACCCATTTTCCACACATGGAATGAGACATTCAGTGCACTGTACCACCTCTTCTCTACTTATGAATCCGGTCACTCACATCCCAGTGGGTATTTATAGCCCCATCATCCTTGTGCAGTGCCATCTACAGGAGCCTGAAGTTACTATCACCCTAAACATGCAGGGTGACTTGTTTTTTTTGTGTGGTGATCGTATATGCTGTAGTAAAGAAACAGGTACAAGTTTAAGGAGCTAAATTATATAAACCAGCATAAATATGCCATTCATTCAAGGTAATTATGCTGTATTGTGAGACGTTCTGTCTCAACATAAAACATACTCACCTTGAATGAATGGCATATTCTTGTTGGATTGTATAATTTAGTTTCTCCGTAAATTTATATAATTTACAGATTTTACCAGCGTAAAATAAGATAAAGATTTCACTGTATGAATATCAGGATATATAGGCTACTTAAGGAGTTAGTATCCACACTGGCCTTTCCTTTGGGGTAAGGTATTGATAGAGAGGGGAAAAGTGGTAAGGGTGCATTGCTGATCCACCTTAAGAAGTTTAATGAAACCGTCAATCAAAATGCCAATAAGACATAAAGTGATCACAGCAACTGATATACCTTCGAACCGTTGATGTCATCAGAAGACGGTTTATCGTGACTCAAACTTGGTAGCTGTTTATTAGTTTCCAAAGCTTCATTAGTTTCTGTAACCAGCTCCGTTAACTAGCCAACTACAGCTAACAGCTGTTAAAGCCAGTGTTTGTTATTCTTTTGCCTGCTGTTATGGTGATTTTCTCCTTTCTTGCCCCTGGGTTTACCCAGCACCCCAAAACTCCTTGGATTCTAAAGGATGAAACAGAAGGTGGGACCAATACACCCTGCAGTAAATGTGTGGGACAGAGTGAATGAGATATCAAGTAGGCTATAACTGCAATGGCAGCTTAGCTAACGCCATCTTTCAATGGCTTCACATAGACAACATTCACAACTAGGGTGGCTACTTTCAACCGGGGAGGGATGTAGGGTCAGTCATGATACTAGAACAGAAATAAACAGAATGATATACATAACCTGACCTACACAACACAAATTATTGCTTTACTCGCCTAATTGGGTGGAATGGATGAGATTTCTGTGACAGACAGGAGTTTACTAATTGACTAGCAATTGGCTGAACTGTGGTTAGCAGGTAGGCAAGCGATGTCACATGACATTGTTAATCCAATGAAATGCAAGGCATAACTTTTTCATGGACTTGAGCCAGTAGCACACGTAATTTTGTTTGTACTGAAGTACTGAAAGTTGAAAAACTGGATAGTCTGGCCTAAAACCGGACATGTGGCCACCCTATTCACAACTGAGATTGGTATAGTGTAGTGGGCCACACCTCCGCCTCCCACACTGTAGACTGGGGTTTACACTGTATACTGGGCAAGCACCCTATAATATACCAATAAGGGTCCATGGGCAAGACTCCCAACTTTACCATTACCTGTCTCTGTAAGAAATTATCACATTGGTCTGTTAAATAGTGAAAATGTAAAGGAGATACCCTAGACACATGGATAAATCACCAAGCATAAGAAGATGCCGCAGATATGTTTATATCCGCTCATGGGTGACTTATAGTGAGGACGAAGTTGTCGAGAATCCCTCACAGATATTACACTTGAAAACAGCCTGACAAAATAACCCTAACAAGCCAAAATCACCACAACCAGATTGCCACCCTCAGCCCATCAGATCCTGACGCTTCAGTGCATTTTTACACTGCTGCCACTTTCTGACATGTGTTGTAAAGAGCACTATATAAACAAATCTAAATTGAATGGAACTGAATCAGATATTGCTGCACTGTGTCTAATGGAGATGAGGTGATGGACTCAAATGCTTGACTGACCCTGTGATTGCCCTTCAGCTTATTCTATCAGGGAATAAGAACTCTCCTGCATGCCTGCAGAATGAATAAAGGGGGCTATTAAATTAATAAAACCCAAGAAAGCTCATTCAGTGAAATTATGGTCTACATTATTTATAAACCACTTTGGGTATAAATTATGTCTCCGGTGTGGATGTCTTCTGGTATGAAATCAAACCTGCTGTGTGATGTATATCATTATTACAGCTATAATGCTATAGATATTTGCATATATAGAGTATGACTCAAAACACTGGTGATATGCAGATCTGAATGAGGTTTTCTCATTCTTCATTCTGAAGGAACTACTGAAGCAGAACATCTATATGATGCAGCGGGGAAAACGAAAAGTACAGGCTTCCAGATCATTCACTTGCGCTTCGATAGAGTGTCTTTTGAGTCATTAGTCAATGTAGCAGCCCAGCCTCCACTCTTACAATTCAAGGTGCTTTCACATATTCACTTTTTAAAGGAACCAAACTCAGTTCAGTTAAAGTTAAAGCATCTCATAATCATGACTTTGTATCTCATAATTATGACTTAATATCTCAATTATGACTTAGAATCTCCTAATTAAGATACTGTATGTTATAATTATGACCTAGCATCTCATAATTCTGACTTAACATTTCAATTATGACTTGGTATCTCATGATTATGACAGCATCATGGCTTAGCACCTCTTAATTATGACTTAGTATCTCATTATTATGACTTAGAATCTCCTAATTAAGACTTTGTATCTCATAATTATGACTTAACATCTCATAATTATGACTTAGCTTCTCATAATTATGATTTAACATCTCAAGTATGACTTGGTATCTCATGATTATGACAGCATCATGGCTTAGCACCTCTTAATTATGACTTAGTATCTCATTATTATGACTTAGAATCTCCTAATTAAGACTTTGTATCTCATAATTATGACTTAACATCTCATAATTATGACTTAGCTTCTCATAATTATGATTTAACATCTCAAGTATGACTTGGTATCTCATAATTATGACAGCATAATGGCTTGGCACCTCTTAATTATGACATAGCATCTCATTATTATGACTCAGTATCTCATAATAATGACTCAGAATTTTATCATTATAACTCAGAATTACAACTTATCATCACATTATTGTGACTTTTTATAATTATAACCAAGTATCTCAATTATGACTTGTTGTCTCTTTATTATGATTTGGCATTTTAGAATTATGATCTAGTATTTCGTATTTCTGACTTAATATCTCAATTATGACTTAGCACCTCTTAATTATGACTTAGCATCACATTATTTTGACTCAGTATCTCATAATTATGACTTAACATCTTGATTATGACTTAGTATCTCATAATCATGACAGCATCATGGCTTAGCACCTCTTAATTATGACTTAGCAACACATTTTTATGACTCTGTATCATAATAATGACTTAGAATCTTATAATTACGACTTAGTATCACGTAATTGTGACTTGCCATTTCATAATTATGACCAAGTATCTAAAAAAAAAGTTTCTCAATTATAATTTGGCATTTTAGAATCATGATCTAGTATCTCATAATTATCACTCAGTATCTCACTGTTGTGACTTGGCATTTAAGAATTATGACTTAGCTTCTCATAAAAATGACTTGGTGCATAATTATGAGATACTGTCTGTCACTGATATTTTCCCCAAGTGTCAGAAACAGGCTTCCATATATGAATGAAACCACAGGAGAATGGAATGCTTTACAAGTGACTTCAAAAATCCAACTTTTTTCCTACTGAAAAAACAGATCAGTAGAGGGTGACGTGCCTTTTCCAACATGCCTTGGGATCATATTGCTAGTCTTCAGGGAACCAGAGATACCGCCCCCGGAACCTTGCAGCTGAGGTCCGGAAAGCCGGAGAAATTGAAAGCACTCTGCGAATATAAGTGTAACCACTTCCAAACCATAACGTTTGATGACATCATGACATCAACTATTACAGCATGTATCAACTACCCATAAAGTTATATGACCCTGTAATATTATTGAACATAATCTGTAATGGCAGCATACCACATCTGTCATTACACATTTATGGAAGTGTTTTGTCCATGTTATGCTTGACTTCACTTGACTACACATTTCACTTCCTGAAATGGTTACTTAACTGACTGCCCAGGTAAAAAAGCACAATGTCATGCTAGGCAGCGTCACATTTTGCCCTATAATGTAACAGTCCAAAGTGCAGCTATACCACATGGAACGCATTACAGTAAGAGCGACAATAAACATTAAGCTCTTGGGAGTGGTGGGAGCTGCCAAGTGGGGGTGTGCACTGCCTCTGAATGTGATATGGCAAGACACTTCCAGTGTGCTGTAGCCATAAAGCATCAGTCTTAAGAACCCATTGAACACAGCAGCTGCCGTTTACATTGAGTGAGAACTGCATGATGAATGGACCAACAGAATTGGCCAGAGATTGCTTGACGAGACATCTGGTTCCGCTGACCTACAGGTTATGTTCTAATGTAAAGATTCCAAAAAGGGAAAAAACGTCTAATGGATGTTTCTTTGAAGAACTGTGATGTATGTGAGTGAAATGCATTGCAGAACCATTACTATTAGTTCTTCAGAGAACCAGTTTTGTGTCAAAGAACCTCTGAAAGTTTAAAGAACCATGCTGCCTTACATGGTAGGTTCTTTAAGGGTAATTCACACTCACCATTCTAAATGCTACAGAACCATTTGTGGAGTTTGGAACACTATGTTTAGATCAAGAAGTGTTTGGGAACCTTTAGGAGTGCACCATTCAGTTAATCAGGGTCTACATTTGAATATTAAAGGTCTTTGTGCTAGATTAGAGTTGAAATTAAGCTGTGCGGGGTCAGGCGCCTCTGCTTTTCAACGTTTTTGGTGACCCCTTTTTTCCTGGTTTCTGCACCTTCATCCGTGGTTTTACTTGCTCTCTGTAAGTGAGATCAAAAGGTGATCATTGACGAGACGTGCAATTTATTCCCCCCTGACAGGTGGGATACTGTCAGAGGCGCCCATCCATCAAGCTCCCATCAAACTGTCAAAGTGATTTCTTGATCAATCGTTTGAGTGTGGGGAAGTGGCCCCATTCCAATCTTGAAGGCACGAGTGTGGAACGTGATAGGTGCTCTAAAGGCTGCTGGCTGCTGCACGCCGGGCCTGATAATGACTGTGTATGTAGTGCAGTTTGCTGCAAGAGATGCTTCATACCGTCTCTGTTGCAACATCATTTTTTTCTACTTGTATTCTGATACGACATTCCACACCAGCGGTCTTTTACACTACGTGAACATGGACCCTTAAAAAGTGGTTCTTTGAAGGGTTCTCCGCTCATTCTAACCTACATCACCTTCAAACTCCCTTTACCACACAGGAGCACTTGATCTAGATCTACAATTACAGACTGGGGTCCATCTGATTCCCTGTATACTCTGTTCTTCAGTGGTCAGGACTCCCACAGGACCATCACAGAGCAGGTATTATGTGGGTGGTGGATCATTCCCAGTACTGCAGTGATGGTAGTATGTGTTAGTGTGTGCTGTGATGGTGTGAGTGGATCAGATACAGCAGTGCTGCTGGAGTGTTTAAACACTGTGTCCACTCACTGTCCACTCTATTGGACACTCTTGCTGGTCTACCTTGTAGATGTACAGTTAGAGACAATAGCTCATCAACACTGCACAGTGCAGTGTTGGTCATCGTCTAGTCCTTCATCTGTGGTCACAGGACGGTGCCCACAGGACGCTGTTGGCTGGATAGTTTTGGTTGGTGGGCAATTCTCAGTCCAGCAGTGACACTAAGGTGTCCAGCACAACACAATCCAGACCAGCACAACACACACTAACACGCCACCATCTATTGTCAGTGTCGCTGCAGTGCTGAGGATGATCCACCACCCACCTTCTCTGTTGTGTTCCTGTGGGGGTCCTGACCATTAAAGAACAGGGTAGCAAAGTACACAAAGAAAGACATGGACTATAATCTGTACCTGTCTGTAGTACTGCCGATATAGTAATGGCAGCTGATAACAGGCAGTGAGTGCAGATACAAGGAGGTGGTGTAAATGTTATGTCTGGCTGGTCAGTGTAAACAGAACAATGGTACTTGGATAAGGCCTGTTTTGACTGGAAACCATATGAATGCAGGAAGGTCTCTGACTTTAGCACAGCACTATATGCAGGCAACTTCCCTCCAAAGCTAGTGACGAAGCCCAGCACAGCAGTCTATAATGTGTGGAGATTTACACAGAACATTGCTGTTTTATGAGACCAATTAGTCATGCAGAGATTTCTCCGTACGCCGCATTATGATGAAGGCTGGAAGAATTTCTGGATTACAGTCCTCGTGTCTAGGATCCAAGAACACATTCCAGCACCATCTATAATCGTGAAGTCGCTGTGAAACCGGAGGATTACGAATAAGACAATATCTACAACCCCTTCTGAGTCTTCCGTGTCTCTTCTTTGCCAATGTCTGAATCCTTGTAGGTCCCTCATAATGTACACGCCTTGGAAAATGCCTTATTACTATATGTGTAATGATTATGCGCTTGTAGTTCCTTAAAACAATTTAATGAACTCTGTTTGGTTTTCATAACCCACTGCAATTTTCCTTGGGAAAACAGTGTTAGATGACAAAACTTGCCGGGGCAAAATAACAAAAGAAAGTTCTGGTGTCAAAGAGGAAACAAGCAAATGCACAGTATCCCTTCCTCCTTCTTCACTCCTTACTGGTCTAGAAGAACCATTTTCACACCTTCATACCTTTACTCACCTAGAGCATCTCCAGTGCCAGGAAAGCAGCACCAATGTTAACTCTCATTTTACTTCTACTTATATTACTTCAATAGTTTTCTGCCAAACAAGGTTTCCTGCCAGAAGCAGACGATCACTTGCCAATAGCTTCCGCCATCTTGGCATGTACTCTTTATTTCCTTGGTTACCTGTCCTTATATGATCTAACCGGAAGCAGAAGCTTCAACATGATGGATAAGAGCGTTGGGGGAGCAGGGCTACTTCTTTACCCTTTCATTTCGACTCAAAGCTACAGTGACACATCATCACCTTATGAAATACAAAGTGGTATTACAAGACAGAATGGGGCCATGGCTAGCTGGGTAGCATGCTAACTTCAGTAGATATCTCTGTAGCACAATACATGGACATACCATCAAAACTCATCAAACCAAATATGAATTATGGCAACATTTTAATTAATTTGGGAAGGTTTTAAACTAACAATCGTAAAGTTGCACAACTAAAAATGTCAATACAGAAAGACCTTCACTCATTCCATATCCAAGCAATTAATAAAAACCTATGAACACTCAAACACTCTATAATCAATCTCTAAACATTCAAACACTTTAGAGATTGATCAGATTTTTACTGCTCAAAAAACTGTGTAGTGTGGCAACCTAATACCAGCTCATTCTGCCTCAGCCACATGGGAGTTGTGGCTATGGGAGGCTGGAGAACCTCTGGGAGAACACTGAATTCACAATGTAAAAACATTGGGACTGATGCTTTAAGCTGTATATATATTCTTGGGGGTTGTTTTCTGCTGGACTGGGGTCTGTCTGGTGGGGTGGTGGCCAGTGTTGGTGCTAATGGCCTGCCCATTGTCCTGGCTGTTCAGTAGCGCTGTGTGCCAGTTTCAACTACTCCTGCTTTCAATCAAGAGCACATGCTTGACAACACAAAGCTTCCTGTGTCTTCTTACTAAAACCAAATTAGAATTTAGAGCCATTATGCAATTGTGCTTACACACAGTGGAATTTGACTTTTAGTCCGTGCAGTGAAACCTCCACAAACACACATTCTAGTGAACACACACTAGGGGGCAGTGAGCCCAGTTGTCCTGAGTGGAGGGCATCACTATCTATGGTGCCTTGGGAGTAGTTGTGGGTTAGGTGCTTTGCTTAAGGGCATTTCAGCTGCGTCCTATTGGAACTGAACCAGTGAACTTCCAATCGCAAAGCTGACTCATTAACCTGCAGGCTCGACTGCTCCTGCTGACATGAAGGTATTGCATGTATGACATCATATGTGACATGTATGACATACAGCATACACTTGGGCCTTGTAATACATTATTCAGGTTCTTGCATACAGTTAGCTGTAGGTGCCGTCCTGCTCTTAATGTTCAGCAGCCGAGGCGGCAGGTTTGAGGAACTTTTAATTTGACTCAGTTTCTCACAGGCTGCAGTAATTTCTCAAAGATTTTGCTTCACTAATTTCCTGGAGCTGATGAACTAAGCAACCAAGAAAAGACTCCACAGCTTTGGGCAATGTGCAGTAACCAATCTTGTAATTCTTGCAGCAGCCTCATAGTGTATCTTGCAGTATGGAATTCTCTAGTACATGCTTCTCATCCAGTCAATGGAAGACAAACCATCTGTCAGGTATTTCAAGCTATTGTTTACACCGCTCAGGAACGCTTCAACCCACCACGTCTTTAGCACTAGTGTATTCATAGAGGGCTGGCATACTTGATCTTAGGAACTGTTCCCAACTAAGCCCTGTTCCAGCTTGCAGCTCCATTGCATTCAAGCGATCCGGTCCAATGATCCAGATCCAGTCAGCAGAAACCATGTCAACAGCACTATAGCAGTCCTATTCTCTGCCAGCCTCCACCAAACCGTCCAGCTGTGTGTCTGAACGTCAGTTGTGACAAATTGTTTAAAGTGGCTTGCAATTAACATGCGCCTGAGGTAACGGATGTGCTGTGAAGCCTTGTGACAGGAGACATTGTTCCTTGCAATAACACTCACAGCTCTCTGAAATGCCGCTGTCTGGGTAGCAAAGGAAGTCCTGAATTTGTGAAATGTTGTGTCTTTTGAGGGCAAACATGCCTTCAGTCCATCAAACAACAGCGTAATTCTTTCAAAAGTTGGCCATAAAAGAGAATGCCTGTGTTGCCATGGTGCAAAAAGTTGGCATACCCAGCCTGAGTGAAGTCATTTAGCTCCTCTTCAAGCACTGTGCACACTTTCACCGCCAAACCCCTCAAATCGATTGAAAGACAGTCTGAGGCAGGTTGAAGACAAGTGTGTACAGTGTGGGCATCACAGGCCTTAAGTGTTTTTTCCCAGCTTTGTTTATCCAGGAGAATGCTGTCATTTCAGTGTTTACTCCACTAGATGGTAGGAAATAACACAGACACAAAAAAGACTGTGATTTGATGCATTAAAGGCTTTGGACTTTTTTTTTTTTTTATCACAGTGAACTTCGTTCTCCGACAGCAAAGCTGGCAAAGTGCAGACAATGACCTCCGATTTTGTGTGCACACAAGCACACATAGAACTGTATTCCCTTCCAATGAGTTCTGCGGCGCAGTCAGCAGTCTGAAACCATATCCATGCGCATCTAAAAGATCTGCTTACACTCTCTCATGGACCCAAACGGTCACACATGTGTTTTCATTTGCATGTGCTCATCAATACGGTTGGGACCGTGTATATATATATATATATATATACACACACACAACATTCATAGTTCATCATGCGCTCTCTTGATAGTTGTAGTGTCAAAATCATAAAACTTTAAGCTATTATTCCATTCCAGATATGGCTGCATGTAACAGTCTGTTAACCCAGGTTAAATGACATGTGCAATAAAACTGGAAGAACAATGCCAGATTTTTGCAGCCCCATCTTTTTCTGTATGCTTTCCTCCTTCTTTTTCTTTGTCTTATTTGTAGTTTTTCATGGGTAGCTGTTTCGAAATTTGACGACCACCTGGAACAACATAGCAATGACCGAGCAATTCCTAAGAAACTACTTGTTCCACTGACGATATAATGTGTTATGAACACTATACTTTCCACGCATTATGTTATCTATGAAACTTATGAATGCTGTATAGTGTATGAAGGGTTTATAGCTTCCTATAGATCCGTCATTAATAGCAAGTGTTCTTGCATTTCAGATTCACTCTTAATGACTAAATACACCAAAGCACCCCAAATATCTGACAGACAACAGGATGTTAGGAATCGTCATATCTCTGGATGAAGCAAAGACATCCCTGTTTATAGGCACATAGCAGTGTCAGATCCGTCCCTGTGTCTTGGCTCTGCGATGTTTGGTTTGGAGGGGACGAAGCTTAACAAAAGGGTGGAACAATTGCTTGTCTTATTGACCGTGTCCCTCTGACGTCATTGGCTACAGAAGCTAATGAAGCTGTTGCCTTCCAACGCGAATGACGCATGAATGTAGCACCAAGTTAAACAAGTCTAACGTCACACTTCGGAACTTATCACATCCCATTAGATGCAGCAAACGGGCCCTCCAAAGCTGTTTGGTTTGGAAGTACTCTTGCACTCGTCTCTCCCTCTCCGTCGAAAAGATCGACTTTCAGTGACTTCAAATCAAGCATTCACCATAAAATTCCACACGACAATGTCTCAGTCCGTTTGTAATCAGATCCTCGTTTACGGCCGAGCGCCAGCAAGAACGTGACCTGGGAGGGTTAGCGCTCAAGGGCTTTCAGCCTAATAAATATTCATGGCTCCGAAATTGTCACCAATGTTGAGATTAGAGGATGCAAATTATGCATTAATAAAGCTTTTTTTTTATTTGGGCTCCTTGCAAAACACTAATAATGACTGATTACTGGAGTCCGGCGGTGGCAGAGAGCTATAATGAAGTAAGCATCCATAAAGACTTGCAGCCACACGGTTCATGGGTAAAATGCTGGTTACAGAGAAGTCATTAAAGAGCTATTTGGAGCCTGTTCTGGCTAATCTGAACTGGTGGACTGATGAAGATGGATTATATGTGCGAACACCATGATTTGCGGTTCATAAAAGCTTTCTGAAGGATCTACCTGCTGTGATTTGTCCACATCCTGAAGGCCGATTCTGCAACTGCTGCCCTGAGGTCAACACTGCCAGTTCAATAAACCTGACAATACAGCTGAACATCGCAGCAGCAGAATCTTACAGATAGCCAAGAAGAAAGAGGGAAAAATCAATCGCAGATGACCTCTGACATTATCAGCAGTGGCTTCTCCTGAAAGGAGGTAAACGGCAGAGTTTGAAGAGTGAGAATGCCAAAATGCTGAGACGGAGTCCAGAGCTTTGTCCACGAGAATGGCTTCTACAAGCCTCCAGAAAAAGCCTTTTCACTACAGCAACTGGTCGGCTCATGGCTTCACTCCTAGGTAGAAAAGAGATTCTGTGGAGCGATGCCAAAGAAGAACCACCTTCGGTTTCCAAAAAGAACCTTTCAATTGATACCAGACTTTCTCAACCTAACATTTTCCCCTGCAGGTGGAGGATGCTTTTTTATGAACAAGAGTGCATCTGTTCGGACGAGAAGTGCTTCTGTCGTTGCTTTAGTTCATTTTCTCTTTTATATCTGCATGATTTAAAGGTTAAGCTCACTCAGGTCACTCCGAGTGGTTGGATGCAAGCAGCTATGGTGTAGGGAAGGTCACAGTGGTGGTGATAGGAACCAGACGTCTGAAGCTTAGAGATGTCATAGGTGTCATAGTTGAACAAGGAGAGGTCAAGACAAATAACTCACATACCGTGAACCTTAAACAGTGGTGTGTGGTGTAGTGGTGTAGTGGTTGGTGTAGCTCAGCCGATAACACCACTGCCCGCCAGAGAGCCACCACCACATGTGGGAGACTGGGGTTCGAATCCCGGCCTGGGTGACTACGCTGTGCTACACCAATAAGAGTCCTTGGGCAAGACTCCTAACACTACATTGGCCTACCTGTAATGGGATTAACCTTGTAAATTGCTCTGGATAAGAGCATCAGCTAAATGCCGTAAATGTAAACACTGCTGTTCCTCCTTCAAATACAAATCCATACAACCAAGGTGCGAAATACAGGGTGTCCTGGGGGGAACTGAGACCATCTGAATGGCCCTTGAAAATAAACTCATGACGTTGTGCTGTCATTGTTTAGTCTAAGAGTTCCTAAACCTTGGACAGCATCCCTCAGTGTTTGAAGAAGGAGCAGTTCCACACTTATTACCATCACAACCCCAACAGGAACCTGTAAGTAGCAGCCATGTTGTTTGTAAGTTGAAGCAGATCTTCTTAAACTGAAAGCTCCACAGTGAGTTACAACTTTAATAACTTTGTGTTGTTAAAAGCAAGTAACTAGTGGATGTTACTCAAAGTGCTCAATGAAAAGTGCACCTGTCTGAGTGCTATTAGTTCAGTTATACTGTGTTTGGCTATACCTGAAACAATCAGACCACATTTGGTTAGTAACCTATACAGAAATACAGTTAAGGTAACGTTAGCTACTAGCAAGCATTAGTTAACTCGCATCAACTACCGATCTACACAAAGGTACATCTTTACTTCCTGCCTGTGTCAATTTTGACATGTTGCTTCTTTGTGACCACTGTGGCTTCTCTTTGTAAACCAGCCAATCAGAGCAGACCTCATCAAATTATTAATGAGCTAAATGATGCCATAACTAACATCCAAGATGATGAGCCTTGGGTTCCACAAAAATAGAGCAGGATGGTTAGGCCATGTCAAGTCCAGAGAGCACATTTAAACAGTTAGCCAGTTTGCTTTGTCAATTTGGAAGGCATACTTAGAAATGAGACATGTTAAAAATCTCAGTTTATCCAACTGACTTGGCTGATTAACTGCTTAATTCCAGTTTGGCTGTTTCCCCTAACAAACGTAGACTGGTCAAAGAATGTTTTGCCTTCAGTACAGTTGAAAAGGCGCATTCTGTAACCAACGAATGCCCCCACTATCACACACCCTCTATTTTTATGGTCATTGTAGACACTGAGACCCTGGTTTCTATCAGGACCACTATAAAGAAATCAGAGTCCGTCAGTTTCTTTATAACGAAGCTTTTCAGCTCAAACCTGCTCTGCAAAATGGAATTTTGCTGAAATGCTAAAACGTCACTGGAATTTTCCCTTGGGCGAGGAGCTTAATGACTCCAAAAGCTCCCTCACCGAACGTTATTACATGCAATGGTTATGAAAATGCTGCCTAATGACAATGTTTTAGGATAATTCTGAAATCACATTTTGGCCTAAAACATATTTTTTGTAATCCATTCAAGGCAAAGGGGCATATTCAGGAAATTCATATTTGCCATCATTAACACTATATATAAAATCTCAGAAGGCGTGTGTAGGCTCACTGGTCAGTGAACACTGGTTATTGATAGTAAATAAAATGGCTATATTTGCCTTTCGGGTATGTTAGGGATTGTGAGCCCTGGTTCCTTTCACCACCATGGTAAAGAAATTATACACCAAAACATTCCAGTTATTAAATTATGCAGAAACTGATGGAATTCCATTTTTGATGGTGAACTAAACAGTGGGTAAAAACATCTGTTCAAGCTTTAATTGGAGGTTTAGAACTAGAAACTGTTTTAAATATCCATCAAACCTTCCATCTAATAATACGCACCCAGGTAAGTAAGTCATTAACTTGTAGGCCTCAGATTAATATCTAAACAATGCAAACAGACAAAAACTAATTTTCATATGAGGTAACTGAGTGGCCTGCTTCAAGTGGCAGACTTCTTCTGACAAAACCGTGGCCTGTATGTGGACGCAAACACTCTTTTAGATATATGATTCTCCATATGGACACAAGAGGTCTGAACCAACTTGTCGGTGCAAAAGTCAGAGACCACACTTAGGTTCCTCATTTTTCAATTAAAATGGCTATTGGATACAACTTGTACAACTTTAGGAGATCCTCCTGAGAAATAGATATAATACACAAAGGGGGCAAACGGCAGATCCAAAAGTGATAAAACAAAGAGTTTCCAAAACAGAATTGTGAAAAATACAGATAACAAAAACAAGGACTCCTAATAATCTGCTAAAAGACTTGCAAGACCATCAAAACTGTCCCCAAATGTTCCCTTCCACCTCTGAGAAAGAGGAGAAAATCTAGCTCCACATTTGCTTCATGATCTGAAAACATCCACATGTGTTTCTGTCCATCCTTCCACTGTGAGAAGACGATGGATTGATGCAATAGATCTACAAGGAAACAGATGAAAAAGAGTCCAGCCCAAAATATCACTGAACGCATTTCAGATTCACCATCTAATGAGAAGCAGAAAACGCAACCAGCTTCTATGACTGAACTTTGGAGGTGCGTATAACGTGTCGCAGTACATTTGGATCTCTTGCCATCACAAGCCATCAGAATGGAGTGGAGCTGATGCCAGATGAAACTGAAACTGGGTTGGAAACACGTGTCTGTTAGAGACCAGTTGTTCAGTGTGAGGAAATCTCTGTAAAAGAGAAGATCAACAGAATCCTGATCGTCAAGCGCATTGTGTAAGCGCACATGATATAACAGCCCCAGCGCAGCTCCCATCTGAGCTAAAGTCAGAGCTGAACATTTGCAAATCAAACAAAGACGCTGCTGAATGGGATTAAACTGAGCGTGAGGAAAAGTGAGAAAAGACAGCCAACTTGCAAGGCTGAACTCTGGAGGTGTGGAAAAATATCCCTGCAGGTTTTATTTAAAAAGCTGTCATAAAAGGAAAATACGTTATATTTAGTTGTTCATACTTTGTGTTTCAACTGACACTGAAACATAAACAGCTTGTACTATATGGCCACTTTATACACTGAAGTTCTCTGTACAATGCTTTACTCATGGTTTTCCAAGACTCTGCGCTTTCTGTAGAACATCTAAAATTCCACCGCCAGAGTCTTAGTAGCAGCTAATGATCCTGCCCGTATTAGCCCCAGCGTTCTTCCGTTAGTTACACTGGCCACCAGTCACAGAACAACCCTGTGTTTAAATGGCAAAGCCACTTAAAATATTTAAGGCCCAATCCCATTTCTTATTTTCACCCCATTGGCTTGTTTTCAAGTGTCACCTTCCAATTGAAACTGATTCAAATTTCCCATTCCACCTTAAATGGTGCAGCAGTTACATTCTGGCCCTTGATGTGGAAAAAGGTTGCTGGTGAATAAGAAGTTAACTTCCCCCTCATCTCAATTTAACCAGCTACATTTCAGCTTGGTTAAATGTAGGACATTATATACCCTTGAAGGAGTGAAGGTGGGTGTGACATGACGATATGTACAGATGCAGGATCGCCATGCAATACTGTAACTTTAGTGTAACTGGCTAGCTACTAGGCATTAGCATAATACCAGAGACCAGAACACCAAACAAAAACGACAAACCATAACACATAGGAATGACAGTAAACTTAGCTCATCATAATTTAACAAGGAAATAATTACATTTAAGGGTTTCTCTGGTTACTTGCCCAGCCATCCTGCCAGCAATTCACAAGACATTCTAAGATATTCCTTATAACACTCAGTTTGGAGTGTTTGGCCATGTAGCCCTGACATGTCACTCTGCCCCCTATTTGTGTGTTAGCAAAGCGGAGGGGTCTTGTACGTTAAAGTCAAACTCATCAGTATTACTATTATTATCGTGTTATTATTATAAAGGCAATATATTGCTGGAATTCCAGCTCTATTTTTCTGTTACACAATGATGTCACCTCGTAACACAACCCTTATAGCCCACATACTGGCATGTCCTCACACAATGCACAGCAACAATCAGGGTCAAAACATGTAAGGAGTCTCAGAGAGGAAACAAGAACAGGCGCCACCAGAGGAGGGACTCATTCCCAACTCCCACCACCCTAAACAGACAACACAAACTGGAGCCCCCCACACCAGGTGCTGGTATTTACAGCAGATATGTGGCCATTTTTTAATGGGCTTTCCTTTTTTGTTTTGGGGTTGTTCCACCCACTGCCCAATCTTTTAGCGAAGGCTGCTGCTGTTGTTGACCCAGTAGACAGGGCAGAGTGAAGCGGTTGGCAGGAACTGAAGCAGAATGGAATGTAACCCGTTTTCACTTCATTCACTTGAAATGGCATGCTCCATCTAGGTTCACCATATATATGATCTTTATGGCTCCTGCTTTCAACCACCATGCCAGTTAACCAGTGAGAAAACTGATAAGTAAGCTGGCCAATCAGCATGCTGGACTCATCGGGAGGCGGGGCTTAAATATGCAGGAGCTCTAACAGGGTTTTGGACAGAGGGTGAATACAGATGTACAGTATTAGAAAAACTAAAGCATACCAATCTATTCCAGTAGATCCCCAAATTAAAAAATAGGAATACCGGAATTTATCACAGCAGGTGCCATTTAAGGAATTTATTATCCGTATTCTGTAAAATTCCCATTCTGGAGATAGGAGATTTGTTCCAATGATAACAGAAGAACTTCATAACAGGTCAACCATACTGTCTGCATATGGAGAGCTAGAGAGCCTTGCATTGTCATGCTGATATAAAGCAATAGATTCCCCTATTTTAAGGTAATGGAATACAGACAGCATTACAGGCATTCCCAAACAGTCCTCACAGGATATATCAGGGATATAGAAATACACACAGGCTTGCAGATGTGAGATTTTACATTACCGCCACTGAGCTGATCAAATACCATCTTACTCCCCAACAAATCACATCTTTATTCCAACGACTTGTTCACGCTCAGCCCTCCCGATCAGCTGCTTCTGAACAGATGTATCACAAACCCGGCACTTTGCTGAGCGGCTGCCATAAAACAATCCAGCAGCAGGTCAGTGAGCTGCAGAAGAGGCCTTAGCCTCTGGGCAGAGCGAAAAAGCATCACTCTACACAAATTGCTATTTATTCTCGAGCCGGGCGGCGCTCGAAACCTGGCGTTAACCAAGGAGATGCTTGAACAGCCGCCATCCATATTTAATTCAGAGAAAGGCCAGGGTGCTTGATGTCCACCCCTCGCTGAGTGGGAGAGGCCGAGGCCTGCGGGGGGGAGAGCGAGCTCATCGGCCGGAGAAATACAACCATTTCCAAAGCCACTGACCCGCAAAATCTGCGAGAAAAGAAACAATATTAGTAACTGGGTTCCCCAGTCAACCGGCGCGCTCCCTGATAGAGTGACATGCTCTTGAAACATTTATGGGAAAGGCTGGGGAAAAAAAAGAGAGAAGTGTGGCGAGGGGAGGAGGAGAGAAAATAGTATTGAGTGTGGTCTGGATGGCTGCCAATTTGGTATGAAATTCGCTGTAATGCCGCGGAGGGCTAAGGAGAAACATTGGTTTTATTTGTGAAAGATAAACATGATATTGCTTTTCTCCAGAGAGCGTCTACTTGCGTCAGTCGGTTGTACAAGGCTTTGCCATCAAGCAACACTTCGTGTTCAGTCCATTTTCAGCTGGGGCTGAACTCCTTATGAAACAATCCAGCAGAAAATGCATTATCATATGTTCCTGTTCAACACGCTGCACTTTCTCTTCTCCTTTTCATCATTCGCTAGACTTTCTCCATGTTAATGCACCCTCCCCCCCGTCCTTTCGGTCCCCTGTTCTACTCCACAGCACGTTTCAGACCCCATACGGCGCGTTACTACAACCGTGTACTTCACAATTTAGAGCAACCGTTTGGCTTAATATCAAATTTGCACAACGTAGATGATTAGTCAGGACTGTCTCAGTTTTACACTGGAGCACTGGAGTAATAAATGCCTGGAACTAAGCTTAAACTAACAGACAAAGTTGTCCTTCTATGGAAACATAGCTGCTCAAAAACAAGTTTGTGTTGTTCTTTAGTGCTGCATTGTAACTGAGGCTGACGTAGCTAGTGCTCATGTAACGCTGACCCCTATTTCACTGTAGCAATAGGGCAATTTCCTGCCTGCTCCGGAGCTCACTCGGGTTAACCATGCATTCTCCTTCAATAACACTGATGCAATGTTTTGTCACTCTTTATATCTCCTACAAAGTACCTTTCAGCAAAAGAGCGTTTGTAACTTTCAATTTGAGTTCATGCAATAAAATTTTATTTTGCACATAATAAGTCCACATTTATCGCCTAAGCCCTATCATCACCCCACCAACCCTAACTCCCATCACTCTTTATTGCTTGCTAGCAGCTCGCCCAGTTCATCTAAAAACAGAGCTACAGACTGCATTAAATTTCACAGTTTTTATCCACATAGAAAATCCACCTGTAGAATGGCCACTAGGGGGCTGACAGCTCAAGACTACATTCTTAAAAAAACAAACGTCAGGAATCAAATAAAGTGCTTGTGAAGGAAAGATCTAACTGGCTGTTTAGCACTATGGCTTACGAAATGTGTTCTTGCATGAAAAACAGGATAGTCAAGTTTATGTCTACAGTGCCTTTTACAACAGATGTTGCCACAAAGCAACTTTATATAGAGTCTGGGTCCAAGCCTCCAGTGGGCAGGCCAAAGGCAACCGTGGCAAGGAAAACTCCCTCAGAGCAAGAGGAAGAAACCTTGTGGAGAACGAAGACTCAAAAGGCGGAACCCATCCTCTTCAGGTTGAAAAACAAGAGCTGTTAGTAACTGTTAAGCATATAATAAAAGCACATAATAAGCATGCTGTTAGAGTTTCAGGGTCGTTAAGCCCCGCCTCCTATTGAGCCCACTCTGGCCATACCAACATTCCACTTTAAGTATCACTGCTGCCTTGCATCAATAAAGCAATAAGACTGTGTTACAAGATGACATCATCTTGTAACAGAGAAAATGGATTCCACTAAAGCATTTCAGGCATCTGGGAAAAGAGCTGTCTGCGAGAGAGATATGAACTTTGGGCTGTATAACTTTACAGACGGTCCATAACATCCAAAAGGAAGGGGTGAAACTTTAATATACAGTATTCTGTTGCATGTAGCTTTCAAATACAGCACAAGTGAATCAGTGAATCATGCATCAGCCCATATCAATATCGATTCTTCATGAGCTCACCAAAAACAGGAAAACGGCACGTTTCATTCTAGGGCCAAATCTAAGGGGGTGTAAAACTGGATCTGGGCACTTTTCACCTCAGCCAAAGTCACATACCTTTAATGGGTATGAATGAACTTTGTTTTGCCTGATCCAAGCGGTATAAGTGGCTGTTTAGGATGAGCTCTGACCTCTTCACAGGGCTGGAGTTAGAAACAGAATTTTATTAGTGCCTATTTTTATACAGAAGAGTGTGTCATTCAGTGTCAGAAAGCAAGTCTCTCCTGGACCAGAGCCCGACATGTGAGCTGAGTGTTATGACTAATGCATGCACTCTGTGTGATTCGAATTCATGAAGCATAAGCTTTTATTACTCGTTAGCCACATTAGCCTTGTAACACCGGTGCAGAAGCAGAGCCCCGCTAGGTCTTGGCTGATTGAAGGAAAAACAGTACATCAGCCTAGGTGTGTGGGTGAGTGTGAGCATTGCTGTGTGTGTGTGCACGTGTGTGTCTCTCAGGAGCCTGCTGTCACATGGTGCAGAAGATGATGGAGTGTGGCAGGTGACAGTAGGGGATGCTTCGTCCTTGCGCCTATAAGCGCTTCTCGCTTCTATTATCTGCGTATGGATTATTTCCCCAACCGCCCTCAGGTGACTTAAGCATAGGGATGGTTTCATCGGAGCCCGAGCAAGCCATGTATGAAGGAGAAGTCATAAGCTCAGCCCATTTATGCACGGCCAGTTTTGTGGAACATAAGTGCCCCTGCGCTGCATATTCGTTTGGAGGGCAAGGAGGGGCTCTGTCACAGTGTTACAGCAGCAGCGTAGATACGGCCGAGATACCTGCACATGTACGGTAATGTTGAGCAAAGTATCGGACCTTCAGTGCAGCTTCAGTACTGCTGGATGGAAAGCAGTTCAGTATTATAGATTCCTAAAAAGGCTGATGGTACACAGCAGGGCCAGCAGATGGAGGAAATGAGTGGGTGGTGGGGGTTTTGTGAGCGATACTCTGATTGGGGGGCATTGATAACACACTTTGCCATTGCTTAGATTACATTGACATGACATTATCATACACGCATGTGCCAAAACCATAACAATAATAAACATAAGAATAACACAAAGATTGCGATGCACTGCCGGCCTGTCCAAGGTGTTTCCTGCCTTCCACCCACTGAGCGCTGGGATAGGCTCTAGCACCACCAGCAACCCAGAAGGATAGGGCGGTTTAGAAGATAAGTGATTGAGTGGGTGGGTGAGTGAGTGAGTGAGTGAGTGAGTGAGTTATGTAGCAGTACCGATACTTCCCTAACTGAGCTGATCCTAAGGGCTGATCAACAAGTGCAAGTATTGCCGAAGCCCTGCATGCAGCCCCTTGGTCACCGGGCCCTGTATTTCCGTCAAGGGTTTGGAGAAGAACCTGAAGGGCCCGGTAAGCGAGGAGCTACGACCAGGGCTGCAGCAGTCACATCATGGCTCATACGTTTTATCAGCTCTCAGGATCGCTGCAGCTCTGCGCGAAGCCCCTACAGTTCCTCGTTCACACACCAGACAGAAATGCAGACCTTTTGAATGAGACAGCACTGCAGCATTATCAAGGCATTTGCCTGATGCTGTGTTTACATGTTCGGCATAGATGGGCGACCAGATTTTCCACTGTTTTCAGGAGCTGCAATGAAAGTTTCTGTCACAGAGTGCAGTGATTAGCGGAACACTTCATCACAAATTCTAATAACTCTGGTTTTATATAACAACAATCAGCAATCAATAAATAATCAGTCTATACTGCTAAAGCTAACTATTGCCTAACTTCATCCACCATCGAGTGTGTACTGCTATGAAGTGTGTAATATCCAGTAGTCAGCTGAGTGAGGTTTTCCAGCTTAAGGACCAGGAAACCTTCCTAGATTAGATTTAGATTTGGATCCCTTATTGATCCCACAGTGGGGAAATATAGTCTTCGCATTTAACCCATCCGTGAAGTGAAACACCCACATACACACTCACTAGTGAACACACACACTAGGGGGCAGTGAGCACACTTACCCGGAGCAGTGGGCAGCCCTATCCACGGCACCCAGGGAGCAGTTGGGGGTTAGGTGCCTTGCTCAAGGGCACCTCAGTCGTTACTGTCATTTCAGGGAATTGAACCGGCACAAGGCTGGCTCCTTAACCTCTAGCCCACGACTGCCCAACAAGGTGAAGGTGGTACAAAATCTCTGAACGCTGTGCTGAGGCTGCAGGTGACAATGTTGTCATATGAAATACTACATAACACCACAAATCACAAATTAAACTCTAGTTTAGGCCACAATGTCTCTTTGACATGTGAACATTCTTATACTAAAAAAGAGAAGGACATTCCAAATGCTACTTAGATTCGTTTTTTGTGTTCAGTCCAATAAACTCGAGTGGGCTGCTTTTTGAATTGAGCCCAACCCAGAGAAGCCAATCAGAACAGAGGTCATTTACTTCTAACTAAAACGGCCTGTTTGCTCCTAATGGAAAGAGAGAGGCTAGAAGACGGTAATGTAAAAATAACTTATGACTGTTTTTGGTACTCTAACCCACACAAATGCTGTAAGCAGGTCTCTGGGGGAAAAATGAAATACAGGAAAAATGCAGGATGTGGGATATTTAATAAGTACAAAGAGCTTAAGGGTATTTCTTTTCTATATCTCACATGGTCTTGACTGATAAACCCACTGCAATACCATTCGCTTTCACAACACTGGAAAAAAAAACAGCTTTAGAATTTGATGGATATTAGACTCCAAGCAAACAACAACGCCTCTGATAGCCTCATTCAAGACACGAATACTTGCGCCCTCCGTCTAGGAAATTCACGTTTCCTGCAGTTTCATATTTGTGCAGTTATTTCCAAATCACGATGAGTCATTCAATGCTGAATGAGTTTATGAGCATCTGAATAGGGCTACCGCTGGTGACAATGGCCATGCAAAAGGACAGGTCCGAACACGGTAAACAAACATGGCTGATAAAAACGAACCCCGCAAACTCAGGTTTTTATTCGGCATCTTTCATTTTTCACACCGTGTTGATGTTTCTTCAATAGCTCTGTCGGCGTAAGCTTGTAGAGTCACTCCACAGTAATTGCTTGTAGCCACTGGAATAGCGCCGCTGCTCCACAATCAATGCTTGCTATTGTTACCAGCAGAATTACAGATTTATTACTAAAGACCTTTCAGTATTCACTCAGTAAAGCGTGAGATTGGAGTTATACTCTCTTATCAACAACCGCCATCTTCCCACAAATGGAACGTGGCAGCCTGAAACATAACTCGCAATTCCCCATTACCCAATTATCTAACATAGCCTTGTATATGAAAACTCATGTATAACACATACAGCCCTGCGCAAAAGCTAGAGACTTTCCTTCCTGTAATGTACTATCCAGTCAAAACAGCCATCACAGAAGCTATTGACTTTCCAGGAGATATTTCCGAGGAGACATAAGATAATCCACTCGCATAAGAAAGGAGAAAGCAGAAGGAATATCCGTGAAAAAAACTGAAGTTTCCAAAAACGGAAGCTTTAGTCAAAGTTCCGCCAGGAAGACTCGTGTGCTATGTCATTCATTCCTCCTGACCAATCGCTGGCCTACAAAATGATTCTACTTGCCTATTCCTTCCTCCCCACCACCACCACCAGTTTAATCGTGCCCCACTGTCTCTCTCACGCCAAAGACTCTTTAATGGTCTGTGAGGGTCTAGAAGCTCTAAGAGCTGAAGAGAGGACAGGACCCAGGCCAAAGGCTCTCTATTGGTCTAGACATTACAAATACAGAGGGCATCTACAAAGATCTGGTTGTCCATGACTTGAACAGAGGACAGGGCCTAGTCCAAAGACTTTCTAATGATCTGGGAGGGTCTAAATGGTCCAAGACCTGGACCAAGGGCATGGCTGATGCCAGAATTTCTCTAATGGTCTGCAAGGGTCTAGATTCTCCAAGACTTTGACAGAGGACAGGGCCTATGCCAAAGACTCTCTAATGATCTGCTCTAATGGACAGAGGACAGCAAGGGTCTAGATGCTAAAAGACATTGCAAAGACAGTCCAAGGACAGACAGGCCTACGCCAAAGACTCTCTAATGATCTGCAAGGGTCTAGATTCTCCAAGACTTGCAGAGGACCAGGGTCTAATAGTAATTCTCCAAGACTTTGACAGAGGACAGGGCCTACGCCAAAGACTCTCTAATAATCTGCAAGAGTCTAGATTCTCCAAGACTTTGACAGAGGACAGGGCCTACGCCAAAGACTCTCTAATAATCTGCAAGAGTCTAGATGCTCCAAGACCTGGACAGAGGACAAAGGCTCTTTAATGATCTGCAAGGGTGCACACGCTCCAAGACCTGGACGGAGGACAAAGACTCTCTAATGATCTGCAAGGGTTTAGATGCTCTAAGACTTGGACCAAGAACAGGGCCTTTGCCAAAGACTCTTTAATTTCCAAACATCATCCAAACTATAAAATCAAGGATCAAGGAATTAAATGTTCTTCCTTCTGTTCTGCCTCCTGAGTCTTTCTGGTAATACTGCAGTTCAAACTAACAACTGTTCAAGACCTGGTAGACCTCCAAAACTGTAACCATCTGATAAACAGTACATGAATCTTTCATCTTTTAAAGAGAGAAGAAAAATAAACTCTCCTCTTGCTTCAGATCTGAAGCCATCCACCAGTGTTTCTGTCCATCTCACAATAACACTTTGAGAAGACAACAGTGCTATGGGTCAGAAAGGACGTGCAGCTATTATAAAGAAAAGAACAACATTTGCAGATCTAATGCAGATCAGGCTACATTAGATCAAACCAGATCCAAGCCTCATTCGTATGTGGTCCTACATAGGATACATTACAGATTCCAGGCCACACGTCCTCAATGAGAACCATCAGAGCAGAATTTATGTCATTCAGTGTTAATGTGGCAGCAGGTTAGCACAAGTAAACACGGCCACAGGAATGCATCTGATCCCGTTTTTCTTTTGTCTTGCTCAGTAAATGAAATGTGATCGGATGCCAAACAGCATTATTTCCCACTGCTGTTGCACGGAATGAGTCAGAAAGCAAAATCAACTCCACCTGCGTTCCCGCTTCAATCTGCTCTTTAGAAAGCATCCACATACTTTTAAAACACGGCTAACTTTGAACCTACTTCATGAGAAACATACATTATTCAGCAGCTGCTAAATAAATGATGATGATAATAGCTAGTAACGAGGCTCCTGCTGCACATGCTTCACTCGGCAAAATGAATGGTGGCAGCTACTTGTAGCGAAAGTAAATGAACCGAGATTACATAATTTTGCAAATAGCTATCTTAATCATTACCGAACTTTGGTTATTTCACCCTTTTAATAGGAACAAATGGAAATGCTATGCCTGTATTTCTCTTGATAAAGCATGGGGTATGGTAGCAGCTAGCCCAGGAGTTCCTAATCCCGGTCCAGATGAGCAAATTTTCAGTACTACTTACCTGACCCGACCATGTTACCATGTTAGCACCCCCGTGTTACAAACTGCTAAACCATAATAGTACACCAAAGACCAGCACTTCAAAACACATGTCCTGATTAGAACTGCACCAGTCCCCTTGGACTTATCCATGATGTAACTGCTAATAAAAGCAGCCAGTTGGATTGTGAAGTGTATAGGTCCATATTATCCGTCAGACTCACTTTGGACGGTGCTTCACAGTGCAACGAGATAATAACCCCAAGCATACTGCGAAAGCAACTCGAGACTCTTCTAAGGCAAAGAAGTGCAATGTGCAGCAATGGTCAAGCTACTGACCTGACCTAGATCATGTGGAGCATACATTTCTCTTACTGAAGCTGAAACACAAGACAGTAAAGCCACAGTAAAGGCCCGGCAGTGCTAGACCAGGGAATCCTAGACCCAGCATTTGGTGAGGTCTGTAGGTTCAAAAGCATTAAAAGTGACTATGTGTATGTTAGTTTATCCAGTTACCCCTGAGCCCCATAAAACCTAAACTGTTGTACAGGTCACACCATCATTATTATAATTACACCTGTCTTAGTTATCTCCTCTCCAATATGCTATGGTAGACAGCTAAAACAGCAAAAACAGAAGCTTATTAATTAGTCTGACACTGATGTCTATTCAGAACATCCTAAGCACAGAACACTGAACCCTGAACAGCTTCCATTAGCTAGAACCAAGCTCTGTCCAACAGACCAAAACAATGATGTGATACGTTATTATCCACAGACAGGACAGGACAGACCACACTGCTTACAGTACACTACCGCATCACACTTACTGAGTTACTGTACACCAACACACTACTTACAGTACACTACCGCTTCACACTTACTGAGTTACTGTACACCAACACACTACTTACAGTACACTAACACATTACACTTACTGATTTATTGTACACCAACACGCTACTTACAGTACACTAACACATTACACTTACTGAGTTACTGTACACCAACACACTACTTACAGTACACTAACACATTACACTTACTGAGTTACTGTACACCAACACACTACTTACGCAACACTAACACATTACACTTACTGAGTTACTGTACACCAACACACTACTTTACGTAGTACACTAAACACATTAACACTTACTGAGTTACTGTACACCAACACACTACTTACAGTACACTACCGCTTCACACTTACTGAGTTACTGTACACCAACACACTACTTACAGTACACTAACACATTACACTTACTGATTTATTGTACACCAACACGCTACTTACAGTACACTAACACATTACACTTACTGAGTTACTGTACACCAACACACTACTTACAATACACTAACACATTACACTTACTGAGTTACTGTACACCAACACACTACTTACAGCACACTAACACATTACACTTGCTGAGTTACTGTACACCAACACACTACTTACAGTACACTAACACATTACACTTACTGAGTTACTGTACACCAACACACTACTTACAGTACACTAACACTATACACTTACTGACTTACTGTACACCTACACACTACTTACAGTACACTAACACATCACACCTACTGAGTTACTGTACACCGACACACTACTTACAGTACACTACAGCATTACACTTACTGAGTTACTGTACACCAACACACTGCTTACAGTACACTAACGCATTACACTTACTGAGTTACTGTACACCAACACACTACTTACAGTACACTAACACATTACACTTACTGATTTATTGTACACCAACACGCTACTTACAGTACACTAACACATTACACTTACTGAGTTACTGTACACCAACACACTACTTACAATACACATTTACACTTACTGAGTTACTGTACACCAACACACTACTTACAGCACACTAACACATTACACTTGCTGAGTTACTGTACACCAACACACTACTTACAGTACACTAACACATTACACTTACTGAGTTACTGTACACCAACACACTACTTACAGTACACTACCGCTTCACACTTACTGAGTTACTGTACACCAACACACTACTTACAGTACACTAACACATTACACTTACTGATTTATTGTACACCAACACGCTACTTACAGTACACTAACACATTACACTTACTGAGTTACTGTACACCAACACACTACTTACAATACACTAACACATTACACTTACTGAGTTACTGTACACCAACACACTACTTACAGCACACTAACACATTACACTTGCTGAGTTACTGTACACCAACACACTACTTACAGTACACTAACACATTACACTTACTGAGTTACTGTACACCAACACACTACTTACAGTACACTAACACTATACACTTACTGTCTTACTGTACACCTACACACTACTTACAGTACACTACAGCATTACACTTACTGAGTTACTGTACACCAACACACTGCTTACAGTACACTAACGCATTACACTTACTGAGTTACTGTACACCAACACACTACTTACAGTACACTAACACATTACACTTACTGAGTTACTGTACACCAACACACTACGTACAGTACACTAACACATTACACTTACTGAGTTACTGTACAACAACACACTACTTACAGTACACTAACGCATTACACTTACTGAGTTACTGTACACCGACACACTACTTACAGTAAACTAACACATTACACTTACTGAGTTACTGTACACCAACACGCTACTTACAGAGCTACACTACTGAACACATTACACTTACTGAGTTACTGTACACCAACACAACTGACTTACAGTACACTAACACATTACACACTTACTGAGTTACTGGGGGGTTACACCAACACACACTACTTACAGTACACTAACACATTACACTTACTGAGTTACTGTACACCAACACACTACTTACAGTACACTAACACATTACACTTACTGAGAGTTACTGTACACCAATACACTACTACAGTACACATGACACATTACACTTACTGAGTTACTGTACACCAACACACTACTTACAGTACACTAACACATTACACTACTGAGTTACTGTACACCAAAACACTAAACAATACCCTACACTCACTTACATTAATTACTGAGTACTGTACACCAAACACGCTACTTACAGTACACTAACACATTACACTTACTGAGTTACTGTACACCAACACACTACTTACAGTACACTAACACATTACACTTACTGAGTTACTGTACACCAACACGCTACTTACAGCACACTAACACATTACACTTACTGAGTTACTGTACACCAACACGCTACTTACAGCACACTAACGCATTACACTTACTGAGTTACTGTACACCAACACACTACTTACAGCACACTAACACATTACACTTACTGAGTTACTGTACAGCAACACACTACTTACAGCACACTAACACATTACACTTACTGAGTTACTGTACACCGACACACTACTTACAGCACACTAACACATTACACTTACTGAGTTACTGTACACCAACACACTACTTACAGTACACTAACACATTACACTTACTGAGTTACTGTACACAACACACTACTTACAGTACACTAACACATTACACTTACTGAGTTACTGTACACCAACACACTACTTACAGTACACTAACACACTACACTTACTGAGTTACTGTACACCAACACACTACGTACAGTACACTAACACACTACACCTACTGAGTTACTGTACACCGACACACTACTTACAGTACACTAACACACTACACTTACTGAGTTACTGTACACCAACACACTACTTACAGTACACTAACACACTACACTTACTGAGTTACTGTACACCAACACACTACTTACAGTACACTAACACATTACACTTACTGAGTTACTGTACACCAACACACTACTTACAGTACACGACACATTACACTTAGTGAGTTACTGTACACCAACACACTACTTACAGCTCACTAACACATTACACTTACTGAGTTACACTGAGTTACACTAAGACAGTACATTTACTGAGTTACCGTACACCAACACACTACTTAAAGTACACTAACACACTACACTTACTGAGTTACCGTACACCAACACACTACTTACAGTACACTAACACATTACACTTACTGAGTTACTGTACACCAACACACTACTTACAGTACACTAACACACTACACTTACTGAGTTACTGTACAGCAACAAACTACTTACAGTACACTAACGCATTACACTTATTGAGTTGCTGTACACCAACACACTACTCACAGTACACTAACACATTACACTTACTGAGTTACTGCACACCAACACACTACTTACAGTACACTAACACATTACACTTACTGAGTTACACTGAGTTACACTAACACTTTACACTCACTGAGTTACTGTACACCAACACGCTACTTACAGTACACTAACACATTACACTTACTGAGTTACTGTACACCAACACGCTACTTACAGTACACTAACACATCACACTTACTGAGTTACTGTACACCAACACACTACTTAAAGTACACTAACACATTACACGTACTGAGTTACTGTACACCAACACACTACTTACAGTACACTAACACATTACACTTACTGAGTTACTGTACACCAACACACTACTTACAGTACACTAACACATCACACTTACTGAGTTACTGTACACCAACACACTACATACAGAACACTAACACATTACACTTACTGAGTTACTGTACACCAACACACTACTTACAGTACACTAACACATCACACTTACTGAGTTACTGTACACCAACACACTACTTACAGTACACTAACACATTACACTTACTGAGTTACTGTACACCAACACACTGCTTACAGTACACTAACACATTACACTTACTGAGTTACTGTACACCAACACACTACTAACAGTACACTAACACACTACACTTACTGAGTTACTGTACACCAACACACTACTTACAGTACACTAACACATCACACCTACTGAGTTACTGTACACCAACACACTACTTACAGTACACTAACACATCACACTTACTGAGTTACTGTACACCAACACGCTACATACAGAACACTAACACATTACACTTACTGAGTTACTGTACACCAACACGCTACATACAGAACACTAACACATTACACTTACTGAGTTACTGTACACCAACACACTACTTACAGTACACTAACGCATTACACTTACTGAGTTACTGTACACCAACACACTACTTACAGTACACTAACGCATTACACTTACTGAGTTACTGTACACCAACACACTACTTACAGTACACTAACGCATTACACTTACTGAGTTACTGTACTGTACCAACACGCTACTAACAGTACAAACATATTCTATTGTCTACATTTTGAGTCTTTAAATATCAATCCTGTCAATACTGGGCTATAAAATATACAAAATGCACAAAATCTGCATGAAAACCAAACATGTTCTCATGAAGCTAATAGTGCACTCCTCTCACACGGTGAAGATATCGAGCTTCAAATCACTGAAGGAAGGCGTGAGCTGGTAGTATCACATCACATAAAAACCCCGCAGAATCTATTCAAAGGCAATGACAAAGGATGGATTGGAGAGGAAGTGGGGTAGTCTGTCTTGCAATATTCAGCAGAACTTGAACTGGATCTCTCAGTAAACGGATAAACCGCAGATTCACAGGGGAAAACAGGCTGAGGACGTTGGAAATGTGGCGGAGAAGCAGTGGAAATAGACAGAAAGTGAGCTGAGGTTTATTTTTTTTTTACTCCTTTGTGCAAAATCGCAGAAAATAAATAAAAAATGAATACATGAATAAAACTGCACACATTATATGCTGGGATGCATATGCAGCAGCAGATGTATCGGTCTGGAATCACGAGGCTTTTTAAATGAGATTTACTTCTAATGGACCATTTGTACCACAATGGGATGTATGTTGAAAGACACATAATCATGGGCTGGTGCTTGGCTCCCTATTATTGCTGTTTGCCCAATAATTACTGCAGCCTTAGGAAAGCAAAACAGCGCTCTAAAAATGACAACTCACTGGAGCTAGTTACATATCGTCTCCATTTTTCATTATTTATATTATGAAATTTACAGGGATTGGACAGTGAAACTGAAACACCTGGTTTTAGACCACAATCATTTATTAGTATGGTGTAGGGCCTCCTTTTGCGGCCAATACAGCGTCAGTTGGTCTTGGGAATGACATATACTGCGTCCTGCACAGTGGTCAGAGGGATTGTAAGCCATTCTCCTTGCAGGATAGTGGCCAGGTCACTACGTGATGCTGGTGGAGGTTCGTCCTTCTTGGTGGTATGCTGACATTACCCTGGATACCGTGGCTCTTGATACATCACAAAGACTTGCTGTCTTGGTCACAGATGTGCCAGCAAGACGTGCACCAACAGTTTGTCCTCTTTTGAACTCTGGGTAATGCATTGCAGTATTTCACTAACTGAACTTCACACCCATAATGCTGTGTGCATTGCAGTATTTTGAGCAGTACACCAGAATTGAATTACTGTAAAGCTGCTTGGTTTTCTTTGGACAGCATTTCAAGCCAAACAGTACAAACTGTTCATTTCTGAGGAGATTAGACCCAAGACAATCTACTTGCATAAGGAAGGGCAAAGAGAAATGAGCAAAAAAACAGAGTTTCCAAAACCGGAGTAAAAGATACAGGGAAAGGGGACTTAAACAACCTCCTGCAAGAGCTGGGAGACCCCCAAAAGTGGCCCCATAAGATAAACAGAACTTAACCCTCGCATCTTTGTGCGAGAGGAGAATATCAAGGTCCACTGTTGATTCAGATCGGATAACATCTAGAGGTGTTCCTGTCCATCCTTCCACTGTGAGAAACTTTGGGTCTGAATGGAAGTGTAGCTGCCACACCGCTGTGAAAAGGAAATGGGCTAAATGCAGAAACATCTGAGATATGAAGTGAGATTTAATGGACAGATGGGTCTAATTTAAGACTTGTCTTAGTTAAGAGAGAGTGTGTATGCTGTCAAGGAAAATTCCTCAAACCATTAGTCAAGCAGGAACAGAGAAAGGATGTCATCCAAGTGACAATTACACACAAACAGGCATCTAACTAAACTAATAACACACTAACAGTTGGAACTCTTATGCTTTCTATTAAGCACCTATTCTACTGAGTACCATCCACACGGCAGGGCAGGGAAAATAAGAGAACCCTTAAATGGAATAACCTCTAGAACCCTCTTCAGCACCAAAGCACCTCCACTAAACGCTTTTTGTAGCTTCAAGGAGGAATTCGGGAACGTTCCTCCCTGCAAACAGAGCCCTCTTCAGGTCATACCCCAACATCTTAATAGGGTTTAGGATAGGGTTAAGGACTCTTCTTCCTTTACAACCATTCTTTCGTCGCTTTAATTGTGGGCTTTGGGTCTGGTTTGTCTTGTTGCGTCACCCAATGTCTCTTTAGCTTGACGTCATGGAGTGCCGCCCTTATATTCCCCTGGCAAAAGCAAAGTAGCCCAAAAACAGTATGCCTGGGTTGGATTGATGTACACTCAGGTCTTTAGCAATGCTTCTGTAACCTTTACCAGCTTCATGTGTTTCAATAACACATCTGAGGTGTCTGTGTGCTGTTTTATTTAATGGGCAAAGTGCCAGCAAAAACACACTGTCAATCTCATCATTTTAACTGAACACCTTTGACCACCTTTAGGTCTTGGAGAAGTCATTAACACGGACTTACTTAGGTCATTTGGTTTTTCTAGCCTGCACTGTAGATGTTCCTCCATGTGCTCAATGGAAGACATAAAAAAGTGTGACTGCTATTGGTTTTGCTAGATTGTGCTAGTCTGTAATTGTGACTCAGCCGACAATCAGCCCACATAGTCACTGGTAGCCAGTGAAAAAATAGTTTTTTTTTTTGCAGCTCTGTAACCACATTTCGATTTCATTGAAGGCACAATGAAGTGTGATAAAGACAAGTACATTGAAATACATCATAAAACACACTCTAAAAAAAGTCTGATTGGAAATTCTTTCTTCAGCGTAGTAACAAACCCAAGCACACCCCGGAGAAGATGGATGCGTGCTTATCAAACAAACAAGGAAGCTGCTGGTGTCCTCAGAACAAAGCCCCAAATGAAACAATTATTCCAACACTACATCCCATCAACATAAGCCTACACTATAATAACCTTCCTTGGTCCTTTACAATTAATCAGGCTGGTGCTGCTGGGCATAGACTTTGAGGTTCTGTTACTGGTCTGTAAATCACTTGATGGTGTAGGACTAGCATATCGATCTGATATTCTGCAATGATAGGAACTCTCAGATCATTTGAAGCTAGTCAGTTGGTGCTGCCAAAGGTAAATACTAAACATGGAGAGGGGGGTTTTAGCTTTTATGCTGCTTGTAAAGGTAACCTGCTGACAGAGAGCTTTAGAAGAGCCTAGACATTTGTAAATCCAGGCTGAAACTACCTGTTTGAGGATCTTTCAGCTCAGCCTAAACACTCTACAACACTCAACTCTACAACACTTCTGTTCTGGAACTGCACTTTGTTTTTGATTTTTAGGTTTTGCTTTCTTTTATCTACAAACATTATTTTAATCATGTTATTTCTATTCATCTTTTAAATTATGTTTTATGTCTAATCGTATTCTCTGACATCTGTTTAAATTTGAATGTATTTGTTTACCAGTAAAGCACATTGAATGAGAGCAGTCTATAAACGGTGCTGTAAAAATAAACTAGCATTTTTGCAGGTTTGCTTCCATATATGAACTATTATGAATATGATTAGACAGAACAGTACATTTAGATGGCAATTTTGTTTTGGCAATGTGTACACAGTTTGCAAATGCAGTAGTAGAAGCTGTAGGGCTGCTGCTCTGTTTTTGCTTTTGCAATGTCACTTATGTCTGATGGACCACTGGTGCCAAAAAGTTGAACTGCATTGCAAAACGTGTAATCATGGATTGGTGCTTGGTCCCCTCCTATAGCTGTTTGTCAAATTGATGCAAATGTAGGGCCGTTCTCTTAAAATGAGAACTCACTGGAGCTCCCTATATACTTACGCTGAGAGACAAACTGTGTTTGCCATGATATGGGGCCTTTTAAAAAGCCAAAACTGCCATCATTCATTTGACCTATTGAAGTTTTTAGCTGCCTTGAGGTATTGCCACCTGATGACAACCCTACAGCGATAAGTTCTCAGTTTAAGTTCATTATAGCGAGCTGAACTGGGTTAGGTCACTAAAGCATAAGCAGTTGGAAATGATCAGAGGAGACCTGCAAAGTTGTAGGCTAGTTCAAAAGTCACAAAACTTAAAAAAAAAAAAAAGTATCTAACAAGATAATTTAACAATATCATGGGTTGGTGCTTGGTCCCCTACTATTGCCGTTTGCCTAATTGCTGGAAATGCAGAGCACTTCTCTTAAATAGACAACTCACAGGAGCTTACTACTTCCTTACAAACCAAAGGGAAATTGTGCTTTCCGTGATATTGGGCCTTTTAAAAAGCCATAAAGAAGAACAGTGATGTATAGAGGCAGTGGAAGCTCATTTTGTTTGGTCTGCAGTACAGTCAAAACAGCCCAATTCCTTTAGTACAAATCAACAACTAGACAAATGTACACATCTCTTAGACCCAAGCTACAAAATAACACTGAGGCTAGAGCTGTTAAAGTTTGCAGGCTGCGGCAAAGACAAGCAGAATGAAGTTACGTATGAACTTTTCTTGTCAGCCGACGTGCCATTCCCGCGGAAACTGGAGCATAATCCCCCAGACTATTTAAACAGAGTAATGATTTCTGAAGAAGCCGTGTCTCATTATCCTGCACTCGTGTACAGATTAAGGCGACACGTTAAACACACCTGCTTGACGTCTGTCTCTGATCCCCTGCTGAAACTTGCCTTTTGCCTAAATAACTCACAGCTAACCTTGGTCTAACACGCTTTTGCATGCTATGCATGGACAGAGAACGCTGTCACAACAAACCCCTCAAATCTCTGAAAATAAAGTCATTTTATAGAGGAAGGAGAAGACTTAACGCACAGCCCTGGCCCAATCACATATTTTGTTGATTTCTAAAGTGAACAGAAGTAAATCCACCTCTGAGGCAAACTGCTTTAAGATGTAAGAGCAAGAGTTACTCTTTATGTCATCAACTTCAAAAGAAGAAAATAAAATATTAAGCATGAAATATGCAAAAGCTTTAATTTGACCTATAGATGTGGTCTTTAGAAATTACCGGCTCATGACATTTACATTTACGGCATTTAGCTGACGCTCTTATCCAGAGCGACTTACAAGGTTAAGCATATTACAGGAAGGCCAATGTAGTGTTAGGAGTCTTGCCCAAGGACTCTAATTGGTGTAGCACAGCACAGTCACCCAGACTGGGATTTGAACCCCAGTCTCCCACATGTGGTGGCTCTCTGGCAGGCAATGGTTTTATCCACTGAGCTACACCAACCACATGATTCCAGACGATTCCAGAGCAATACATTCTCAGTTTATGTTCATTACAGCAGTTGAATCGCTTCCCTTGCCAATGGCTGGACACTATAGGGTTAGGTCACAAAAACAAAAGTAGCTGGAGATGATAAGAAGAAATGCATATGCAGAGTTGTAGGTCCAAATACTTAAAAGAATGATCTAACCGGATAATGTCCCAAAAAACATTCCTATACAGTCTATTCTGTAAGCACTGCAACGGGAAGGCCTATTCTTCTGTTTCAGATCAGAATTGGTAGCTTTCATTTCCTGATCTAGTGCTACACAGCTTATAACATGGCACCATTTGTTTGAAGCAACAGATGTTTCCTTTTGCCTAAGGATGGGCATAGCAAGTCCAACAATTTGGAATGTCCAGGAAAAGAACGAAACCTCTGGTGTACTAACAATCAGGCATCAAGAAGGGACGTGCTGCTCAAACAATGACACAAGCCACCACTCAGCCAACATATTACAACAGATCATTAAACTACAAAACAAAACTCGCAACTCAAAACAAAACAGCAGTCCAAGGCATCACCAACAACTACCACCCACAGGGGTTCTCACTGTTCAATCCACTCAGTGGAAAAAAACATTTCAGAGCAGAAATACAGGGGCCATACCTCAAGATGCAAAACACTTATCAGCCATAAGATTAGAAGCTTAACAAAGGACAACATCAGTGGGGAAGGAAATGTGTAAAGTTTCAGACTGGCTAAGACAATGCCTTAAACCTAAATGAGCATTTATACCATTCATACCATTCCTGCACTTTTAATCACCAACAAAGATGAAACTGTTGAATGATGATGAAAAGTTCTTTAACACATCTAGATGTAAACAAGCTCACCAGACAATGATTAATTGACTTAGTCGACTACAACCAACAGAGTGTAGAGAGAAAGCAGTATGCAGAAATCACAGAATTCACTCTGTTTTATTTTATTGCTCCTGAGTTTGATAGGACTTAGAATATTTAATCTCTGTATCGGCAGAAGAGTTCATTAAAACTATTCTTTTGTAAATAAGTATTATATCCTTATTGTCTTTACTGTTAATTAGCATATCGTCGCTGTCCAATGAAAAACATGTATCTCCACTTTTGTCCATTTTTACTTTTATGCATCATTTAAACACATCAGCTGCTGTTTACACTGAGTGACAATCTCATGATGAATGGACCAAGAGAAATGGCCCAAAACTGCTTGGAAAGATGTCTGGTTCCATTAACTTCTATTAAAGTTAAATGAGGTTTTTGGCCTCTCCTGTAAAGTTGCCATTTTGGAGATACCTGTTTTTCATTGGACAGCGACGATATGCATAAGACAAGCTCAAGCTACATTTCAATGCTGATAGCTACATAGGTGTTTCTCAGTTTGGTAACTGAGTGACATAATCTGATTAATCCTTCATTCAACATTTTAGTGTTCAGTTCAGCCCTAGTACAATACAATTCCTCAGCTTACAGGTGATATTACACAGGAATTCATGTAACAGCTTTCGGAACTAACATTAGTTGTTCATGTGGTGAATCCATTCTTTACCTTTATTACAAATTCCATTTTTTTCAGGTGAATCAGAAACACCTGTGGTGCAAATCTGCACCTGAAATATATCCAGGAAAATGAGTAACTAGTTTGACTGGAATAAAGTTAATAAATTGAATGAAAGGTGACTCTGCTCTTTCCTCTCAGCCTTAAAAGGATTTTTTACACACTCAATTTTTTAACCCAGCAATACTGTACAGCATAGTTGCTGGAGGAGTAAACCATTTCCATGACCCTACTGTTTTAATCTGCCATGACCTTTCAGAGAAAAGCTTTAGATAGTGTGTTTTACACAAAGGGGACACTGCTGCGTTACTTGCACCAAGGACTATTTCGTGCTGTCATCCAGAGCTTGGAGATTCATATTCTTTATGTAACTGTAACACTACTGAAAAATGCAGTACCTGTTTGGTGATCTACTGTAACTTCAACAGACTTTTCCTCAAATTCAGTAAAATAACTTCTCGTGCTGTCCGTGCTGAAAGAACAGCCCGTGTTGGTACACAGTACTGGCTCTGGAAATGGGAAATAAATAAATTGACTCAGGTCGCCCCCCACTACCAAGTCTGTCAATAACCAGTGCATTAGTAAACTGTATAACCAACAATTTGCTGGTCACTGCATGTGTGTGTGGCTTATTAACTTTACAGGTAACTTAGCTTTGATGGGCAACATTGGTGATGGTTGATTGTGTAGCGCCTGCAAATTGGCCCATTTTCACCAAAACTGTATGTTTTCATTTCGTACAGTTGGGATGGGAAGGGGCTAAGGTGCACCAGCAAAGTAAAGTAAGATGGACAAGAAAAAAGCAAAAGAGGAAAAGATTTCTTGGAACTTCAAGCCAATCACGACCCAAATATATATATATATATATGTCAACTTTCAGACGCTGTGCCTCACATATACCGATTATATAATAATCGTTATGACCAATAATACATCTACACATCCTTTTATTGTAAAATATCAATGTTTTGCGTTTGTTACAGTGCATTATTACTATAGAAAGAAAGGTCATGATGGAGAACAGGTCTTTGTTTTCTATCCCGTCAGCTGAGTATATGAAATCCGGACAGTTCATAACTCTAAATCGGTTCGGTAACACCTATTTCTTATTTCACCACCCAGATAAACATGAATGCATCAGACACTACCAAGCAAACAAACTGTTTCTTTTGCCTCAAGGTGGCAGTGTCCAGGCAGGCAGCGATGACCAAGAATAAAAAGCCACCGAGAGCACGCGAGAGAGAGTGAGAGAGAGAGAGATCATGTTCAGTGTAGGAGACACACATTATCAGTGGTGTGCAGGACAGGCAGGGCTGAACCCTCAGCAGCGTCTAAAAACACTCATTTCTTGTGGAAGCGGTGGCAGCATCCGGCCTATTCATCCTACCACTGCTCGCTCTTTATGTAAGGGCAAGGAGTTCGGCTCTGACTTCCTGTTGTTACCATGGCTACCGGAACCTCTGGGCCACCTTCACAGTTGCTCACCTCCCCAAAAAAAAAAAAAAGAAAAAAAAATAGATAGTGGTCTGGTAACAACGTGTCTGAAAAAGTTTGCTGTGGGAAGTTCTCCGTAACGAGCGCTGACTGACCAGGCGCCGAAAGGAAAACACTTAGTGCAGATTTTCCCTGCATGTGATGGTTGACGTGTGGGTGGAAAACGTTCTTCAACATCTCCCTTGTGACTGACTCCCAGACAATGTGAAAACCGCAAACGTTTACGGAGAATCATCTATAAACAGACCTAACTATAGTAAGCAGCACTGTCTTCCACCTTATTAGCTGTTTTAAGTCTCTACCCAACAGACCTACAGACCTTTGGAAAGGAACTGCACCTTATTAAGAAACAAAGGTTGTTAAATGGTTCCAGGCTTGGACTCACAGTTCAAGTCCACATATTTGGTATATGACCATTACCAAGTTAGTCATGGCCGGCTCCCACCCTCTAGCTAGGCCCTCTCTGCCAGGCTACCAAGGCCAGCACAAGCTTCCTCCAAACTGTGGTCAACACAACATCATTGGACAGCTTAATGCTCTTGGAGAACACTGCTTCACCATAATTGGTTCTTTGCTATATACATGATATGGAGGACCTTCTACCTCTACAGGATCACCTGACAGAACTCAGGTCTTCCATGGCAGCGGTCACCGAGCCTGATCCTGGAGATCTACCATCCTGCTGAGTCCAACCACAATCTAACACATCTGCTCTAGCTCATGAACTTCTTCAGAAGTCTACAGTAAGCAACTACAGTCCTTAGCGCTGTCTCCCACCTTATAGCTGTTTTGAGTCTGAACCCACCGGGCCTAGAGCATGTTTTGGAACTGCAGGATATTAAGAAATAAAGGTTCCTAACCGGTTCCTGGCTTGGACTCACAGTTCTAGGAGAAACCTTAATTTGGTATATGACCTTTACCACGTTAGTCATGGCCGGTTCCCACCCTCTAGCTAGGTTTCTGCCTGGCATATGATGCCACCATATATGATTTGGAGGTCCTACTAGGTTCTTTCACAAAAATGGCTCAACAGAACCACCTGACAGACCTCAAAGCTCTTCTATGGCAGCTGTCACCAAGCATGATCCTGGAGATCTACCTTCTAGCCGAGTTTAACCTCAATCTAACATCAGCTCCAGCTCATTAACTTCCTTAGAAGTCACTGACTGGCTAAATCAGTTGCATTCACGGATGTAGTTTGAAACTCAAATCTGCAGGAAAGCAGAATTATCCCTATGAGGAGGACTATTGAAAAAGGGGTTCCTATATGGTCCATAGCTTAGGTACACAGTTCTAGGAGAAACCAAATAGAAGAAAACTGCGTCACGTCTCATTTACAAATACAAGTCCTCACAGAACCATCAACTAAAAAGCCACAAAATTGGTTCTTGTATGGCGGCCCTCCAGAGAACCCTTTCTGGCACGTTTGCTTTTAAGAGTGTACATAGGCTTAGAACATGTAGAGAGACTGATACCCCTACCAAGGCTCTTCTACCTGTGCTGTGAACAGGCTGCTCGCAGCTCAGCCTAACAATGTACTTTATGTGGTAACAAGCAGTTTAGTGTTTTATCAAAGCCAAACTAATTATTAGACTAAAGCAAAGCCAATTAAGTTTAGATGAACAAAAGCCAGCTTTATGAACCCAAAGCCAGTTAGAAACTCTGGCAGAGTGTAGCCAACTGAACTGTACATCAGCATTGATGTTCAAGGCTTTAGAACTGGTGCAGTTGCTTTGATTTTGCTGCTTCTAGAACTTAGACAGAGTTGGAACTATTTTGTTGCTGACAAGCTTACCAGGGAGCAAGCTAACTTGGCAAGCAGTGAATGCATGATTAAATCCAGAAGAATCTGTCAGAAATAGATGTTTGCGCTGTGCACAGTCAATTGAGGACATAAAGCTGTTGAAAGTTTGGAGTGTAGCGTGTTAGAAGCGAATGGGCAGTGTAGTTCTGCTTCATGGCTCGCTGTAAAATTATGCAGTGCGCTTAGAAACTGTCAAAATGATACAGAATTGCTTGGAGATGGAACATAGGATTACTGGCAAAGGTGATGGATGGCTCCTTTGATGAATCTAAAAAAAAAAAAAAACTCATTTGAAAATGTTGATTTTATTTGGATCCAAATATTTAAAGATTTTCCAGCATACTTCGAAATGGCTCTGAGGAATTAGCATAAACAGAAGGAACGCCATAACATTCCATAATATACCACTAGTGGATCTCATCTATAACGACTACCTGGATGTCCATCTCTGCCCCAGGTGATGAAGCTCCTGCAGGGTTTAGACCCATATACTAGTAACACACCTGCCTCTGATATTCAAATGTGCTGATTAGCTGGATCAGGTGTCTTCAGCAAGAATCCAGCAATCCACCAGTACATGGCTGTGCACTCTCAGAGTGTCAGGAAAGCTTCATTAAAGTGATGCTACAGAAAAACACCTTTGGTTCCCCAAAGAAAGAAAAATACTTTGCCACAGTCATAAGAAGAATGACATAAGAACTTCCCTATAGAACCTTCATATATAGATGGCAGGTCTTTAAAGTAGTTCCATAGAAAACACATCTGGGTTTCCTCAGAAGGCACTTTTACAAAGAGCCATTAATGGACGGATCTTTGGAGATCCATTTATGCAGGTGAAATGAGTTTTAGGAATCTTAAGCAACGTAGACTACTATCTCTCTATATATCTCTCTCCATCCATCCCTCTTTATATCTACATATCGATATATCTAACAACATAATAACATCTCAACATAAATTAATACCTTCTTAACCATCACTAACTAGCTAACAAACGTTTCAACTAGCTGCTTACCTAACAAAACTTCCTAAAACTAACTACATATTTGCCTAAACTACAGCAGACATAAATACCTACCTACTTAACAAACCCTAAACAAACTAACTAAATTACATAACAAACTGACTAACTAACCTTCATAACATACCCTACCTTAACTAACATAACCCAAACTAACCAACCTTCATAACATACCCTACCCTAACTAACATAACCCAAACTAACTAACCTTCATAACATACCCTACCCTAACTAACAACCTAACTAACCTTCATAACATACCCTACCCTAACTAACATAACCCTAACTAACTAACCTTCATAACATACCCTACCCTAACATAACCCTAACTAACTAACCTTCATAACATACCCTACCCTAATTAACAACCTAACTAACCTTCATAACATACCCTACCCTAACATAACCCTAACATTCATAACATACCCGACCCTAACTAAGATAACTCTAACTAACAAACCTTCATAACATACCCTACCCTAACTAATTAACCAACCAACTAACTAACTAACCATCATAACATACCCGACCCTAACATAACCCTAACTAAAATTCATAACATACCCCACCCTAACTAAGATAACCCTAACTAACTAACCTTCATAACATACCCTACACTGACTAACTAACTAACTCACTAACCTTCATAACATACCCTAACAAACTAACTTTTATACCATACCCTACCCTAACATAACCCTAACTAACATTCATAACATACCCTACCCTAACTAAGATAACCCTAACTAACCATCATAACATACCCTACCCTAACTAACATAACCCTAACTAACTAACCTTCATAACATATCCTACCCTAACATAACCCTAACTAACCTTCATAACATATATCCTACCCTAACCAACTAACTAACTTTCATGACATACTTTACCCTAACTAACATAACCCTAACTAACCTTCATAACATACCCTATTCTAACTAACATAACCCTAACCAACCTTCATCAACATAACTACCTATCCATCTATCTATCTCATGTAAGCTTGGTCAGCTTGAGTGACTCTATGAATAGTCAGTCTAGAAGCTTCCAGGTCATCGCTTGTAAATTTGACACACATTTGAAGGTTAAAGGTTCCCTTCTCTTACATTAGAGCTTTTATGGGTAGAACCTCCTTGGAGACGATCTCGGTTTCTCCTCACGTTGTCTGTGTGAGGAAGGTCCTATCAGAGCTTGTTAAAGTAAATGACCCATTAAAACTGTTTAGACTGCGCATTCTGGAACGAATATGAATGATTCTGTATTTACCATGAACATACAGTAATACACAAGCATACGCAGTAGAAGAAAAACGTGCAGCCGTATGTATCTTTCCTTCTTGGCCATTTTTTGAGGCCTCGTTCGACGCAGGTGCACAAGATGGAGAAGCCATATAGTAAGTGACTTTTATGAGCCGGGAGAAGAGAATATGAGCCGTAACCCTGACGTTCAGCTCAAAGACTCTTTCATTACCTTAAGCATGTTGTAAAACTTCACCTGAAGACTGCACCACCGAGCGCTCCCTATCTAAAGCATGACCCAGCGATACCTAGCTTTCATTGCACACTTGTGGCTTCCTCTTAAAACCTAAGGGTAAAACGATCGTTCCCAGACACGGATTATTCATATCTCCAGCCAAATATTGATTTACATTCATGAAAAGAAGATATCCTGTTCTGCTTGGATATACTGCAGTTGTGTTGGGGTATATATATATATATTTTTTTTTTTTCTTTATATAGTTTCTAGTGTCTTCTGCTGTTTAATGATTCATAAGATGATATTATTAATATTTCATGCTTGTACATGACAGAAAGCATATTCTTACAATAAGGTATTGTAAACATGAGTGCATGAACACATGTACTACCACAAATGCTGCATTACAATGCTGTGCAAAATTCAGAGACCACCCAAACTTCAGTTAAAACAAGGATGAGATAGGGATGGACACATGCTGGGTCACGGGGGGTGGTGGAGCCTATCCCAGTGTTCACTGGGCAGAAGGCAGGAAATGAGGCCGCCAGTCCATCACAGGGCTGGCACACGGTTATAAACATCCACTTCACTCTCACACCTAGGGTGTAATTTAGCATCTCCAATTCACCTGACTGCATGTCTTGGGACTGTGGGAGGAAACTGAGACAGCTGAAGGAAACCCACACAGACAAGTAGAGACTCTAGACAGAAAGGATCCCCCTAAACTGACATGGTGGTGGTGTGTTAGTGTGTGTTGTGCTGGTGTGAGTGGATCAGACACAGCAGTGCTGCTGGACACCTCAGTGTCACTGCCGGACTGAGAATCGTCCACCAACCAAAAATATCCAGCTAACAGCGTCCTGTGGGCAGCGTCCTGTGAGCAGTGTCCTGTGGGCAGCATCTTGTGAGCAGTGTCCTGTGGGCAGTGCCCTGTGGGCAGTGTCCTGTGAGTGACATCCTGTGGTCACTGATGAAGGACTAGAGAATAACCAACACAAACTCTGCAGCAGCAGGTGAGCTATCGTCACTTTACATCTACAAGGTGGACCAGCAAGGTAGGAGTGTCTGAACGAGTGGACAGTGAGTGGACACTGTGATCAAACACTCAAGCAACACTGCTGTGTCTAGCCCACTCACACCAGCCCAACACACAATAACACACCACCACGTTAGTGTCACTGCAGTGTTGAGAATGATCCACCACCCACATAATACCTGCTCAGTGGCGGTCCTGACCACTGAGGAACAGGGTGAAAAGGGCTTACACAGAATCAGATAGACTGTAGTTTGTAAGTGTAGAACTACAGAGTGCTCCTATATGGTCAGTGGAGCTGATAAAATGGACAGTGGGTGTAGATACAGGGAGGTGTACCTAATAAAATGCTTGGTGAGAGGAGGACATATAGAGAAATACTGAAATATGTATTCTTCGTGTGGGCTTAATGTGGTATACAACTATTGATAAAGTTTCAAACACCATTCACTCGCCAGCCCACACGGTCAATATATAGAAACTAAACTGCAACTCGTTTGAACTGATGCCACTAAAACCAACGCATTTACCCACAGTCTACAGCAGTTAAGCTCTGCCCACTTACTCGCCAGTCTATACAGAGCGTGTGCAAACCAAGCTAAAAAACAGTATAGAAAAAATACAAAAACTTACACACATCATCAACAGTACAGCCGCACCCAGAAAGAATCATCTGACAGGAATGAAACTTGGTGGGTAGGTTTGACATTGTGAGACATGAGTTTCATACTCGGCCTTATCACTGTACCTGACTGACCCAACAGCCACGATGGTGGACATTCAGTAAGCAGCGATGCCCCCTCATCATCCTGTCATCCTGTTTATACCAGCACCATTGGAAGATGACTGCACGGCACAGGACTACATGCACACAGACCGTTGCGACGACTGCCCTTAACACCACGTCAACAAAGACTGCAATGTGCCAGACTGGCACTGAATGACTCAGAATGGCAGCGGGTCATCTTCAGTGGTGACGACCAACAAACCCATGTGTGGTGGCGCCGTGGTCGGTGCCAAGATGAATGGTTTGCTGTCACTCATCACAACTCCAGAAAGCCTGGTGACACTCCACCTCCACCTTCACCGCACAATCTACAGGAACTGTGTGAGAATATTCAAGCTGCATGGGATGGGTTATCACCGGACACCATTAGGAACCTCTACAACTCCATGCCGAGATATTTGGAATATTGGATTACTCTTCCTGGTAACCTAAATCTTCCTTACCAACTCCATCGCAATCCAACACGTCCTTCCTGGCGCAGCTATTCTTTTGACATTGAGTGTATTTACATACATCAGCCTATTCCTACAGTAGCTGAGCTCCGCCCACTCACACTGAACTCACACAGTGTGTTTCAGCTCAGACTGCTTCACAATACAGGGCAACCAATTAGAAACAAGCTGATTTACATATACGAGTTTCAAAAGCACTCGAGGTGATAAAGGGAGGTCAGAAACTGCGCCTTGTGAACGCACTGGCTGTTCAGAAGCTTCACTGGCCTGTAGCTAATTCTGGAACACATGACTATCCGCAATCCCTGTTGGTAATAAAATGCAAAAAAAACCAAAAAAACAAAAATAAATTAATAAATAAGTAAATAAATAAAGCACCAGCCTTCAAGATAACACCATGCAATTAAATGAAAATGGCTCCATGTCTCCTCTTATAAACCTCACCCACGATTTCAAAGCAGCTTTCTGCCCTGTGTTTTTTTATTGTTATCATTTCTGCCGACTTATTTGTGGATTTATCAGTTCATTTAACTGTTTTGACAAGCACAGGCCCGGCAGTTATCTCTGCGGAGCATCGTTTGAGGCGGCACTGGCCAAGAAGTTTTACTCATCTGTGTGTGGAACAAAGCCTCGATTTGGGGGGGTGGTGGGGGTGAGCTTAGAAAGTGTGTTTTCTTCTCTTGTGAGTGTCAATGGAAGAGGAAAGAAAAAAGAGAGGGGAATGACAAATCTAGGGGATTAGAATTTGAGGAGCTGGGGAGTATTTAGACAGGAATTCAATTACCAGGAGGAATGCAGCAGCCGTGGCCTTGAGTTTAAAAGGCTCCAGGCCTTTTCCCCCCCCACTCCTTTTTCTGGTATCGATTTGAGGAGAGGTAATTGTGGCATTGTTTGGTATCTGTGAGTGACACCTTGTTCAGCAGAGAGAGGGGATGTGCTCGGAAGTTCCTCGAGATCAATGAGAAGATGAATGCGCTTGCACGTGATCAGAGACGGAAATCAGCAGGCTTAAAACGAGCACGCTTGTCTTCGGAAACGCACTCGCTGAACGTATGCGGTGTTAATAAGCGAGGGAAGACCATGCAGTCTTCATTAAACGGACAGTTCCTCTGATAGCTCCACCCAGAAGGAATCAACCAACTGGAATGAAACCTGGTGGGTAGGTTTGACATTGTGAGACATCCCAATGATTCAAGTTACACACTCTGCCAAGCACGTTTGGTTTACTATTGTGGACATTCAGTGAACAGCGATGCCCTCCATGAGTCCTTCTAACATGGTGGCCCCAAGCCATACTGGGAGACACTACTTCTGTATGTGTAGCTCAATAAATATTACCCATATCAGTCTCAATGTATCATCATTTACTGTTCCTGGTACCTTCCTTTACCTTCCTTTACCTTCCTTCCTTCCCAATAGCACTGCACTCCCACACTTCCCTCTGGATGCAGCTATTCTTTTGATGATGAGTGTTTATAAAAAAAACAACTTGGAATCCATTGTTATTGTGATGTGTAGCTAGAACCATAAGAACATAGTGGCCAGGCAAGACCCTGAGACGTTATTGGGGTAGCTATTTTTTGTGCAGCATCACATATAAATATACATATAAATTATTATCAATTATCAATTAACAGCATCACATATACATATCAGTTATCTAAATATGTAAAAGCATGAGCTAAGTATTCATTAAGCAAGCCACGATTCAAAGATTCAAAGATGCAGATTACGATAGCATACATCACTGTGTAAACATGTCGCTAATGTAAACATTGCTAACTGCGAACATCTTAAACATTTTTAAACCAAATAGCAATAATACTGCTCAAAGATGTACTAAACGGTAATATTACTTACAGACAATGCTTTCTGTAAGACAACAAAGATGGATGGATACAAATTCAGGAACACTTGAAACATCTGCGCTTCTATCCAGCATGACTGACCGTCTAAGCTCTATTTCCTGCTTCCTGGTTCACTTACAACGCACATAAAATGAACACAAAACAATAGCGCCTCCTTCTGGCGGGATGTAACATAAATTAAATCTCTTTTTTAAAGTGCATAACTTTAGGAAAACTACTTCATAAAGACAGACTATACACGTTATTGATTTCGTCTGCTCTCTTTACAGGTTATACGTGAGTCTTGGTAGATGAGAAAGCTAGCCAGACAGTACTCTATTAGCACAACTACGAAACATGCAAATAAAATAATCAGATCAGTTAGCAGTATTTAATCCTTATACCAGACAGAGCACCTGTGACTTAAACGCACCAATGGCATGTAATACCGTCACAAGGACGAATAACTGCTGTGACTGGATTTGGAAATGATTTGAAAGAGGTGGATTACCTGGCACAGGTGTGGTAAACTGGTAAACTAGGCACTGTAGGAGGGTAGACCTCCAGGACTGGGGATGGAGCCCACAGGGCTAACTACTTGAACGTTGTAATGTGACATAGAATTTTTATATTAGAATCATTTATATAACTTTTATCTGGAACCAAAATTAATATATTACAATGTCAAGGTCAAAGTTATCTTACTGGTGGTGTTAATAATACCAATACTACTACTACCACCAATACTACTACCCCTACTACTACTACTACTACTACTACTACTACTACCACCAATACTACTACCCCTACTACTACTACTACTACTACTACCACCAATACTACTACCCCTACTACTACTACTACTACTACTACTACCACCAATACTACTACCCCTACTACTACTACTACTACTACTACCAATACTACTACTACTACTACTACTACTACTACTACTACTACCAATACTACTACCCCTACTACTACTACTACCCCTACTACTACTACTACTACTACTACTACTACTACCAATACTACTACCCCTACTACTACTACTACTACTACTACTACTACCACCAATACTACTACCCCTACTACTACTACTACTACTACCACCAATACTACTACCCCTACTACTACTACTACTACTACTACCACCAATACTACTACCCCTACTACTACTACTACTACCAATACTACTACTACTACTACTACTACTACTACTACCACCACCACCAATACTACTACCCCTACTACTACTACTACCCCTACTACTACTACTACTACTACTACTACTACTACTACCAATACTACTACCCCTACTACTACTACTACTACTACTACCAATACTACTACCCCTACTACTACTACTAATAATAATAATAATAATAATAATAATAATAATAATAATAATATTGTTCACAGAAAAGCCCAAGTAGATTAAGTATCTTCTTAAGGAACCAAGCAGACCAAGTATCTTCTGAAACAAGCACATAAAATAAAATATCTTCTGAATGATCCAAAAAGAGAAAGTATCTTCTGAAAAAGGCATGGCGATAAAGCTTCTCCTGACAGAACCAAGCAGAGGAAACATCTCCTCAAAGAACCAAGCAGAGGAAACATCTCCTCAAAGAAGCAAGCAGAGGAAACATCTCCTCAAAGAAGCAAGCAGAGAAAACATCTCCTGGCAGAACCAAGCAGAGGAAACATCTCCTGACAGAACCAAGCAGAGGAAACATCTCCTCAAAGAACCAAGCAGAGGAAACATCTCCTCAAAGAAGCAAGCAGAGGAAACATCTCCTGACAGAACCAAGCAGAGGAAACATCTCCTCAAAGAAGCAAGCAGAGGAAACATCTCCTCAAAGAAGCAAGCAGAGGAAACATCTCCTCAAAGAAGCAAGCAGAGGAAACATCTCCTCAAAGAAGCAAGCAGAGAAAACATCTCCTCAAAGAAGCAAGCAGAGGAAACATCTCCTCAAAGAAGCAAGCAGAGGAAACATCTCCTCAAAGAAGCAAGTTATCTGGTGAGGCCAAAGTCCTGCTGGCCAGCAGCTTAATAGGCTGGAAAGGAGTGTCATGAAAGATGAAATGAATCTTCCCAGTTCCATCTGCTTCTCAGCACTCCGTTTGACCCAGTGACTGAACGAGAACAGGGTTCGGCATGCAATATTCATCAGGCGGGTTCCTGGAGAAGCGTCCGGGCTTCATTCTAATGTGCCACTGCTGTCATCTCACCTGTCGCTGTAAGTGCTGATGCGCAGCCTCCGTGGATGAACCTGCTGAATGATGTATCACCTGTCCACTTATCACTCCATTTCAGACATCCCTGTAACACATGCATCCCCAAAGCCCCCCCACCTCCACCATCCCCCATCTGTGGTCCGCCATGCGATGAGAAGGGAAACGGTGCAGGTGTGATAACTTGGGAATGAGGTGGAGCTCCATTCCTCATTTTGTTCACCCTCCTCCCAATTCCACGTCGCTGTCACACGGGCTGTCATCGCACACCTGTCATCTTCAAGCAGTCAGTTTTCATTAGCCCCCAGTGGATGGATATACTCCTGGCTCTCTTGTGAAGCGAGAGGTAGCAGGTGGCGGACGAACGAAGCCCTCGCGCCATTCTGACACGACAATCCCAGGCCACCTGACCCCACGCCCCACTCTCCAACCCATGCATGACACCACTCATGCAGTGTGGCCAAGAACTGACTTTGCCTAGTGTCCTTCATATTACGTCCAGTGTTGGACCTACGGTCCTTAAAATGAAGGTTCTTGAATTATTCTGGCTTGGACGTTAGGTAAAACCTTTAGGTGGTATAGAACCCAACTCTGATCCTCTGAGAGAACAAGTTAGGCTGGTTTGACATACAACATGCATGCTACATACAGTAACTTCTGAGTAACTTAACAGTGACAAGAAGCTATTAAATTTACACAGTTGCATATAGTACACTTAGCTTCACTACTAGTTAACCAACTTAGCAGCACGTTTTGGGACACCCATGATACTCCTCTCACTATACAAAGAGCTTGATGGTTTGTTATCAGTTTCTTTCTACCAGTCTATAGAACTGATCTAGCTTTATTCACATTCAGAGTACTGCACAAATAGAAACAACTAAAACTAAAACAGTAAATATACTTATACATTTATATATATATATATATATATATATATATATATATATATATATATATATATATATATATATATATATATATATATATATAAAAAAAAAGATGGGTCAGGTTCCAATATAAACTGAGTTCCCCTATAGATCACATGGTGATGACCATCAGATTCTCGTAGCTATGCTCATACAGGACATAGTAAAATACTTATTATATATTTATTTGGAGTAACATAAAAATGAATAACTGTAATTCATTACAGAACCACAGTGAATTATGCATGTATATAATTCCATTGGATTAGTCCAGCCACGTAACAGTCTTCCAAGGGTTAAGAAGGAGGCAGGGGTTCAAGTGAAAGCGGAACACAAGGTATTGATTGTGATGGCTGAAATCGGCTCTGGAGAAAAGGAAATGAAATGAGATACCAAACCCTCTGTGTCGTCCTCTCGTGTCCCCTGCAGTAGCACCCCCCCACCCCCCCGCCCGCCGTCCCAGACTGATTAGCATTGAGTACTGGGGCGTCCAGCTTTACCTCCTGCGCTCCCAGCCTCTTTCATCTCTCGCCTTTGATTGTCTTCACCCCGTATTATTTATTTGCGTGACATGCATCCTTGTCCCGCCGTTATTGCGCGCTTTTTACATCATGTTTGGAAACCTCGGGTGTATCAAAAGCGTAATTTGGTTGAAGTGCCACGAGAGAGAGACCGAATTTACCGTGTTGCTCATCAGAACAACTTCATTTTAATACACGGCGAGTCTTTTCATCCCAGTTCAAAGAGTAATGAATTACACTAGATTAGATTAATGGTACTTTATGACCATCTTCAGTCGGAATTTATCTTTCACTCTGCTCCAAAGACGAAACCGCTTACAATCAGGATTCAGACTGCTCTTGGCTTTCTGAGCCACGGCCAATCAGTAATTAAGCATATGGACCATTATACCAAGTCAGTTCAAACTGCTGTTTATATTTACAAGGATGATACGATCTATATCATCTATATGATATGTCAAATCAAGACAGTCACATTGACAGTTATAAGATGAATATATATATACACCACTTCTAGAGTACTTTCTATTGACTGGCGTCTGCCTCAAACCCCAACCACTAAAATGTATATTTGTGAAAATAATGCACACATTTAGGTATTTTTGTTCAATCTCTTTTTTAAAGATCTTATTGATCTTCTGATTTATCCCTTGTCTTCATATCACTATTGAAACACATTTTCTGCAATTAACATATGTATTTATTATTACCATTTTTTTATATTTCGATTTTATGTTATGTTTTTACAACTGTTAAAGCTATTTCACGCACAGACAGAAGTAGCGTCTCTGAGTATTGTGCCGGGCCGCCATGTTGGCTAACCCAACATGCCAAACGTCTGGGCATGGGGTTGGAGAGGTCCCTAATGCTGTCCTGTGATAATCCATTCTATGCAGCTTCAATATTCTCACACAGTTCCTGCAGATGGTGTGGTAGGGGTGGAGGTGGAGTGTCACCAGACCTTCTGGACGTGTGACGCATGACAACAAACAGTTCATGTTGGTGCTGACCACAATGCCTCCACACTCAGATTCGTTGGTCGTCTCCACCAAAACAAAAGACCCGTGGCCATTCTGAGTCGCTCTACGACAGAATGGCACAACAACAATGCAGTCTTTGGTGATAAGGGCAGTCGACGTAACGGTCTGTGTGCATGTTGTCCATTGTTGTGCTGCCACCGACTGGATAACTCTTGGGGGGCATCACTGCTTGCTGAATGTCCACAATCGTGACTGTTGGGTTACTGCGTGAACGTTGCTGGAAGAAGGATTTCACATACAAGAAATACTACTGATGAATAAGATGACTCATATTAGAGAAAAATATTTCCCATTAACATCAACTATTCTGTTGGACCGGTCATGTTAAAAATGACTGATGACTCTCATTTTCAGAAATGTTATACAGTTCTACAGTTATACGCAAAAGTTTGACCCCCTCTGGAAACGACTTTGTTTGACTTTTGAAGGCGATGTAAACACAACTGCGGCAGCAAAGAATTTTCATAACTTCATTTCAAAAATGCACAAAATATGTCATTTGCCCAGGGAGGCCTGGATGTTATATAAAGCCTCGGGGGGCTTTAAAATGCTGTTACCTCAATGCAAAACACAATGGCAGTTAATGTTACATATTCTCAGCTCATAAGTTTGATCATTTTAATTCCCAGAGGAATCGTTCTATTATAAAAGTCGTTTCAAAGGGGATCATATTCTCCATGATTATTGTGTTTCATTTCATTCCTCGAGTCCAATTAAAGAATGTATGTTGGTTTATGTGCCATAATTCCTGTTTTTGAAATGATCATTTTATCTATTTTTTCCTATAGGGTTGAACACGCTGCGCATTTAAGACTGCTTATATAAACACCTCTGGACTGGTTTGCACGTCATTCCAAAAGCAATCAGGGCTAAACCCCCCTTGTAACTTGTTCAAGTTGTCACGCGTCCAGGTTCTCCTCCTGCCACAGATGCTCAGAACTAGACTACCCATCAGCCATCTCTGCATGACGCCATCTCCATATGTCCCCTGTATGCCAATCACAACCCACCTCATATGTTCCTCCCAATCCGAGTTGTAACCCACCTCACCTGTCGCTCATTACATCTCCCTGTATATATGTATACCAGTCTGTTAGCTCTACCTCTTTGCAAGGTATTGCCACTTGTTGTCTTACTGAGCGTTTCTCCTTCATTACTTCATCTTCTCTTTCTGGTTCTGTTTGATTTTTGGCTTGTGTCTTTCTGGTTTTCCCTTTAACTTGTTTGATTGTTGGCTCTGTTGTCACTCCATCTGCTCTGATCTCCTTAATAAAGCCAGCCTTTCTTTTAGCTCTGCTCGTGTCTAGGTTTGTCTGTCAAACATTAGAAAACTGCTGTAGGCTGATCATGGAGATTCAGCAGAGTCACCTGTGGACTAAACAAGTTTCTGGGTGTAGGCCATCCATCACTGTTCGGTTACTCTTGCCTTGAAGAATTGCACAGTTGGTTCAGATTTGGTGGATGCCTTCCCTGGCACAATTCCGAGGGGAGTGTCCTGTAGACTGGGATTTTAGCCACTGCTGGTAGACCCGTATTGCCTTACGCTTCCATACTACTTCCTTCATGCTATGGTCTTTGGCACACTCAAATGCAATCACTCCCTTCAGCCAATCACTAACATTTGCTTTGGAGTCATTTTCCACACACGGAATGAGACATTCACTGGACTGTACCACCTCCTCTCAACCTATGAATCCAATCACACACTCCACATGTATTTAGGCTATAGGCTGTAGGCTGATCATGGAGATTTAAGCTCACCAGGCATAAAATAAGTCACCTGTGGACTAAACAAGTTTCAGGATGTAGGCCATCCATCACTGTTCAGCTTCTCTTGCCTTGAAGAATTGCACAGTTGGTTCAGATTTGGTGGATGCCTTCCCTGGCACAATTCCGAGGGGAGTGTCCTGTAGACTGGGATTTTAGCCACTGCTGGTAGACCCGTATTGCCTTACGCTTCCATACTACTTCCTTCATGCTATGGTCTTTGGCACACTCAAATGCAATCACTCCCTTCAGCCAATCACTAACATTTGCTCATTTTTCCACACACCTATGACATCACCTGTACCACCTCCTCTCAACCTATGAATCCAATCACACACTCCACATGTATTTAACTTATGCAAGGTGAGCTTCCAAATTCAAAACCTGCTTAGTGTGCAAGCATTTAATGAGGAGTAGAAGGTAAATGTTTGACCTATGGCAGTGTTTACATACTACAGCACTCTCTTTAATTCCTAACTACATCAGACACACTTGGCTTTCCATTATAGAACCTTTGAAGTACCCTACACTTCCCCTTTCAACAGCTCGTAGAGTACAGCCAAAGCGTATTGTGTACAGTGGTCTAACTCTGGGGCTTTGTAAATGGAAAGCAGTCTCACGCATTACCGGATTCATTTCGCCCTGATCATGCGGTTTTCCTTCAAAAGAAACAAACTCTGTCATTGATGCATATCTCTGTCACCCATTCCAGATAAAAATCGATATCCAGCAGGACTTCCTTGTGAAGCAGAAATGAACAGTCGTCCGAAACGAGACAAGGATTGATGACAGGAGCGGCATCGCACTTACTGAAACAAAGCCTCCGCCCTTAAATATTTAATGATGGCCATGATCCTTCTGTTTAATCAAAGTCTGATTCCAGGCACCTCTGTCAAGCGCTTTCACCAGCAGAGGCGTTTTTCCTCTCTCCCTGATAATGGTGTGTTATGCAATCCCGAACTGCCAGTTGCTTCATCCAAAGGGCATCCATGCCAGTTAGAGACAGAGAGAGCGGGAGAGAGAAGAGAGTTTTGCAAGAGGGTGGATAATTAGAATGCAGCAGAACACCACGCCATGCAGGGAGGTCAGTCCAATCTTAGAGGGACGCAGCTCAATTATTAGCAAATAATTCAGGCAGCCAGTTGAGTGCATGCAGCGCATTCCTGAGAATGCCTGCATGGAAATTAATGAGCGCAATTAACGAATGGAAAGCAATCTCTTCGAGTCAGAGTTAGCTTCAGTCCATTTCTAAAAGTGGCTGAAGTCAATCACTCATCCCAAGCAACATACAAACAACAAAGTTCTATCCTTTCGGCACATATCAACTTTTATCATCTATTTTGTCAGGAATGCTCTGAATCTAATTGGAATATAAAATAGAACTTACATTAGTCTCTCTCTCTCTCCCTCTTTTATAATGTGTCTTTTCATACAGCTTCGAACAAACTAGTAACTTCAATAAGGTCTCATAATACACCATGTAGCTCATGAAACAAAAACACCTTGCATGCTTACGGGGGTAGTGATTCCAGGCTCCTGCAGATGGCACTGCACGAGATCAATGGGAGTATAAATACCTTGTCGGGTGTGAGTGACAGGATTCATAGGTTGAGAAGAGGTGGTAAGGTGCAGTAAATGTCTTTTTCCATGTGTGGCTCCAAAGCAGATGTTAATGATTAGCTATAAGGAGAGACTGCATTTGGAAGTGCCATAGTGTAAAAGACTATACATAGTGTATATGAATCTGCAGGTGTATGAAAGCGTGCGGTCATACGGGTCTACCAGCAGTGACTAAAATCCTCGGTCTACAGTAAACTCTCCTCAGAATCGATCCAGGAAAGGCATCCACCAAATGCGGCCCAACTGCTCAATCCTTTGATGCCAGTGTATCTAAACATTGATGTGGCCTACATCCAGAAACTTGTCTAGTCAATGCTCTGTCAAATCCCAGCTGCTATTGGTGCACACTATGTTTCAGTCACAGGTGACTCATGTTTTTGCTCTGTGAGCTCATTGAAGTAATGTGTACTTTGAAGCTACCACTTACAACAGACAGGGTATTCTCCAGTATATAGAGTGGTAGGGATTTGTTAACTAGGCCTGTCTTAATTATTCCCCCAACTACAGAGAGCATTAGGAACCATTTCTAAATGTGTTTTTCCATCTTTTCTCCAATGAAAGCATACCTAATGAGATGTACAGGTACTCAAAGAGCTAATGAACAAGCAGCCTTCAGTCAAGAGTTTAGACTGAAACACTGAAATCAATGCCTGTTACATGGGGATTATTTCTCCAGCAAAACGAGATCAGGAAGATAGCTGGACGCATTAGAGTACATGAAGTACATGAGCGGGCCGGATCCAATCAAATTACCCGCAGCTTGTGTAGCATGGGTAAATAAGCGGTGGGTAAATTGACTGGATCCAGTTTATAAAAACATGTGAAGATGCCAAATCAGAGACATTACATTACAAAACAAAGCTGTATACTAATATAAGGTTGGGTCATCTTTCATGTTGAGTACAGCGTGCACAAGCCGTGGCATTGCTTCGATAGCCTTAAGATACATCACGACATTTATTCCTGTCCGGATGGTCAAGAACTTGTCCTGGCGATGGGATAGTCAAACTACTCTATAGAGTCTTCATTAGCACATCCCAGAGATGTTTCCATGGAGTCAAGGTCAGGACTCTACAGTGGCAAATACATGTTTGAGAATCCTCATATGCTTCCTGAAGCACTTTTTCCAAAGAGTGCCCATGGAACTTCAGCACTGTTGTTCTGGAATATGCTGATCATGTCCGGGAAACAAAACTCCACATAACTTTGTTGAGCCTCAACTGACCAACTGAAGCAACCCCGGGTCATAACGCTGCCTCCAGAGGCTTTCAGAGTGGGCACTATGCATGATGGGTGCATCGCTTCATATGGTTCCCTAATAGCCGCATCTAACACACGACAAGTATCTCTTTTCAGCAAAAGACACAGATCCTACTACACACATATACCGAGATACAATAAGCGACTACACAGTGGTGCACAGTAGGAACTTTACATATATCAACACTACATTCATTATATGGCCAAAAATAATTGGGTGCATGTATACTAGCCACACCTGTAAACGGCTCATAACGATGAGCGACTTTAAAGGTGCGTCGAAGGTCATAGGATACCACCTTGATCACAGTGCATGAAGTTTCTGCCAGGCTAGATCTGCCAGGTGTGAGTACCATTATTGTGAATAGGAATCATCTAGCAGCAACAACAGCTCAGCCAATAAACTGGTAGAGCGCACAAACACATTGCACAGGGACGCCAAATGAGTAGTGTGCAAAAACTGTCTGCCTCTGTTTGCATCACTCACCACAGAGATCCAAATAGCTTCTGGAATTAACATCAGCACAAGAACCTTGAATCGGGAGCTTCATGAAATGGAGCCACAGGACTCCTGGACAATGGAGTGATAAATCATGCTTCAGTACCTGGCAGTCTGATGAATGAATCTGGGTTTGGTGGAGGCTAGGCGAACACTACCTACCGGAATTCACAGTGCCAACAGAGGAGTGTAGTGGAAGAGAGATAATGGGTCTGGTGCTGTTTGTGCTTCTTAGATCCAGAGAAGAGTGATGTCAATGCCACAGCATAGACATTCTAGACAACTGTGCTCTTCTCAAACCCTGTGCACAGTTTGAGGAATATGATGTGGAGAAAGTCCAGTGGTCAGCAACCTCACTGAACACCTTTGCAATGAAATGGAACGTCTATAGAAAGCCAGGCTTTCCGGTCCAGCACAATGACCTAGCCCTACAACGCTTGAGCCGAGAACCTTGTTGTTAACCTTCGTGCCAACAAGTTAACTTTGGCTGCATTCGTTTTGCTTTGTGAGCTGAGTCTTAGTCAGAGCCTAAGTTGAACTTTCTTCGTGAAACATTGATCCTCCATTGAAAAGGAAACGTGGGGAAACCAGTCGGGGGTGTACTAAAAGTTTATTGATGAACCTAAATATCAAGGGTAGCATTAGTGACCCCAGAGGTAGCGTTGATATTTAGAGTCATCAATATCTTTAATGCATGATGTCTTCAAAACCAAACAACACCACAACAAAAGCAAATTTCCCATAATTGGATCACTCCAGCTCCAGCCGAATATCACGTACAGCCACAACAACAACAACACCGAAAAACAACAAAAAGATCCTGTAATTGGATCACTTCAGTTCACCGAATAAACAGAGCGTTGGCTACTGATGATTCTCTCATGCTGTACTTCAGCAATCTTCCCATCCACCCCTCCTTATGCTTTCACCATGAAATAACTCCTGCCAAACTATGTAATCAGATCTCTTTGATCCAGCTGCGTTTCCCGGCAAGGAGTTTTTTTCCTCCCCTTTTTTTTATTTGAAATGGATGAGTGCCATGCTCCGCCTATCTCGCATCTTTCTAGCCTTTGGTGAGAAGAAACAGAGAGCAGAGCTGGATGAGGGAGGATGCCAAACTGTCTGTGGAATTCAGGGATGGCTTGGGAAAGACAGAAGAGGCTTCTTTCAGCTCAGGCCTATGGGCAGTGGGAGGAGTGTTGTGCCAGTGTTAAGGGGGCACGTGCCCAATCAGTTCTGTGGAAGCTGTTGGTTCTAGAGAGAAATGCAGCCTTATTTGCATGGAACTAAATGGCCTATCTAAGCTCCACCCACAAATAGGCTGCTTTATACACCGCCTGGCCAACAAAAAAGGTCACCACCTGGATTTAACTAAGCGAAGAGGTAAGAGCCTCGCAATGGAGGTTGAAGTACTGCATGTGGGGTAAAGTTATTTAACCCTAACTGATGCAGTGAGTAGCTTCTCATTTGTTTTAAACAAGCAGGTGGAGTCAAATTATTGGCATGCATCAGACAGAGAAAACATCTAAGGAGATCGCTGAACTACTACAGTCAGGTTTAGAACTGTCCAACGCATTATTAACAAGAGGACGGACAGTGGGGAAACATCATCATCGAGAAAGGAATGTGATTGGAATAAAATCTTGAACTCAGTAGACAGCGAGAGTAAAGCACTCCCGTTGTGAAGGGAACTCAAGGGATTGGGAACAGCTGTGTTAGGAAAACCACCTGTCAGTGAGGCTACCCGCTTTGCTAGGGAGCAAAAGGTTTGGACTCTGGAGCAATGGTAAAAGGTCATGTGGTCTGATGAGTCCAGAGTTACCCAGTTCCAGAGTGATGGGTGCATCAGGGTAAGAAGAGAGGCGGCTGAAGTGATGCACCCATCATGCCTAGCTCTTACCGTGCAAGCCTGTGGGGGCAGTGCTATGATCTGGGGTCGCTGCAGTTGGTCAGGTCTTGGTCCAGCAATGTTATGTGCCCAAAGAACGAGGTCAGCTGACCTGAATATCCTGAACCACCTGGTTATTCCATCAGTGGATTTTTTTCCTTCCCTGATGGCACAGGTATATTCCAAGATGACAATGCCAGGATTCATCGGGCTCAAATAGTGAAAGAGTGGTTCAGGGAGCATGAGCCATCATTTTCACACAAGGACTGGCCACCACAGAGCCCAGACCTGAACCCCATTGGGAATCTTTGAGACGTGCTGGAGAAGACTTTGCTCCCATCATCAATACGAGATCTTGGGGAAAAATTAATGCGAGAGAAACTAATTTTGTGACAGTGCAGAAGCATGTGGAAACAAATGTGTGCCGTGATCGTAGCTAAAGGCAGCCCAACTACATATTAGTGACCTTGTTTTTGGTCAGGCACTGTAGCTACTCTTACTAGGTGGGATAAGCTTTGCTTTGCCTGTAAAATATCACACATCTTCGAGAGCGTGTTGTGTAGTCAAGACAACATTAGCAAGGAAACAAACTCAATCTTGTTATTTAATCAAATGATTTCCAACCTAATAGATCTAATTTTGCTGGTTATGATTCTAATGTAAGGTCTCAGTGTCTTTACTAGGAGAAACTGTCTCACTCTATTTGCAGATGTCATTCTCTAGGCTAGCCAGCTAACTGAGCTGTGACCATGAGTCAGCATGGTCATATTGGGGGAGAAGTTTCTTGTGTGCCTATTGCACACCAAGCCTGTACAGAATGACTGCAGGGGCATTGATACTAGGAGGCATAGCAAACATAATACAAAGCTAACATACTATGTTAGCTACAGCTAAGGTGGACATTCTCATGAATGAAATTATTGGCTTACGACAGATCCTGCAAGCTGGAATATGATACAGTGCTATAGAAAACTTTCATAAGTTTAGAAAAGCTTAAATAACTTACTTGTCTGAGAGTCGGAACAGCGAGAGAGCAGACACTTTACTGAAGGGAGAGGAACGGGTACAACTTTACAATAAGGGTACATCTATTAACAGTACTTAAGGCACTAATAAGCATTACTAAATAGTCAATGAAAGTAGCAATGAGTCATTAACTAATAATAGAAATATGGACACAAGTTATTTCAGATTTTAAAAAGTAGATCCTTAGGTAATTCTCAAATGATGTTTACATTAATCATCAAATAATCATAGTAATGATAACTAATTAGGCAGATACCTGAGTCTATGATCATTTCAAACTAAATCCTAATCCAAATCTTAATATGTACCTTAAATACACAAGCGCACACAGCTTATCATATTATAGAATCGTATATTCATAGGTAAAGTATACAAGTACACAAACTTGCAGAGTAGGAATACTCCAGGAGAAGATTAGGAAATCTATCAAATACCATTTAATAGAGACTTCACTTAAGCATTCAGTAAGGATTATAAACTATAAAACAAAATTGTAAAATAACATCGGTTCCTATTTCTATCATTAGTTAATGATTAATTGCTACATTACTCTCAGTATCGTTAATTGATGTAGCCTTATTGTAACGTGTGTATGACTATAGAATGTGAGTAGATAACTCTGAAGATCAAAGCTACTCTTTCTCTGGTCTGTGTACTTGGTCTGTGTACTTGGTCCAGCTCTACTAGAACAGATTTTGTGGGTTTAAAGACTAGTATCTAAAGATGAACTTCATGAAAAACCTATAATAGCTAATGTAATTGCTAAGGGGCTAAATATCTTAGCGTATTTGTATTATTGTAATCACTGCATTCTAACCATCACTACAATGGAGGGAACTGATTACATTAACAACAGAACTGATTTGCCAGTTTAGGAGGATGAACAGCTAAAGCATGGTGGAAAGAGGTTCTGTTGGACCAACGATAGCGAGGGACATAATTCTGCAGTGCTACAAAATCTCGCAAATGGTTTACAAGCTCCCACTCCTACCATACCCAATAAAGTAGCCTTTGTCTACTAAAGTTCGTTCCCCATGTTTTTCTCTCTTCAGACCGATGTTGCATTTGGTAGGAATGCTGCTAGAGGTTTCGAGAGGAATCGTGATACTGACAAGCTAAGGCCACATGGCAGAAAGGACCAACCCCTGCCAAGGAGAGGAATGGTGATTATTAATTTTTAAATAAAACAAAGCAAAGAAAAACTGTATCCTCTAGCAGTAAGACTGCTTAATGGAATCCCAATGAGTGCTTACGGTCAAGGCACTTTAATATTTTCGAATTATTAAAAAAGAAATAAATAAATAAAACAAAGGTGAAAAAAAAAAGAGATGCAATCCTTTGATTCAGTCATGCTCGCTACTGTGAGAGCAGAGAACATGATATAGTGGAACAGCAGGATCCATTACAGAGTCAGAAAGCAGAGGATGAGGAAAAACCATGAGCGCTTAGCTCCTCCTGCAGCATGAATGAAACAGACTGGAATCTCTTAAGAAAGTAGACCTGGAATTAGGGCTGCCAGGCTACATGTTAACCGCTGCAGTCAAGCCCAAATCTTCTGCTCCACCGAGAGACACTTGCCAGCATTTGCTGACGCAACAGCATAAAGGAAATCTTTCCTTTCAGATACACGTGAACTGATTTCGCCTGAGTCCTTTCTGTTTAAGTCATATATTATTGAAGGAAATGAGTGTTTCCTCCCACTCAGCCTTTTCAAACTTATTCTCTTCTCCCAAGCTTGTAGACGTCCTCTACTGTAAGAGTCTGCATATATGAAAGTCAGAAGCAAAAATAGGGCAGTACGACTGCAAAAAAAATAATAACCAGTAAAACTTGTCCTACTTTCGAGTCACTTTTTCTCCAACACTTCCTGCGTCTTCCACTTTTCCCGTCTCTCAAACTTTTGAGGGTTTCTCCAAGTACAACATTCTCTCTTAAGGCCAGGCATTTGCTCCTATGACTCATAGCAAGTGTGAGGAAATAGCAATGACACGCAAGAAATAGCTGCAGATTGGCTGAAAATGACCGCTGTAGATGGTGCTTTAGAACATCACTCATTTGGATGCCAGCCGATTTCAGATGGGACATATGGCATTACTATAGAGAGTGAGATTAAAGGGGTCGTACTAAAACAAGGTAAACAAGGTGAATAAATTATATTTTTCCCCACCTTTATTACAGATTCAGCCTGAGCTTAACCTTAACCGTTAACAGGTTGCTGAACATTCCAGCCTTGATAATTACAGTACAGAGCAGTCACAACACAGATGATTTACATATACACTCATCATCAATACAATAGCTGCACCCAGAAGGAGGTGTGGGAGTGCAGTGCTATTGGGAAGAAAGATAAAGGTTACCAGGAACAGTAAATGATAAATTTAGACTGATATGGGGGAATATTTATTGAGCTACACATACAGAAGTAGTGTCTCTAGTATGGCTTCGGTTCGCCATGTTTGCTAATGCAACATGCCAGACGTCTTGGCATAGGGTCAGTATGGAGTTGTAGAGGTTCCTAATGGCGTCCTGTGATAATCCATCCCATGCAGCTTGAATATTCTCACACAGCGGGACTCATCACTAAATATGACTCACTGCCATTCTGAGTCATGACAGTCCATGACAGCCTGGCACGACACTATTGCAGTCTTGGACGACATCAGCGTGGTGTTAAGGGCAGACGTCATAGTCGGCTATCATCAACTAGTCCTGCGTCTTGCAGTCGTCTGCCAATTGTGCTGGCACTAACAGTGACTCATGGAGGGCATCACTGCTCACGAATGTCCACAGTCGGGGCTGTTGGATCAGTCAGGTACAGCAACAGGGACCATCCTTGCTTATGTCACATGCCAAGCGTGAAACTTAAACAATTGTCATGTCTCAGAATGTCAACCGAAGTTTCATTCCTGTTGGTTGATTCCTTCTGAGTGCAGCTAATTGTGCAACTGTCCCTTTGGTTAATAGTGTATTAAAGTGGTATTCCGGAGTCGTGTGTAAAATTACCTGAAACTACATATGATCGTCTTTTTGTGATCTCAGATATCTACATAGCAGCAGGTCCTCTTCCAATGGAGGCTGCTGTTTCAGCCACCGTTTCTGCCATGTCCAATAAGAGAGCCTTTAGCAAGAGCGCTAGGTTTCCCATGTTTTCTTCTTTCAGGTCAAGCTGCGTTTGCCGTCAGAAAATGGAATGCTCTCTGGAAGTTTGAAACGGTAAGGTGAAACGTAGAATATGAGGCCACACGGTGACAAGGACCCATCCACTGCCAAGGACTGCGAAAGGCTAGAGTGCAGCAAAGGCATGGAGGGCTATACCACCAAACTTGTCAGTGGAGCCCAGCTGGAGGACAGCAAAACAAACAGCAGTAGTGATGCCTAGATAACGGCTGGCAAAGATGGATGGAGACGCTGCCAGCAGAGCAGAGCAGCAGCCTGGTGGTACTGAGGTTTTCCCACCAGCGGGGCTTTAAGCAGGTGCAGTGGTACGGGTGAGGCTTCGGGAGATATGTGTAGCAGTCCCGGCACCATCTATGGTGCAGTGGGAGGCAGAGGAAAATAAGAAGAACCACCATGCTGAAGAGGAGGACGCAACACTCATTCGTGTGCCGGTGCTTTGGGGGAACCGGGTATAAACCCAGTGGAGGACCAGTTGTATGGGAGTAGTACTCTGCAGACCCTGCAATATGGGGGGGTGTGGTATCAACTCTGCTGGAGTTCTTTCTGGAGGTCATTTTATTGAAAACAGGGGGCAGTGTATCATCCCATTATCTACATGCCTGAGAATCTGTGTGTGATTATGGGAAAATGATTTGAATGGGCATCATTTGATGTTAAATCCAGTAAATGAGCAAATATTGTGCATTAACAGGTATAGAAGTGTGTTCTGGATGTATTAAATGGATGTAGATTTCACTCATATACAATCAACTAAGCATGTCATTTGACCAGGGGTGCCCAAACTCCCCAAACTATACCCTCTATCATGATGATACACAGTCATAGATGCATACGCCATTCATTCTCACATTTATTCCCTACATGGAATATTAATAATGTCTGAGAATCTAGAGGAGAACAGTGAAGTAAACCACTTTGCAGGCCAGGAAAATCTATAAATAACACATCTGTACCAGCACAGCAAATTACAACCCAAAATCTTATGATGCACTTAGCAACAAACACTGTACCATAATAATTGATGAAAAGCATTTTGCACCCATTACATCACTGCAGATCTATTATTTAGCAGACTAACTGAAGTAGACGCAAATCAATTTTTAACTGGTTAAGGTTGCGTAAGACGACTCCGCACTGCCTGCCAGACAGCATGAGTACATTCACAGGGCCAGATGTTTGGATGTGAGAATCCATAGCACATAATGTGCGCAGCCACAGAATATACTTATAATGTATCTGAAATGGCCATTCATACAATTAATACTACCTCCATCCCTCTATTTCTCTCTTTAACTACAACTACTACTACTACTACTACTACTACTACTACTACTGACTGTATAATACCACTACCTTTATGACTGCTACTTCTGTTACTTCTTCTACTGCCACATTCTACTACGACCAGTACTTCTATAACTACTACTACTGCTGGTTTAACTAATATTACTGATACTACTACTGCTATCATGACTTCTACAACTACTACTACTACTACTACTACTGCTAGTTTACCTATTATTATTACTACTACTACTGTCATGACTTCTACAACTACTACTACTACTAGTTTAACTATTATTACTGATACTACTACTACTGTCATGACTTCTACAACTACTACTACTGCTAGTTTACCTATTATTACTAATACTACTACTGCTATCATGACTTCTACAATTACTACTACTGCTAGTTTAACTATTATTACTGATACTACTACTACTGTCATGACTTCTACAACTACTACTACTGCTAGTTTAACTATTATTACTACTACTACTGCTATCATGACTTCTACAATTATTACTGATACTACTACTACTGTCATGACTTCTACAACTACTACTACTGCTAGTTTAACTATTATTACTACTACTACTGCTATCATGACTTCTACAATTACTACTACTGCTAGTTTAACTATTATTACTGATACTACTACTACTGTCATGACTTCTACAACTACTACTACTGCTAGTTTAACTATTATTACTGATACTACTACTGCTATCATGACTTCTACAATTACTACTATCTACAATTACTACTACTGCTAGTTTACCTGTTATTACTACTACTACTGTCATGACTTCTACAACTACTACTACTGCTAGTTTAACTATTATTACTAATACTACTACTGTCATGACTTCTACAACTACTACTACTGCTAGTTTAACTATTATTACTGATACTACTACTACTGTCATGACTTCTACAACTACTACTACTGCTAGTTTAACTATTATTACTACTACTACTACTACTGTCATGACTTCTACAACTACTACTACTACTACTACTAGTTTAACTATTATTACTGATACTACTACTACTGTCATGACTTCTACAACTACTACTACTGCTAGTTTACCTATTATTACTACTACTACTACTGTCATGACTTCTACAACTACTACTACTGCTAGTTTAACTATTATTACTGATACTACTACTGCTATCATGACTTCTACAACTACTACTACTGCTAGTTTAACTATTATTACTGATACTACTACTGCTATCATGACTTCTACAACTACTACTACTGCTAGTTTAACTATTATTACTGATACTACTACTACTACTATCATGACTTCTACAACTACTACTGCTAGTTTTTAACTACTATTACTATACTGTCTACTTCTACAACTATCTAACTTTACAACTACTACTATACTATGCTAGTTTACTGTTACTCCTACTAATACTGTCATAACTTCTACAACTACTACTACTGCTAGTTTAACTATTATAACTGCTACTACTACTAATACTACTCATAATGGAAATCCATCCTCCTCTGGTTCGACACAGAACAGCAACACCAGCACAGAAGAAATATATAAATGACCTCTATGACTAAAACTATGACCAATATTTCTACTACTACAACTACTGCTACTACTACTTTTACTATGACTACTAGTACCACCTCTTCTACTACTATGACTGGTAATACTTCTATGAATACTACAACAATTAACAACCCTAACAGAAACACTTCTGTTTGATCAGGATTTAGCATATGATCCAGACTATTATGTATTTATAATATAGAGCAAATGCACAAACCAGCATAACACCTGCAGTAAGACTTGTGTTAGAGGCTGTAAATAAGGAGAAGAGCAAAGGCCCTAAAAAAAAACCTTGAGGGACACCATACTGCCCCATTCTATGTTCAGACACTTTTCTGTTTACATAAGAAACTGTGTGTCAAATACAATCTAAACCATGCACGAACTTTTCGTCTAAAGGGAGTTCGTCCATAAGAACATGAAAATTTATTGAAAAATTTAGATTTCGATTTGTTCAGTGAGAATAAATTGGTATCACCTATCACATATCATCTTGTTCTGTCTGCGAAGCGAAAGATTCAATGAATGAAAGTTAGAAAAGGAACAATGTCAGTCAATCAATGTTTCAGGAACATGCTCACCTGTGGTCCAAAGCAGCCTGAATTTCTGGGACGGTTGCTTAGCTTTCTGTAATCGATTCTGGAGTGTAAATCCATCAGATTGTGAAACAGCTGTAACCTTGGTTTTGGATGAACATCATCCAGAAAGGTGTGCTACCTTGAAACTCTTGTTTAGGGGCTTTAAAAAAATAAATCTGGGGAAAATCAGCGGCTTGGAGTGATGAATCAAGTCTGAACGACGAGCTGCGGATCAGCCAAAGAAACACCGTGTGGTAGACGAGGGCTCTAAACAAGGGACCAGGAACTGAAGAGGTACTGCTAAACCTGTTTGGGCCTTGAGAGAATAATGGGAAAGAGTGGGATGAATCAGTGCACAAAATGATTAATGACAGCTCCACCATTCTCTACAGCTATTTATACTACAAACAATAGAGTATCTGATGGACCCTGACTTCCAATTTTCTACTTGTGTTTATCCTTTATTCTACCTGGAAAGGTCCGCCGTGACACAAATTCTGGGGGGGAAAAACGCTTTTCAAAGAGGATGTGGATATCTATCTAGAGAGAAAGAGCACTTTAAACATGCTGCACTCGTACGGTTCAGAAACACACCACTGAATGAAAAATATCTTGGGAGGAAAAAACCCTATATGAAACGAGGTGAGGAAAAAAAAATCACAAACGGAAACTATCCTTAATTAAAAAGATTACTTTGCTCTTATGTTTACATTAATACCAACCTCAGCTTTTGGTGAGCATGTTATCCTCACTAATTAACATGTATTTAAGAGCCTATGATCTGCTAGCTTTATCCACCACTGCATTTCAAATGTTGAGGTTTCTTCAGATGTAGTCATAACACAGCCTTTATGGGCATAATGTTAGGAAGGGGGCAGGCGTAGGCTGGAGGTGAGAGAATCAGAACCAGATCTTGTGTTAGCAGGGGGACAGGCATGGGCTAGAGGTTAAGGAACCAGAACCCGATCTAATGTTAGCAGTGGGCAGCCATTGGCTGGAGGTTAAGAAACCAGAACTTAATCTAATGTTAGCAGGGGCAGTAGTGGGCTGAACGTTGGGGCACCAGCATTATGATCGGAAGGTTGCCAGTTCGATCCCTGAACTGACAGGATATGACTGTGGTGAGCAAGGCACCTAACCTCCTACCGCCCTGGGCAAGTGTTCCCAGTGCCCCCTAATGCACTACACTGCACTGATGGGTTAAATGCAGAGGTCCTCTGTGTGCAAGAACATTTGGTCAATGGCTCTAAATAATTACTAATAAGGCTAGCCTAGCAATTTCTAGCTACGCTGTTGAGGTATCAGGTCTTGAGGCCGTGGCACTCATCCAGAACTAAAGTCATTATCAAATTATAATAGCTTTCATGTGATGGCAGCTAAATGAAAAAGTCACAGACGAACTAACCTACAGATGAAGCACCCTGTGAAGGAAACAAGCAAGATGGATGAAAAAGTAGACGGATTGACAGATGACGCAACGTGTGAATAAAGGAATGGACAAACAAAGAATTTTGGTGTATGAATAAACCAATGACTGGGTGACAAGCTGCCCCAGACATGTGGTCCAACTTGCTAGCTTTTGGTCATGCTGGTTAGCTTTAGCTCACTGCGCTTCTCTGACTCTGAAACTGCTTTGTGTGGGTGGGGCAAGATACGTCAGCGTTGTGACAGGTTAGGAAGTGCTTATGGAAGCCTTCCCCAAGGTTAGGCATTTTTATAAGACATACTTTGTACATGTATATTGTTAAGATAAACATGATTATTAATTTATGGTTGATCAATTTAAAGGAACAGAGTTAGGCTCCCTGGGGTTTTAACAACACTGTTCCAAAACTATAACCTCATTATTGGAAACTGAAGTTTTAAAGTTTTGTTATTGGGTTTTATATAAAATATCATTTGGACACCGGTTCACTTTAGAAAAATAATTTCATAAAACTGAATAGATTTTTGGCAAAATATTACAGACAAAATAAAACTGTGTTCCAGTGCATCAAAATACCAGCAGGCAGATCCATTTTTTTTTAGTTGGAATCGTAACTGTCTAGGAGTTCATTTACACCACCCGCCACTTTATTAGATACACCTCCTTGTATCTACATTCACTACAATCCATTTTATCAGCTCCATTTAAATACAGCTACACTTTGTAGTTCTACAATTACTGACTATAGCAGCACTGCTGTCTGATCCACTCACACCAGCCAAACACACACTAACCCACCACCACGTTAGTGTCACTAAGATGGACTACAGTCTGTGATTGTGCTCCTATTTTTAAAGCTGCTAAAATGGACAGTAAGCTCAAATACATTCATGGCGATTTGGAGCCTTGGCCCAGATCAATGTTAAATCTGATGTACCCTTAACATCCTGAATGACAGGATTTGGTGTCAATAACTGGAATAACATCCATCAAACATTCTGAATCATGCTGTTCACTATCTTAAATGAGCAGATGGGCTTTCTATACCTCTCACTTGATGTAGGGAAGATGAGCATTACCTTGGTTTATCCATGATGCCCTTGAGGGGCTTACAGCTTTTGTAAAATGCTGACAAATTGGTGCATGTGTGTGTGTGTGTACTCTAGTGTAAGCACACTGGTGCAATAAGGCTGCTGCCATGTGTGTTTAACATGTGTTGTCTGTGTACCTTGTATAGGTTTCCCTGCTCTGTGGCTTCTGTTGCCAGCTGACTGAGTGACTCTACACAGTGATTGTTTGGGTGGTCCACTACACCGCAGCTATAAGGCTTCTTGGGCCACCCATCTGAGCGACTCTACACCTCATCACAGCTGCTTGAGTATCATTACAACACAGCTATGAGGTGCTACACTGCAGCTCCAAGGCTTTACAAGCTGACAGAGAACTTTCCCCGGGGTTAAGAATTTCTTCCAGGCTACAGGACTATCGGAGCAATGCTACACCACATCCATGAGACTTCCTTAACTACACCATAGCTGTGAGGCCTCTCGGGCTGAAAGGGTGCTTCTCCTATTGCTAAGGACACTTAGCAAGCTACAAGGCTGTCTGAGCGATGCTACACCACCAGCTATGAGGCGCCCTACTCCAGCCACTTACACTGCAGCTATAAGGCTTACCAGACCGGCCATCTGAGCATCTCTCTAACCCTATCTGGCCAGGGAGACAGGCTGAGAGAGGGCTTCCATCATGGCTAAGGACTCTTTGCAGGCTATGAGGCATCCGGGGCCAACTCTCTGAGCACTGCTACACCACAGCAATGAGACCAGCCACTTAAATGACATCGCACTACAGGAATTGAGCTTCCCAGGCTGGCTGTCTCAGCAATGCTACACCACAGCTACAAGGCTTCTTAGGTTGGAAGTCTAAGCAATGTTACATCTCAATTACAAGGCTTCCTAGGCTGGCCATCTGAGAAATGCTACCCTACAGCTACAAGGCTTCCTAGGCTGGAAGTCTAAGCAATGCTACAACACAGCTACGAGGCTTTCTAGGCTGGTCGTCTGAGAAATGCTACAACACAGCTACGAGGCTTGCCAAGGGTTCACCAGAGCAATGCTACAAAACAGCTACAAGGCTTGCCAGACTGCCTGTTTGAGCATTGGTACACCAGGCTCCCCAGGCAGGCTGCCTCAGCAATGTTACACCACAGCTACAAGGCTTCCTAGCCTTGAAGTCTGAGCAACGCTACACCACAACTACAAGGCTTCCTAGGCTGGCCATCTGAGAACTGCTACCCTACATCTACAAGGCTTTCTGGGCTGGTAGTCTGAGCAATGCTACAACACAGCTATGAGGCTTGCCAAGGGTTCATCTGAGCAATGCTACAACACAGCTACGAGGCTTGCCAGACTGCCTGTTTGAGAATTGGTACACCAGACTTCCCAGGCAGGCTGCCTCGGCAATGCTACACCGCAGCTACAAGGCTTCCTAGTCTGGAAGTCAGAGCAATGCTACACCACAATTACAAGGCTTCCTAGGCTGGCCATCTGAGAACTGCTACCCTACATCTACAAGGCTTTCTAGGATGGTTGTCTGAGCAATGCTATAACACAGCTATGAGGCTTGCCAATGCTGCAACACAGCTACAAGGCTTGCCAGACTGCCTGTTTGAGAATTGGTACACCAGGCTTCCCAGGCAGGCTGCCTCGGCAATGCTACAACACAGCACAGGGATATTACGGGACTGGACAGGGCAGGGTTAGCTGGTTACCATGCTAATTTAAACATGATACATAGACGACTTTGACGTACTGAGAAGAGTGAAGAAGACTGTTTTCCATCCATGCTGTTTCTGAAGTTAGTCAAATTTTTAACGACCTTCAGTTAAATTTCATTCATTAGAATTTCTAGGCCAAGCAAATATTTATTGCATTATAAGATTTAGGTTTATTCTTTTAATCAATTTTCTTCAAATAATAGTTTGAACGGATAACCAGTAAAGGGTTCTGCTTATGTTTACCAGTGAAGGCTATACCTGTGGAGGGCACGGTACAGTAGCTGTGGATACAACATGAAGATTAATAACTGAACTATACGCCTGCAGTTTAATGAGGTTGGGAAAATGCAGAATGATGCAGACAGAGGACTCTGGCTCTTTTTTTTTTCCCTCTCTAACACTTCCATGAATCTGGCTCTGGGCTATGTTCTTGTGCCGAGCCTCTTTCCTTTGCAACAGCCTGGAGAAAAGCGGCGCTTCAAGCTGTGGATTTCAAACGCAGCATCAGCATTGCGTAGCGTGACATAAATACGGCATTCATGAATGAGCGATGACGCTAGGCCAGGTTATCCCTTCAGCAGATGGCATTTCTTTGAATGTTTTATCCTCCATGCATTGTAACGGAGGAAATCTGTGCTCAGCTAGGTCGAAATATTCAGGGCTATGAGTTTGTTTTTTTTCACCGCTTGTAGCATATGTAATATGAATTACAGTCGGAATTAGTTTTCAGGCAGACTCTATCAGCTGTGTTCATCTTTTTAAGCCTTGGGCTCACATCATACTGAGTATTCATAATTCTATACAGCTAATTTACATGTACAGGAACGATAGGTCAACCTCCAGATTAAACGTGCTATTGGCACCTATTCTCTCGCTCTCACACACACACAGCCAAGGGGATTACATACTGACTGTTATTCATGGTATGAACAGCTGCGGGTATGTATTAGGCAAGTGAAGCTGTGGAGCATGAAGAGTCTCGCACGCGGCGCTCCGCCGGTGATTAATAAATCAACCCCAATCTGTATCTCGCTCTCTGGTAACTAGGCACGGCTGCAAATGGGACGACGACAAAGCTCTCATTAGAGCAGACGACACACTTTCCTATTACAATTTATGAGGCTTCTGTGCTTCACCGAATGCTGTCTAAACAGGGTCTTGTAAAAGGATACAAGTGTTATTTCATATTGTTTAGGAGAAACCTTCTTGGAAACTCACAGTTCACACCAATACACTTTCAGTCCGATTCAGAGAATACCCCCTCATGGTCCGCTAGCTGTGGGGCTCGGCTAGAAACAAGCTTAACAAAGTGGCTCAGGTGGAGCCATACTACACTCTTCCAGACATTTCGTAACAGGTTGTTCATGCTTCTGCACAGGTCCAGGGGAAGGTGAGGGTCTACTTACTAAACCTCCAAAGATTGTCAAGAAGGAGAGAAGGCTGAGAAACAGCCAAGGAGAAAAAGACTGAGAAATCAGGAGGGGAGAAAGAGTAGTGAGGCACAATGAGGCAGTTGAACAGTTGAGAGACCTTAAAAAGTTGATGAGGCTAAAGTTGGCTTCTTTGAGACATCTGAATGACAACTGCTGCACCATTTAAGGTGGACTGGGAAAACTCGAACAAGAAGCCAGCAAAAAAAAGGCTAATTTAGCTTGGTGGAAAGTTGAAAGACGTGAAAAGGGATGAGGAGGTTGCTCTGTTTCTGCTTAACAGGAGAGCAATGTCAATAGATCAATAGATCAGTATGGTTTTATCCTCTTATGGCATATTTTATATTTCTTATGTCAAACTCAGCAAATCTATGTTTTTAACAGGGTAGCCCACCACTATAATTACGTAACATGCATATTAATGTTTCCCTTCATTCTCTGATAGTGATACAGTGTCTACTCAGTGATATTATTTAAGATCCTCAACTGGCTCATTACGGTAAGCTTAAGAAGGATGGCAAGGAAGTCCACAGCATGTTTAAACAGCATTTCAATCTCCATGAGCCACAGAACTCACAGTAAAGCAAGACACACTCTCATTCATTGTGAACCTTCTTTAGAAGGGCTGAGCTGCGACCGCTGACATGCGCTTTATTTGAAGAACAGCACGGACGTCCTTGGATACCAGCAGTGGCTTTCTGCAATGCACCTTTCTTTCCACCCGTTTCCCTTCATTCTCTGATAGTGTTGGTGTCCCATACAGAACTATTCATTATGTGGTCCTCACACTGGCTCATTACTAAAACCTTTCAGCTATTAGACATGCCGATGACCTCTGAGAGGAGGTATACATGCACTTCTTAACTGTCGATATGCCGGATAATTAATAATTTAATAATATTAAAATTATTACTATTTAGTTGTATGAAGACAGCCTAGTAACTAACAGAGTATAAGTCAAAGTAAATTCAATTCAAAGCCTCCCTTTACAACAGAAAAACACATCCTAGTCAGAACCTACTAGCACACTGTGCAAGTCAGAACCTACTAGCATTAGCACACTGTACCAGTCAGAACCTACTAGCATTAGCACACTGTGCCAGTCAGATCCTACTAGTACTAGCACACTGTACCAGTCAGAATCTACTAGCATTAGCACACTGTGCTTCACAGAAAGTCACTGTGTGCATTACTTAAACATTGCATCTTCATAACACACTAGCATTAGCACATTTGTGCCAGTGTTACATCCTACTATATGCACACTGTAAATTGAAATCTACTAGCATTAGCAACTGTTAATAATCAGAAAACATTAGCATTAGCTATTTGCCAGTCAGAAGACAGCCTAGTATTAGCACACTGTGCCAGTCAAAACCTAGTAGCACTAGCACACTGTACCTCCCAGAACATACTAGACTAGCACATTGTGCCAGTCAGAACCTACTAGCACACTGTGCAAGTCAGAATCTACTAGCATTAGCACACTGTGCTTGTCAGAAAACACTAGCATTAGCACATTGTGCCAGTCAGAACACACTAGCATTAGCACACTGTGCCAGTCAGATCCTACTAGTACTAGCACACTGTACCAGTCAGAATCTACTAGCATTAGCACACTGTGCTTGTCAGAAAACACTAGCATTAGCACATTGTGCCAGTCAGAACACACTAGTATTAGCACACTGTGCCAGTCAGAACCTAGTAGCACTAGCACACTGTACCAGTCAGAACATACTAGTACTAGCACACTGTGCCAGTCAGAACACACTAGCACACTGTGCCAGTCAGAACACACTAGTATTAGCACACTGTGCCAGTCAGAACACACTAGCACACTGTGCCAGTCAGAACACACTAGTATTAGCACACTGTGCCAGTCAGAACACACTAGCACACTGTGCCAGTCAGAACACACTAGTATTAGCACACTGTGCCAGTCAGAACACACTAGCACACTGTGCCAGTCAGAACACACTAGCACACTGTGCCATTCAGAACACACTAGCATTACCACACTGTGCCAGTCAGAACATACTAGCATTACCACACTGTGCCAGTCAGAACACACTAGCACACTGTACCAGTCTGAACGTGCTAGTGAAATACTGAATTCCAGCCCAGATTTGACGCTGGTTAAAAACCCATATTGTTAACCCTTCTTAAATAATTTTGCAGTGAAGCAGTTTTGGCTATGAGCCCGCTTGTTCCTTAACGTATTGGTTGCTCCATAGTTTACTTATAGAAGCAGCAGCTTCTCTCTGTTATCTACTTCACACTCTTTCAGCAGTGTGCGATAAAGACGTTTTGTTCTGCTGGAATACTGGCTGAATTCCAGTACAAACATTTCCAAAAGTTGGAAATCTGTAACGTGAGTGGATGAGAGTGCATGGCTGTGCCCATGCAGTGCCAACACAGCCATACGCACACTAACTGAAACAAGAACCCAAGCCATAAGAATATAAGTACTGCATGGGCACAGATACTGGATCACTTCTCAAAAACACAGTGCTAATATTCCCTCGGTGAAGTGCATGACAGTGGTCCGTGTTTGTTGTGATCACTAGATATCAGTGTTATAATCTTTAGTCTTTAGTCGTTACTTCCTCCACCATAAACAAGCAGTGTATGGTAGCACAGCTGGCATTAGCATATGGTACTGTATTTCATTCCACAAGTGTCTAAAATTAGATCTAAAAACTAATAAAAACACTTCAATGTATTGAATCGCAACCCCTGTTTCATGATACGCATCATATTGCCATGTTCTTACCAATACATCCACAGGCATTTATATAATGTTATAGTTCATATAATGCTACAAAACATCTTAATTTGCAGTCAAAACATTTTCACAGAGATGGGAAGCTGGGAAATTGCGTGAGACTGTTTGACAGCTGTAGTTCCCTTTAAAGTGCATTATTTCTGCAAACACTAATATAATAAATATACTGTATATCTATACATAAACACACAATTACTCAGATGTAACTTGCACATGTGCTTTGCTAGTACATGTGGCTCTAACAAATCAATGACCAGTGCCTCGAAACATCTCCATATATATTTCAGTGTCAGAAGTAGAAGGTTCATATCATGTAGGAGATCAATAGGAGCTCTATATGGTACACCAAAAATGATGGTGTATTATGGTGTATGTACCTAATCTTTTGTACTCTAATCATTATCACATGTCCAACTATGTGTACCCCTTTTTTATTTATTTTATTTATTATTATTATTATTATTATTATTATTATTATTATTATTAATGAATTTATTTATTTATTTATTTATTTTTACAAAAAATGCCTTGGCGATATGTTTAACTGTTGTGGGCTTTTACTTCAACCTTTTCCTTGTAAACTGTAAGGAGGTTAACCAAATGAACATAACGTTATGAGGCACAAGCAACTCCTAACAGAAAATTGCAAATTGAAAAACATATTGGTCATAATTATATTTAAATAAAAATAAAAATATTTAGGCACACACACAGAGAAAACAGTACACAAAGCTTGATTATGACTTACAGATTTAACTTATTAAGCTGTATTATGTTGCGGTAATGAGAATTTGGTCAAATCAGCTAAATAATTCAGTTACAAATATTTAAATAATAATTTAAATAATAATCATCTTGAACAATTCAGTGCTATCTGTTTGTATACCCCAGGAGAGAGAACATTAAGCTTCACTCCTGCTCATTATAGGTCTTAGTATTTGTAGAGCTTGCAAGAACAAGCAGTCATATATCGCCGCGTGCTGTGAATTGAGAAAGTATTGCGATGCCAGGTTGCTCCTGTCATATCGTGCACCCTCAGATGGTCCGGAACACTGTAAAATTCCCTTCTCCCAGGCCACTAAACCAGACGAGCCTTTAATTGACTTACCCTAGCAATTCCCACTGCAAAGCCGACAGGCATGGGCCGTGTAGTCTCTGAGCAAACAGCCGTTTCTTCCGTTCTGTTAGGCTGGAGTGACTGTTTCACACACGCACCGCTCCTCGGTCCCAATTTGAGCCGCTCTCTGAAATTGGAACGGAACGGAAGACAAGAGAGGAAGAAAAGATTGAAGTCTCTGATGAGCACATTATGGCCCCCCCCTCCTTTTCTTCCACCTAAATTGTCTTATTGTGCTGTGCGTGGGCTACCCAGAGAATTTCTGCCGTTTTGGCACTATCATTAAAGCAGCCTGTGTCCTAGCCTCCCCTCGAGGGGGTATTGCTAGCACACTTAATGATGTTGAGCTGCTCTTCTTCAAAAAATGTTTAATCTCCTCACAGACAGGAAGCTAGCCATGAATTGTGCCTGCTCCATGCTGGGAATTGTCTACAGATTTGTGTTTGATATTGATGTTGTGTAGTGAGCCTGTGGTTGACAGTCAGAGGAGAACTGATTTTACTACTCTGTGCATGCAGGAATACAGGAAGCTGGTTTTTGGTTTAGAGGCTGCTGAAGGACTATATACACAGATGGGCCAAAACACCACCACCACCTGCCTAATATGCTGCTGGTACTCCATGTGCTTGCCAAGGCGTGAACTTCACCAGACCTCTGAAGGTGCCCTGTGGTATCTTGCATCAGGACATTAGCGCGAGGAGAGACTTGCATGAGGTGGAGCCGCGGCAGATCGGAACTCGCTGTTGCTGTACATCTTACAGATGCTGGATCTAAGAAGGACGGGGCAAGACCTTCAACTATTCATCACCTCCCTCAAACCTTTCCTGGACAAACTGTGCAGAGCACTGCTGAAATGAGACCACTGCCTCCGAGGAACCCCACTGCCTGTAAGGGATATAGCCGGTCTGCAGTAAAAACGTATCACCTAGAGAGTCTGGGTATAACCACAGAGTAGCTAGCTCCAGCCCTGGAACGTTCTAATCTTCATCCATGCCAATCAGAGGAAATACGGGGTACACAGAATACCTCACTAATTTCTAGGCTGTTAAAAAGGCTTCGCAGCCTCACCTGTACAGCTTGTGCCCTGATGGCGAGCCGACTTATGAAAACTCACTGCAGGACAGTGTTGTTCAGTCGACAAGTCAGGAACACAACCTCGTCAGACTCAGCCAAAGTGTTAGTGGGCAGCTAACATTGTTGTGCAGGTGTTGACCCGAGAGAGCTAATATGTTGATGAGATTGTGAATGTGCATATAATAAAATATCTATATTATGTAATTATTATTATTACTAACATATTCCCAAAAGACACTAGATAAGATTCAATTGTATGAAAATAAATTATTGTTTTTTTTTATTATTGTTGTTGTTGCTGCTGTATTTTGTTATATTAATTCCTAATATTGTTACACTATTTTGAAAAGGTTCTAGATTAGATTAGATTAGAAAAGAATACATTACATACATTACAACTTTCTTTTAATTTAATAGGCTTATTAAATGTTAATGTTTGAAAATGAACTAAATAAACTATTGATCTATAAAGCATATAAAGTAAACATAGATTGGACAGTACTGGTTATACAGGGAGGGGTGACAACAAAATCAACAACCGTGACAACTTTTTATTGAACTACACAAATTGATTGTCTTACTGAGGTTTAGACGTCACTCAGGATGAACACATGATTAATACCTTTCACATACTTAAATAAAAAAAGAAGTCACAAAGCAGCTTTACAAAGAATCTGGTGTTCAAACCCCCAATGAGCAAGCTGAGGGCGACAGTGGCAAGGAAAAGTTAGGAAGGAAGAAACCTCGAGAGGAACCAAGACTCAAAGGGGGAACCCATCCTCCTCGGGTCAACACCAGATACAAGACAGCGCAAGAGAGGAGCGTATAGTGTTTGTAGGGTAGAATAATAAATGTCTGATTAGTCTATAAGTATGTTGCTGGGTCATCAGATGGGTCAGCAGGCGCAGGCTAAGCTAAGTCTGACTTAACAGTCTGTAACTCTATGTATTATTTCAGTTAACTACTGAAAACCAGTGTTAAGCCTTAATTCAATTGAGGCAACAAATGACCTCAGGTTTGTAAGGTATCAGCATCGTGGCCTAGTAAATTGTCTGGCCTTCTAGAGATTTCTCTTCTTTACTTCTGACTGCACATTTAATTGTGGGCCAACTTAGCCAAAACTATAGGAAGTAACTGAAACAGAAAGCACAAAGGTCAACATATGTGATCCCAGCAGCACCTGGAAAAACCAATGAGCTCAAATCATTTAGTCCTCTAAACCAGAGTAGAGTATGTAGCCACGGTGCTTGGGAACATTTGCTGGAAGGTGAAAGCAAGCATCTGCAGCTTACTACAGCAGTCGTCTCTGATGGCATCTCCTGGAAGCCGCGTCATTAAAGCGGTTATTAGATATGTGCACCATATGTGTGCTGTATTTATAGAGACAGCAGAGACACACGGCAGCCTCGATTCAGAAACATGGGAGGCTCTTACATGGCGTGCCGTCCTGCTCTGCTGTGTTACAGTAGTGCTTCTGACTCACGGCTCGAACTGACACGTGACAGAAAGCAAATCACTCAGCTGAGAAGGTGAGCTCGACTTGGACCTACGTGATCCAGAAAGAAGCGGTGCGTCGAACAAGAGGAGCGGTGAAGAGATGATTCAAAACTCTGGAGGCCACTGCAAAACAACCTTGACAGCAATTGACCTGATGCCTTAACATGAAAAGGATAAAAGGAGAGAAGATCTGAGGAAACTATAACGCTCCACACCTGCTCCGGTTATCCACCGAGGGGAATCGCCGGAGACGATGAGAGGCAGTTCTTTGTGTGACTCTACCGCATGAGGCAGGAGTTGGCTTTAACCGAAGCATACACAAACTCTCAGCAGCCTTCTGTAAACTGCTAATTAAAGGTCAAGCTTTCTATTGTTCGTCTTTTCCGGGTAAAAGTCCCTGAAGAGTGAAGCAATTCCCATTATCATTTATTTACAAGTCATTTACATATCATTTTATTTGCTTTTGCTTTTTGTGTGCGCCTAATCGGGGTTTGTGCCACGTTAAATGCTGGCTGGAGATATGTAGAAACGTTACAGTCACTGAGCTGTAAAATGCATTTAGCATATGCCAGATTGTTTCGGGAGCAGAAAACCTTCGCTCGCAGTGAAACATATCACAGCCTCTGTATCCATATTAATTCTTTTTTTTTTTTTTTTTGTCTTGGCAAATGTAGTTTTCCTTGGTTAACTCGTGAAATTACATACTTGGGAATGTACTATGACCTCCATGCACAAAAACCCAGGCATATTGTTGTCTTACAGACTCAGTTTGACTTTGGGTGTATCCCAACTGCGGACTTACTTACTACTAACTATGTACATAGTACAGGTACGAAAGTTAAGTATATGCACAATACACACTTGGTACAAAATACACACATAGGGTAATGATAGACTCCCACAATGCAATGGGAAACAGAAAGAAAGGAGCTTTTAACATCTGGAAAATAAAATCTAAATGGCGGTGTTGCAACAGTGGCAGGGGTAATGGGGGGGACCAGAAATGGTGTATAAATAGGAGATTCAATCTGTTACAACAGCATGTGAAATAAACATATTAACTCGTGAAATTACATACTTGGGAACATACCTTGACCTCCATGTACATAAACCCAGGCCAATTGTTGTCCTACAGATTCAGTTTAATTTGTTTCTTGATATTCTGGGTGCATCCCAATTGTACCCTTAATGCTAATTCTAGTTTAGAGTATGGAGTATGTAGTACAATTAGGAATTTCAAATGTGAGTATACTTAAAATCAGATGGACACTCAGAACCAGCCCATTTTTGATTACAGTAACGATGGACACTACTGTCCCAGGATAACAGGGGACACAAAAAGGGCAGGGCTGGTCTGAAAAAATGGTGAAATAATGGCGGATGGTGTTGCGACAGCGGCTGTGGTGTTGGTAGTATCAGAATTGGTGTATCAATGAGAGTTCAACCCAGTTCTGTCAAAGACTTTCTTGTAAAAATAAATGGATTTTGGTAAACAATGTGTTTATTTGTTTGGGTTTTGTAAATAGACCTTTGCTGAAGCTGTCTATCAGAGTCCAACATTTCATATTTCACTGCAAAGTTGGCCATGTTTCAATGTCGCAAATATTTCCTAGGGCTGTATTCCCACTTGCCCTGAATACTTGAGTCCACACTCTGGACCAATGCTGGGTCTAGTTTAGGGAAGCCGCTCATTATCGCTGATTTGCTTTCACATGTTAGAATTCCTTCCGAACTGCGGATCAGTTGCACAGTTCCATATTTATTTCCCACATGCAGGTTTGAAGTATGCTAGGCATATTCTTCATCCGCTTCAATACCAACACTCAGATGGGCAAAGAACAGCACTTTTCGTTCACAACCATCTCTTCCCTGCTATCACGAATCTTGCAAAGGAAAGTGATACGGGACACTGAAGCAGTCAAATTACAAAATGAGCCAGTCATGCAACCCCTCCACATATGAGTTTGGTGGAACCCCAGAACAACCAATTTCTGGGTCACCATCACATTTTTTTTTAATCTAGGTGAGTAAAATGATCTTATATCTAGTTGATACAGCTCACATTTTTTGTTATGAAGTTACTGTAAGCTCGTTTTAAACTCTTTAACTTATTCTCTTGGACATTTTCTTGTTTTAAATGATTTTGGAAAGGCAAATGTTCTTACAACAGGGGCAGATCATTTTGCTTATCTGAAGGAACATGCTTTACAATAAGCTAAATTATCGGGCATTATAGAGAGATAATTGGCCTTGCTAAAATCACCTAAAATGCCTGAGTATAAGTCTAATAAGTCAAATCTTAAAATGAGCTAACAACAATCTCAAAAAGGAGAATTCCAAGATACATCAACTTGATAATAAGACCACTTTATCTGTCAAGATATCTGGTTTTGCAGTAATAGATCGATTCTCTGGGCTTGAAAACTGCTTTCACACTTGAGCAAATGCTCCTGAGTCTGGAAAAAAGCTCTACTGTAAACTGTCATATAGGCTGAAGGACTTTCAAGGATCTGCTAATGATGCCCTCCTTACATTAACAACGCAGTTCAGTTCTGAAAGACGCCACCATATAGCTGCCTCATTTCTTCGTGAAATATTAAAGATATTGATTAAATCATTTACAGAATTATTAACATTCATTCATCTAGGAACTGAGGTAGGGTAACAGTACTCTAGCTCTGATGCAGCTAATCTAATTAAGCCAGCCGCCACCAACTAGCATCATGCCAGGGCTAGCTTTCATTTGTTACAAGTAAAGTACCGACACTCAACCTGGTCTACGTCTACGCAGCCTAGAAGGGACAGAGAAGAGAAAAAAGGCAGATTAAACCAGCTAATGTTAAGTTACAGTTTACAGCTTGCATTGTACTGGTATTCTCTACTGATGCTGAGCCAGCTAATTGTTCTATATTGTAAAATAATGCTAATCCAACATTAACACTGGCAAACAGTGAATACTGGTAATGTGGATGTCAATAATGTTTGTAATATGGGGCAAACAGCATGATTAGCATGACAATGTCTTTACCATTGATAGCTTTCATTTGTTGACTAATGCTAATTCTTCTGATTAGCATGATGCTGTGCTAACGGTCCAACAAGCTGCATTTATTTTACTGACAAACCACATAACGTTACAGTAAACCTGTTGTGCACATGGCACTCTTACAAGAACGTTTAACTGGAAATGCTAACAGTGCTAGCTTTCATGTCTTACTAGCAATGCTGCCATTTTCAGGTTCAATACTCCTTTAAGTGTATCATGTTTACACCCACAGAACACATGCGGCTCATAGCTCTGATATTGACCAAATTCTTTGTCCCTGCAGGGAGAAAGTCCACGATATAAAGAGCGAGGCAGCCATAAAGAGGCGCAGCGAGGGAATTGGACATAAAGCGCTACTGCCCATAGCCAAAACCTTTGCATTCAGTTGACGATAAGCATCATGCTCACTCCCATTCTGCGTGATGTTGTTTTTTTCCCCCTTCTTCCTCTTCTTCTTCTTCTTTTTTCGTCTCCTGGGAAGGTGAGCGCTTGTCAGTGTTCTTATTGTTCCTTGTCTGATAAGGCACAATAAGGAGGCGCGTGTGAGGGAAGAAAAGGCATGTGAACAGCGAGACGCCTCTCTCTGGAGAGCCGAGCCCTTTGGCGGCAGTCAAATTCCTTGACCTTATTTGTTAATATGTTCTATCGTGCTCCCTGTAGAGCTGCGGGATTAAGGCTGTATTAATCTCTGCAGTGCAGCTGAGCACTTGCTGCCTCAAGTCTGGCAGGGAGAGTCAGAACCGCTGCACCCTAACTGTTAATATAATAAAACCAAATGAATTCTTAAACAGCTCAGTTTTAGCTCACCACAGCCGAAATCTATTGTATGTATATAAACCTCACTGTTTCTACAACAATTTGTAAAACAGTAATCTACAGTGTGATCATTTTATGATAAACACAACAACAGTCCAAAATTTACACTATACATCCAACAGGTTGCTCAAAATCAATGGTATTAATTAAAGTTGAGCAGCATCCACTTATTTCAATGTAATCACCAAATATTACTGCATTTACACAGCAGTATAAGTCATAAGTTTAGACACAGCTACTCAAAGAAGGTTTTCCTTATCTTTAGCCTAATGTTTTACTTTAGAATACATTGAAGATATCAAACTATAAAAGAGCTCTAATGGAATTATGGAGTCCACCTTAAAACAAATAGGAAAATACTTGTTTAGAGCACTTTTGGGCCAATTCTGTAAGTACATCATGAATGTACTTCATGTTGTACTTATAGACGTAAAGAGATAACAAGTACATTAGAGGTGAGCAATACGTTATTAATCTACACTCAATGTCAAAAAAAAGTTGGTCTCCGGGGTTGATATTACAGACATCCTGAGCACCATAAAGGATCTGGCAGACCTACACAATCCACAGAGAGACATAACCAACATATTGTATGTCATGCATTGAGTGACCCAACATGAACGATTTGTTGTCACGCGTCACTTATCCAGAAAGCCTGGTGTCGCTCCACCTCTACCCTAACCATACAATCTCTGGGATGGATTATCACAGGGTATCATTAGGAACCTCTACAGGCCGGTCCCTGCACAGGCAGAGGCGCTACATTCATGGTAGGAGGTGACAGAGGTGAGATTTTCACAACTTATTGGCTCCATCAAATTCTTAGTCCAAGTGACTGGTGTTGGAGCAACAACTGTAGCATTATGGCTAAGCTAATGACAGCTTGGTTATCTCTCACACCTCCAACATCAACAGAAAAGTGGGCCACTGGTCACCTGCTAGCATCTAAGCTCTGGCCTTCCATGCAGCCCACTTGTGGTCAAGCAGAGTATTGGACAAAATTAAGCTTCTTTAGCACTAATTTCATCCATCGTTGATTTGCTAACCATTTAGCAACAACATTTTCCTTACAATCCTTTTATACTAGGTCTAACTATATTTATTTGCTCTCAGCAGTGTGCACTTAAAACCTGATTTTGAGGAGATTAAAAGCTAGTTAGATCATGTAGACAGGGCAATAATCTGGGTGGTCCAATGGTGCACCAGCAGCGGTGCTGACCTTACCAAGCCAGCAAACCGATATATGCTTGGTATCTGGGACACTACAACACAGGCTCGGTTCCAGCTAACAGATGTTAAAACGTCACCCGTTTAGAGGACATCTGAGAGTCCAAATCCGAGTGACTCGTGTTAGGAGTGACAGCAAGCCAAAATCAAACGAGGTCAGCTGTGTGCTAGCAGTCAGCTGTGTTAGGGTCAACAGCAAACCAAAACATTCTCATAGCTATCAATTAGGCTGCCTACACGAGCTGCAAACAGCGGTGAGATTTGGTGTGATGTGATGCACCACCTCTAAATGGATGAGAAGAAGTTCCAATATTCTGACAGGTCTGTTTGTCTTGACATGGGCACTTGAGGTTTCAAGCATAGACATCCTGAAGGCTTTGCGACATGATTCAACACTTGCTTGCTTGACAGAACACTGTGTTAGCTGTCGCTGGGCCACAGTCACGGCTCTTTCTCTCAGCACCACCTATCAGTTAGCTCCCACACCACCCACCAGTGGACCTCTTTATAACATGAAAGTGTGGAACTGGGCTTTTTAGACATGCAATAGAACTTTAACGTGAAAGCAACCTCCCCAACCACCCAACCACCAATCCTAAAAGGAAGCTTGCTGTAGTAACACTCTGTACCCCACTGTGAAGACTTTACATTAGATGTTGGGACATTTGTTGTGAGGAGTCATAGTGAGGTACTGATGTAGGATGATTAGAACAACTGCTATAGGTATTGGATGGTACCTCAGAGAAACAGTTACAGAGCTCAATGCTGGGACTCTATAACCATCCAGCTGGTGAGCATAGTGCTATTGTGAATTCAATTTTACACTTTGACTCAGTGCTACAAAAGTCATCTAACAGCATACCCAATCTTTCATCAGACCTTAAAAGCAGTTCTTATAATGGGAACATCCAAATAATTGGGTGGTGGGTCTTTAAAAGTCTCAGCCTTGGTATGATGATCCAAAAAACCATCCACTACCTCTAACACTAGCGAATGATAATGCTTTTTGAGACTAATTTGCTGGTACATTTTTGCAAATACAACATAAAGAATGGTTAGAAGAATGGAAGAGGTGAAAACAATATTGTGCAAATGTCAGAGACCACACTTTATTTGTGTACATTAGTTTCCAGTCAAAATGGCCAATGAGTGCAAGTTACTTATTTGTTTTAGAAGTCAGTGAAAGACAAAAAAAAAGAAGAGCTTGAGAGAAAATTCAATATCCTGCAAGACCTGGTAGACCACCAGAACTGTGCTTGGCCTCCTATTATTGCCATTTGTCTAATTACTTGACCCCCATAGATGCAAAACAGTTCTCTGATAATGACACCCAGTTTTTTTTTACTTTGGACTTTAGCCAAAGTCACTTTCTAAAAGATTTCCTGTCTATCTCTTAGGCATCAGTACTGTGGGAAAGTCAGAGACTGGGAAGATTAGAAAGAATATAATGACTATGTATACATAAACCCTAACCCTAACCCTGAAATCTAAAAAGCTTGGACTTTCAAAAACTAAAATAAAACAAACAGAGAAACTAGTTCTCAGCCACCGGCAAGACCTGGTAGACCAACAAACTGCACCCAACAGCACTTGAAGCTTTCATCTTTGAGAGAGAGGAGAAAATCAAGCTCCACTCCTGCTTCAGACATGAAAACATCCACAGGTGCTCCTGTATATCCTTCCACTGTGAGAGGACAACTCACTGCTATGGGTCCGAATAGATGTGTAGCTGTTAGGAAGTCCTTACTGAGAAAACCAGAACACTGGACTTCAAAAAGTGGAGTAGGATATTACGGATGGATGTTCTGTAATTGGCATTGCTTGAATCGTGGGAAGCAGAAAATGCAGACCTGCCAACATTGGGAAAACATAGCAGAACAGCGTAACGCTGCTGCAGTCACATGTTTGTTTGGAAAAACCGCCATTCCACACCCTTATAGCGGCACATGATGACAGCAGCCTGAAGCCATGTAAAGGTTAGCATGGTGACAGCTAGGAATGAATGGATATCAGGAGAGCTTTATCAGTGTAGCCCGTTTATGTGAGATGGAAAGGGGCAGGAGGATGATCTGTACTCTTTCCTTTTTGGTGTATAGTACAGGGCTAGTCTGGAATTTAATAATGAGGCCTTTACCTTACCTTTCAGGGCCTCCAAAAAAAACATTATCCTGTTTATTCCATCACAAAAGTTGGGAAAACTAAAGCCTTGATGGGGTGTTCCACTCATCGCTGGTTGTTATGGTACAATTTTCCATTGCTGCTGCATTGGAATATCCAGTTTGTTGCTGTTGGTTTACTGCAAGCTTGTGAACACAGCATCAGTTCATAGTTTTGCACCGTTTGGCCACAATTATAATTATTATAAGAAGCATCACATTTCATAGTCCGTGTCACATGGACAACATTACTTCAACTTTACTTGGCCAGTTCAGTGTGCTTATGAACTCCGCAAAGGAGTTGAACCCAGTGCTATGATTCATCAATATCTTTTTCTGCTTCTATTTTTCAGAAGGGCAGACAATGCTGCCTCTCGCTGTTAGAACGCAGTTCTAACATCTACAGCATTTAGCTGACGCTCTTATCCAGAGCGACTTACAAGGTTAATCATATTACAGGTGGACCAATGTAGTGTTAGGAGTCTTGCCCAAGGACTCTTACTGGTGTAGCACAGCACAGTCACCCAGGAATCGAACCCCCGTCTCCCACATGGGACGGTAGCTTCCTGGTGAGTAGTGGTTTTATCCGTTGTGCCACACCAACCAGCAGTACTGCATAGTAGCTTAGTTGCGTAGTTCAGAGTGGCATATCGTAGGAACGTACTGATGGTGAAATGATCTACTCACATCAGCACACAACACACGTCAGTGTTCCTGTAGAGCTGAGAATGATCCACCACCCACATAATGCCATGTGGTGGTCCTGTGGGGGTCCAGACCACTGATAAATGAGATGATGGTGGGGGTAACACAGTATGCAAAGAATAAGATGAACTACAGTCTGCAACTGTAGAACTACAAGGTGCACCTATGTGGCAAGTGGAGCTGATACAATGAACAATGGATTTAATGTTATGGCTGATGGGTGAAAATAACACCCTGGAAATGAGCAGTGCTTCAGTGAGGCGTGCGGCTGAGAGCTGGTGCCGGGCCTGGAGAGAACTACTCAGAGTTGCAGTAGAGAGTCGTCATTCGCACAAGGAAGCGAGTGGAGGAAGCTGTGATTCAAATGCACATAAGACTTCACAGCTGCTGTACAGGGCTGAAAGCTATTAAGAGCAAGGCAGTCCCAAAACACACACAGGATCACAGCAGCTGTTCCAGTATTGCACATCGATAGCAAGAACTAGAGGAAATTTTATTTATCACTTAAGTGGGATGCGGTAGCCCCTGTGAATAGACCTGGGGTACACAGGTTGGTATGTTCCATTTCTAAAAGATAATAAGCTTTCGCTCTCAGCTTGGACCACCAGCAAGGAGCATTCTCTGCAGAGTCAGTAGAGTTCTCTTCAGGTAACGTGTACTAAAACAGCTGGCACTGAAACATTTAAGGTGTACAGAACCTTTACAGTATGTGGAGTTTGGTTTCTTTGGTCTAGAAATAAGCCAGGAAATAACATGTTACATTGTAGTAGTAGCGGCTGAGCTTTCAGACTAACATATGTTCATATGCATAAGTTTTGGCACCCCTGTTCAAATGAAAATTAAGGTGCCAGAGAAGGAAAAACTGTATATATATATTGTTACAGTTCAATACGGAGAGTTCAGTAAATAGAAAACTGTGAACCTCACTGCTGTTCCTCCCTCCTTTAGATAAAAACCTGCAGTTGCAGGGAAACGAGCCAATTTCAAAATCATAGACTGTTACATAACAGTCCTAACTCATTAGCTTTTACACCCACGAAATGTACCTACAATGACAAGAAAGCAGCAGCACATGGTGGACTATGTCCAGAAACCCACCATTCCTGGCCGTGAAGTGGATGCTGCCACTATTCACGCCTTTCCAAGAAACAGAATCGTCCACAGCTTTGTACTGGCCAGTTTCTTAATTCAAAGTTGCTTCTGTGAGTTCATCATTGTGTCTCATTATAAACTAGGCAATCAGAACAGAGCTCATCAGATTATTCATGAGCTCACCAATAAAGGGGAAACAGCTAGTTTTATTCTAGGGCAAATTCATAGGGTGTAAATGGGCATGCATGCAACATCAATGCATTTTCTTCTGTCATATAGCCTTTATGTAGACCATCAGACAACCATTTAGCCATACTGTAGTGTATTCATAATAGAGGCTGGGTTTCCCTATTGTGTAGATGTAGATGTACATGAAGAAAAAGGTCTATAGTTTGACTGGGTGTGTTCAAACCTCTGTATACGACTGTATTATACCCCAAAACTAAACATGTAAACAGTCAAACGGATGTACAAAGTTAGAACCAAATGGTGATTGGTGAACCCATTTTGTGATGTACGTTTGGTGGCAATAACTGGGATTGTATCCATCCACGTTTCTGAATTATGACTCTCTAACTGAGCTCAGCATGCCTTGTTTTATGTGTTGTCCTGCGAGGTCCTCCAATCCAGAGCTTGATCACAGTTTCCATTTTAGTATTTCCATTTTAGCTCCAACCAAAGTCCGTCACTGATCCAGGTGGTGACGGTCTTTATGGGCATCTGAACATAAGAGTCAAGTGTGTAGGGTCTATACTCTCCAGTGTGGTAGACCTCCAGGACCAGAATTGTTTATGCCTGTTCTAACACAATAAGCCATGACAGGCTGTGCATTACAGCGGCTTTCCTACGACACATAGCAAAAGTAAAATCACTATCAAGTGCATTACTGCTTTTACAAAGCACTGCAAACAGGCCAGGCGAATACATACAGCTGCTTCAACCTCATTTTAAAACTATCCAAACTATCCACTCCACACTTAGCAGTGGGGAAACATCAGAGCACTCAAGTCCTTCAGAGACACTATTACGCTCTGCCTGAAAAAAATAAAGTTGAAATTCTAGGCACACCCAAAGGAAAAGGACCCTTGGTATCTATGTAGGTGCCGACGCTCTCCCCTTGATTAGGACTTCAGGAGCTGGACTGAAGCCCTTATAGATAAACTACACACATAAGTAGGAACTAACAACAATATCAACTTATCACATATTGACTAACAATGGGAGAGATATTTCGAGGAGAAAGCCTCACTCTAGGTCCTCTGGTACCTCTTTTCGACCAATAGACCAACTGGTTCCTTTCAAGATTCTTAAAACCGTGGTGCTATTCAGGGAACCAGCCTGTTTTGCACCAGTTCTTACTGGATCTAGGGAATGTCAAAGGATACGGCATAATTGGCATAGTCAACAAAGGCCTAAGTAAACAGCAGTAGTAAACAATAGAAACAAAATGGCGGAATATATCGATTACATGCAAGCGATTGTGCTGTTATTCCAGATGTCTATTTATATCCAAACAGCAAGCACAGATCAACTACTGGTGATAAAAAGAAGTAGAAGACCACTGGGACCACTATAGCAGACCACTGGGTGTCGCCATTGTTGCCTCATGCTCCTCAACAACTGACACACCCATAAATGTTGTCATGGTTCGTGCTGAGGAACCTACCATTCTTTGCTTTCAGTTGGGAACGAACTCTTTGGGTGCAGAACTGACTTATTTTTGGTGGAAATGACTCAAAAGGTCCAAAATAGGTCCACAAACCAGAACAGAACCTGTTCCATGTTGATGGAAAAGGGCTATGGAAGGTCTAGATGCATCACTAACTAAATGCGAGTGGTAGTCTAACCATGTGACGATGAACAGCTCTCAAAATTAAAGAATGGTCTCTGACTTTTGGACGGTGCTGTATTTCAAAATGACCAAATGCTCCGACATGCTATACCGACTATAGAACACTCGCCTTTCAGTGTTGATCCACCAGAATTCTACCAGCACGGAAAACAAACTGGAGCCCGGATGAAAATAACGTGAATTAGCAGCGAGTCAGTTGTGGTCCTGAAAGAAAAGCCTCCATTTAGGTGCTTTCAGTCAAAAACTCTGCATGAGCCCTTCATTTTCACGATGCTATTGATTTTCCAGCACACAGAGAGAGCACTGGAGCAGTAAAGGAGAAACTCGATGCAAAAACAGTGATTAGTGGAGCTGAAGAGTTGCCTTCGCATTGAATAATATCCATCAAAATCTGCCTCAAGCTGGGACGGAGGGAGAACATGGCAGAGACAAATGAGTAAGAAGAAGTTGTTTTGGGTTTACACTTCCAAAGACTGAAAGGCGGATACGGAGCTTAATATCAAAGCTGGATAAAAGCATATTCGAACATGAGGATGCACGCACTCCTGGAATGTTAACAACTAGTGCGATTCCTAGTTCACGTGCTCAGCCTCTGGAATGACCCGCTGGACACGTGTGGGGTCAGTCGGGTCTGCCTGCTTCTCCACTGTGAAATGGAAAACCTAAGGAGTTAATGATCTGTTTACTGTCTGTTGGCCAGAAAAGGCTTAATTCTTTAAATTATCGTCAGCTAACAGTTTCAGCTAGTTAGCAGCGGCTGGGTTTTTCCATTTCCGATATTTGTGGTTTTTTGGATTGCTTCAGTGTTTGCATCAGTTAACGAGCAGCACAGTGCCGGTTTGAAGAGGCTGAGAAGTTGAAGTGTTTGGATCGTCATCCCTCAGCCGCGCTGCCTTTTCAGATAATTCACCAGAAAGAAGATTCTGAGTGGAAGATCATATTTGGTGCTCCCAAAGCAAATAGGTACACCATCCTGTTTTATCAGTCCTACTTACTATATTGGAGCACTAGCAGTTCTACAGTTACAGACTGTTGTTCATCTGTTTATCTATGTTTAGGTATTCTTCAATGGTCAGGACCCCCACAGGACCCCCATAGGACCTCCACAGACCAGGTATTATTTGGGTGGTGGCTCATTCTCAGCATTGCAACGGCACTGTTGCACTGGAACCAAGGGCTCACTGTCCACTTTATTAGACGTTGCTGGTCCATCTTGTAGATGTACAGTCAGAGACAGAGACATCTGCTGCTGCACAGTTTGTCTTAGTCATCCTCTAGTCCTCAGTGCCTACTGCCCACAGGACGCTGCTGGTTGTTGGAGCGTGAATTCTTACACCCAGCAGTAATACATTTACAAGAGCTGCGCCAGCAGAGCACTGTCATGTACATGGGCGCGTCTTATGGGTGCCCAAAGGGCTTAGATGTAGCACATTTCCCACCCCAAAAGAAAGCTGGTGCTCCCTGGCACCCAAGAGCAATCATCAGGTTCGTCAATGCCATTGCCCACCAATTAAGTCCACCCAAGAGCAAACATCAATTGACCGATTTTTACAGTCCGATTTTTACAGCCGAACGAAAACACACATCAAGTTCTGAAAACTAACACACATGTATTAATGCCGTCGGACTGTGGCACTGCATTGGGTTTTAATCAGAGCTGCTCTGTGCTCTGCTGTACGGATGCAATAAAACCAGGCTGACCGATCAGAGCTCTGATGTCATGTTTGCTGCGCAAACAAACATGCATCAGGTTCTCGCAGCAAGGATCTGCTGATAGGAGATCACACCATCTACAAAGATAGGGTGGTTCAATAAAACATGGCGGAGCAGCTGAAGGGCTATACAGACGGTGAGTGACGTATAAATATACAGTGACTGTCTGTAACTGCAGTTCACTCGTTACTTCAGAATGAGAGGAGCTCACGTGCACTGACATATGGAACACCTGCATTGAATCACTCTGCTTCAATCAGCTTCTGGGGCTGTATCTAAAATGATGTCTGTTTAATCAATACAAAGATTTAACTGTATTAATATTGTAGTAATTTCACTTATCATAGATATTATATTTTGCAGTGAACATCCATGCCACAGGTTTTAGCAATTATCGTGGCATAAACCTTGTCAAATGCAGCCATGGAAACATACTTTTAGCATTTAAATACCAATAAAAAGCTACTGCGTATGATTAACGAATATGATTTGCGGCTTATTTATGAGACAGGCAGCCCACAGCCCAGCAATCATACCCTTTTTAATGATTTCACTTTGAACATCAAAAATGAGGTGTAAATGAATAAACGGATTTACGACACTGACCACTGACCATGTTTCTGACATCCCCTGTGCACCATGATGCACTTCTTTCATAAATCTTCATCAATAAATCTACATTTATAAATAAAATGATCTAAAATTGGCTTTTTTTTTTAGATGATAATAAAATCAACATGTCTGAATATGTTAAATAACTTTACAGCATTGCCCACTTTAAAATAATAACTGCTTGTGTTGGAAAGGATGAGGCTTATTAGGCTACTGTGTTAGTCTTTATGCATAATAAATAAATCCCAAATAAATAAATAAATAAACTGCTGCACTTGTGATTTAAGATGAACAGCCCCAGTGAGCTTCTCTGTGTAGTGGTGGGGTTTGGTGCTAGTGTTAATGTACCCACTGTTGAGTGAATGTGCTATATATATATATATATATATATATATATATATATATATATATATATATATATATATATATATATAGCACATTCACTCAACAGTGCCACACCTGCTTTTGTCTTTTGGGCATCCTGGCAATTATCAATATTAAATAGAAATGTTGACAGTGTTAAATACAAATGCACATAGCAATGCTCTGTGTAGAGCATGCACTTCACTCATCATCAAAAGAATAGTTGCACTCAGAGGGAAGTGTGGGAGTGCAGTGCTATTGGGAAGGAAGATAAAGGTTGTGATACATGTAGACTGATATGGGTAATATTATTGAGCTACACATACAGAAGTAGTGTCTCTCAGGATGTTTGCTAATGCAACATGCCAGACGTTTCGGCATGGAGTTAAAGTTGGAGGTGAAGGTGAAGTGACACCAGGCCTTCATGGAGGGCTTCGCGGCTGTTAGGTCAGTCAGGTACAGGGATAAGGCCCGTCCTTGCCTACATCACATGCCTGCCTGAGCACGAAATTTAAATCACTGGGATGTCTCAGGAAGCCAAACCTACCCACCAAGTTTCATTCCCGTGGTTTCCCTCTGGGTGCAGCTATGTCTTTAGCGATGAGTGCATATTCAATAGTTGTTTCAATCAGTCAGTCCCTAAACGAAGTGCGCTATTGCACATGACCATGTGACACCTTGCTTCATTCATTCATAAAGAGAGACTGATAAATTCTGCTGAAAAAACCAACATGTACTTCATTAAATATCCTTCAATAACTTAATTAAATCCACACCTACTGTATGATCAGCTTTAAGGCTGTTTTTGCTGTGCGACTACAGACCTTCATGTTACTAATCTCTCCTAGCCTGCTATTCCCCGGTGCTTCCTAGTACTCCCACAGGCTAATTGATTTTTATATGAGCATTAATTTGATTAGCTTTGCTGTTAGCCTTTGGAATGATGTTCCGCTTAGACACTCATTTCCAAGACTTCACGGTGACTTGGATGCTCGTAGCCAAAGCCTAAAGGCTTTCCTCGAACAAATCTACACAATCTGCAGAATTAATTAGCTCTCTCCGAGGCTCAGATAATGCATTTCTCACTGATTATCCCCAAACCCAGCTCCAGTGTGACTGCTAATAATGCACACATACTCGCAGACGCTTATCTACAGCCAAATCAAGACTCAAGACTTCACTGTCCACACTGACCAAAGAAAGAAGAAAGAGTGACAGGATACAGTTATCAGTGCACAGCTCTACCAGAAACACTACCAATCACATAAATGTGATAAGGGTCTTCTAGAGAAATACCAGAGTCATGCCACTGGACAGGACTTCCTTTGACTGGGTATAAATCTGCAGTAGTGTTTACAGTCAGACAATAATAATAGTGGAGGGATTTTAATCCAGTATGAATCTGCAGTGTGTGTAGTGTTTACAGTCTGACAGTAATAATAGTGGAGGGATTTTAATCCAGTATGAATCTGCAGTGTGTGCAGTGTTTACAGTCTGACAGTAATAATAGTGGAGAGGGTTTAATCCAGTATGAATCTGCAGTGTGTGTAGTGTTTACAGTCTGACAGTAATAATAGTGGAGGGATTTTAATCCAGTATGAATCTGCATTTACATTTAAGGCATTTAACAGACACTCTTATTCAGAGCAACTTACCACACTCCTGGTTTTAATTCAGTATAATTCTACAGTGTATGTTTGTTTTTACAGAATAAACTAAGGAGTAAGACTACAGGGAGGAGGGGGATGGGGGACCCAGCCTCAGCACTCACAGTGTTTTTTCTAGACAGATATTTCTGGCTCGTCACATAGAACCATGAGCTATTGAGAAAGAGAAGCCAAGTTTAATGCTTGCATTCATAACCTGACAACCCCGTCACGAATCATTTGACAGGCCATTTTTATTCATGCTGGACGTTTCCTAGCGTTTTACAAGCTTGTAGACTCGTGCAAAACAGAGAAATGTTCTTGTGGTAATAACTGCGTCCAATAGAATTAAAATAGAAACATGCATAAGTGAGGACATACGATTAAAACATCTGAGTATGATCTCTGATGGATCTACAGCTATAAAAAATCATCAGTTTCCCTGCAAATCTGATGAAGTTTTCCTCCTATAGGCATTCTTCCTAACACCTTAGTACACCTCACAGACGGATTGTAAAAATTCCAAATAGGATTCTAAACACCATTATGCTGGATACTGCTACGGTTCTTTAAAACATGAATGTCATGTGTTGAACTGAGAGCAGTGCTCTCGTTTCAATGTGCTTTACTTTACTAGGCATATAGAGCTGTCGCGATTAACGGTCAAAACTCAATCATTCAATTAAAAATAAAGAAATATAAAGTTTATTCTCAGGACATGGGCAGTAAGTCGTTGGCTATTTGCATTATTGTAATTAGGGCTGCGACTAACAATTATTTACACAATCGATTCATTCTACTGAAAAGTCAATTAAAGTCAATTAGTGGCTTCGCAATGTCCTGTACTTTCTTAGCCTTGATAGGATACGGTTTACTCTGAGAGGCAACACGGCTGCATTTTACTCAAAGTGGAGCCTCTTCCTTTCTTATTTTGATTCTCTTCAGATTATGCCAGCTGACTGACTTCCCCCCCTTTTATTTTATTTATTTTATATATATATATATTATATTTTTTATATATTTTTTTATTTCCTTTTTTGTTAATTTATCTATTTATTTATCTTTATTATTATTATTTTTCATTAGTTTCCCATTTATTTATTATTTATTTATTATTAGGCGAGTGCCATTAGGGTCAATGGGTGGGGGAAAGTAGAAGGGGGTGGATATTTAGCAGGGCGGGAGTTATAGAATTAGATGGGGCTGAAAAGGGGATGGGGTGGGGGGTGGAGGGTGGAGGGAGAAAAGTAAAAACGAAAGGGATAGGAAATTCTTATAATCTGAGTTGGTCCTTTTATTTCTTTATTTGCTGTTTTTGTCCCAACTTCATATGCTGTTTCCTTGTAAAAAAATAAAAAAAATAAAAAAAATTCAAGTCAATTAAAGGCTATCAATCAATCAACTAATCTAAGAAAACAAAAGTGTAGTCATTAATATGTCAACAACACTAAATGCTTCACATTACTAAAAGCATTGTTCCTTCTATCTGCATAATAGTTACAATTAGTTAACCATTCCTTATATGATCCATGTTAGCTCATGTATACTTCATGTTTGCTAGATTACACATAATGTAAACTGGTTCACAAACTGTCAAGAACCAGGATTGTAGGTCCATTTTTAATTTCATTTTATTCAGGCGATTAGTGTTTTTAAAAAAACTAAAATAAAAAAATAAACATTAAACTACACTCCCATACATTAATTAAAAACCTTACCACTCAGTAATCAAATGAGTCAGTGGATTCCTCAACTACTAATGTGACCAACAGCATCTTATGCTTTGCTTTCTTTCCATATTCATAGGCTGATTCACTTAAAGAATGTGCTCAAGATCTGCACTTGTACGTCACGTTCTGTTTTGAGGACACATCTGTCTACAAAATATGTTTTCAAGGGTTTCATCTTTGACAGTCACACAAGTCGTCTCTATTTCACATCAGATTTGACCACAGAGGCATCCTGTGACATCCTTCATGTCATCCGTGATCAGCAAAATGATACCTGACACATGTTGGACAAAATTTATCTCCAGCGTAAGGGGCTTCTCAGCTGAGGGTTATGGTGTTGCTCAAGGTACTTTTGCTGTCCGTGCTGGAGGATGGAGGATTATCAAAATCCAGCTTTGCCCCCAAGGGAAAGAGTCACGCTCGGCACAATGGGTATTTTTGGACAGGCCAGGGATGAACACCCCATCAAATCCTGCTTGGATAGACAGTCTCTGCACAATGGTACCCCTCCCCCACCAATCACATTTCCCTTTGCCCAAACCCTCGGACAGGTTATATGGCTATCATGCCATAGAAATGCAGTATTGATTGACTTTCCGTCTCAATCTCGCGCCCCGAGTCTGAAATTGATGACTTTTTGACTCGCTCTGTCTGTTTGTTACTCACTCTCGGCTCAAACTCACGCAGGTGATTCAATTACCGATTGTTGGGATCCACGGTGAAGCTCAACCTGCTGCATAAGCTGACCTCCTTGGGGCGAGTTCTGCTGGGGTATCCAGAAGACCCTACATGTTCTAATCCCTCTTACCGGACTCACTAGGTCAGATCATTACAGGAAAAAGCAGACCAACAAAGGTCGGCTTCCACAAACACCCACTGGGTATCGGGCCCATCATCAGGCACTCTGCAGGAGGTGGCATGGCAGCACTGTTGGCTGATGGATTTCCAGGAAAAACGGGACAGCAAAGGCTCAAAGGTATTGACCGCAAATTCACTGCAGTTCTCCAGCCTCTGTTGCACAAATTCCTGGATTTGGGGTTTTCTGTCTCATGCCGCTGCCATGAGTCTGTCATTTCAAACCGAATGTGCATTTCTGATGAGATGCTAGACATCGCTTAAGGCTATGAACAACAATGGTTACGATAAGGCTGATACATTCTGGCTTTCTGTGAAGGACTTCAGGATTAAAAGACAAAAGTCTCACTTCTACGTGTTGTGCCAAATAACTAATGCCAGCCAGACACCAAACGATTCTTTATGATTTCACTGACGCAGATGGAATAAAATCACATGAGTCTTCCTCGAGTTTCAGTGTGCTCCGGTCATCTTGATCGTTTGGTGTGAGGTGGTCAGGATAGCTGTCTTAAAGTTCCTGCTTAACTATATTTTAATAAGTCAACCTGATAGTGCCATCTCTACCATTCGGTAGAGGTGTGTTAGGCTACAGAAATCCCCTGGATGTCACAGAGTCTTCCAGTAGATACAGCTTTACGGTTCTTATCCATAGTGGAAACAGGCAACAGTAAGAGTAAATCCAGCCACACGTGTAGATGGTTTTTGGTGGAACTTTGGTGGTAAGCTTATTTTATCAGCATATTACAGTTTTAGAGGTTTTGAGGAACCGAATTATATAACTTTATACTACCAAAATATATCTAATAATGGTAATGTTAAATGTCTATGGTGTCTAAGGTGTCTATGCTAAACAAATGTAATTAAAATTGTCGATGTGCTTGATCATTATTCCCTTAAACAATTGGTCAGGCCATTAAAGGGTTAAAATCAGTCTTTTTCTTAACGTCTTAATGTTCCAATAGAAGCAATCATGTTTTGCATTACCATGAGGCTTCAGCCCTTGTAATGCTACAGCGACCCCTGTAATGCTTGGACTCGAGGCCTGGAGCACATGGAGTAGACGCTAACCAGCGAGTCAAACACACAGTGGCCGTATTCCAACTAGTTAGTCTATTAATGGCTTCCCCTGTACATTTATACATTAACTAAAAGCACGCTCCACATATAGATGAAGATCTGTCTTGGGGACCTGAGGACCGGGTTGGAAGACAATGGTAAGATGCTGTGCAGTCTAAGGCACACAGATCAATTGCCTTCATTAAAGGCACAGCAGATATGCCAGAAAATTAGAAGCAATTGTTTTTAATGGAGGTAAGCACACCTTTAAACTGGGTTTAAACTGCGTTTAAACAGGGTTAAGGTTTAATTATGCATACTGCAATGCTTATTGTTTTGACTGGAAGACATACATCAGCGTAAGAGTGGCTTTAGGTCCAGTTCTGGTGATAATTGTGAAGGCAAATGAGAGACTAAAGTTTTTTACACAGAGAAACAATCAACACCCCAAATGTAATCTGTAGTGTTCATGTGCCTGCCCGATGTACATGCAAGTGAGTCAACAACACCAGCACAAATCAGGTTCTCAGTGCGTCACAGCACATCACTCATTTTGCCATTACTACAAAACATTAAAGGCAAATCAAGACCACAGAAAGCCACAGCAGATCACACGTAGCTTTGAAACCTAGGTAGCCAGTCAGACAAATGCTAATGCTAAGTTACCTCAGCTAACATTACATTCCTAGCTCTTCTTTTTAGCTTCAGCATTGTCAGTCTGTGTGGAAGCACACTTTTGCACCATTTAAGGTGGAACAGCAAGATTGGAGTCCAGACACTGGGCATTTAAACATCCCACCTCGTTTACTGTACAGATTCACCTATAAATATGTCCTATGGTAGGTCATTTTGGTGAGAAGCTGCTGGTTTTGTTTGTGCACTTGGTGGTGTGAAACAAGCAGCTCCTACGACAAATGTTTCATCCAAAATCTAGATATTGGTCCCAAGCTGATGGGGCAAATATCAGTTGATACCAATGTGTGCTGGATATCATTGTGCAGCACTATTATAATCCATAAACTCAATAAAGTAGGAAAAAGTCCAAAGAAAAAATTATAAAACGCTACAAAGAAAATGGGAAAACTGTGCACGACATGGTAGACCACCAAAACTCCATTCTGGAAGGATATGAGGGCATCCTCATCCTTAAAGCCCTTATTGGGAAAAGGAAACACAAAAAAAAGACATTTTGCAAATCAAATAAGGAAGCTACTTAACAAGGCAACAACTCCAGAGGCCAGGCATCACTGGATGTGGGGTTACCTGACTTGGTATGATTAGAAAACACCATTTCTAAGACTCAGCTTTAAAGGTATGGAAAAATAGTCCTGTTGATTTCTCTGAATGACGGCCAGTTTTGACTGGAAATTGGTGGCATTTTTTGCAGTACATTCTATCACATGCCGCATCCTATTTCCTCTTTCTTTCACACTTCTCTGCATTTTCCGACTTCTTTCGTCAGAAACACTCACCTGCAACATCTTTTCATCCACACCACCAGCATCGGAGTAGACCAAAAGTGCTTTCAAGTATCGAAATTGTTCTACATACAAGTAAATACGGTGCTTCAAATACAGGTCTGTCAGTGAACATCTACAGAGGCATGAAAAGGTGGAATTTGCTGCCTTCCACCTTTAAATTTGGTGCAGGCGCACATTCAAACCCACACCACTCAGCTCCCAGGGAAACTGTGGAGGAATCCAGAAATTATACTTCAGTACTGTGTCAGAATCCTGCAGGAAGCCAAAAATATTCTTGGGTGCAAGTCTAAAAGCATGCGCATGTAAACACAAATTTCCAACCGGCAGTGCAAGTCTAGGCACAAAGATAAATTAGCACAGGTGTGGTTTCTTGGTACTCTATCACACAATGATGTACCTGCCACGCTAATGATTACATAACGGCGGCTAATATGGAAGCTTTAAATTCATTTGCACAAATGTCTGCTAGCGGAAATATGAGATTTTCCATTGTGGGTTAGCATCAGTTCTTATCCACACCTGGCTTGTGCCTGCAGTCTTTGGACAACAGCGCTTCCAACAAATATCCGCTTTGTTAAGTCTGACGTAGAGATTTCCAAGTCCAAACGTTCCATCAGGTCCTAAAATCAACAAGCAAAACAAAACCCTAATCTGCTCTTTAAGACCAGGTCTGAACCTCTAGTAGCTGGCTGAGGCTTTTGCCTGTCCAGCATGCTGTGATGCTGTGACCCTTGTAGTTTGAAGAGCCTAGCTAACCTAGCTAACGTTAATACCCACTGTCAAAAGTCAAACTGGCCTGTTGTGGATAGCACTGATACAGGTTAAGGGTTTACAGGGTGTTTCTTACTCTGAAGCCACATCTTTATGCTTCGCTTGTCAGGCTTGCCAGTCAAACGAGGGAGCTAGCTGGGCAGCACAGCAAAATGGCTAGGAACCGGAACACGGTGTGTTCATAGTAAGAGACCCTCTATTAAACCCATAACCCGCATTAAGGCCAGTTTGTGCCAGTGGGTGCTGACGTTAGCTAACGTTAGAACCCGGTGGCACCAAACTTTGTTTTTCTTCAGTGTTTTAAGAAATCTAAGTCACTCTTCTTTTCTTTCTCATCGCAAGGAAAGCACTAGGATGCAAATTGAGTTGCTGTAGAGGTTCGGATCTGGACATGAAGGTCAGTACATCATTTCTTACCAAGCAGATTCACTTTTGCCTTTGTATGTTCCGGTTACAGTAACTCAATTAGTAGGTGTTTCAACTTAAAGCCTAACTCAGAATATTACTGGCTCATTAGTAGTCTCGCATGTGGTTTGTTGCACAGGTAACAATGACTTCTGTATGCTTCAAAGACTGTGTTTGTGAGATTCAGCATTTTTCCTTCTCTGTGTGTGGGTTTTCACCCTCTTGAGGGAGAAAAAGGTTATTTGTCTGCTCCTCCTTCTGCTAGGCAGCGCCTGCATTCGTTAATTGTCTACGTGCACCTGCAGAAGAGGTACTGCATCCGTGACAGTGTAGTGGGAGACTGATGAAGTAATTGCACTGGATGGTCTTTCAGAGGCCTTTAATGTTACGGTGCATGCTTTGTATTATGGTATAACATGTTGCCTGATTATCTGATAACACATGCCTAATAATAATTACAACTACCACAAGTATTTTCCAGCCCTGTCCCACTTATGATGGATAGATTTGTTAAAACTACCAGTTCAAAGATATGATATAATAGAACCTGCTTGTTGTTTCCTTGGGTTTAATGATGAATAATGGTTGCTATAAATACAGCCCCAAGTAAAAAAAAAAAAAAAGACGATGTTTTAAATGTAAATAAATAAAATAAAAACATAATGTAATAATTACCAAACTCATAGACACATATTCCTTTCACAATAGAAGATAGAACACATATCAGATGTTGAAAGTGAGACATTTTACCAGTTCATGAAATTTATTAACTCATTTAGAACTTAATGGCTGCAACACATCTCAAAAAAGTTGGAACAGAGGAAACAAAAGGCTGGAAAAGTAAGGAGTAAGAAATTTGCAGGTCACATGACTGGGTGTAAATAGGGAATTATGGAGAGTCTTTCAGAAGCAAGGATCGCCAGAGATTCACTAATCTGCAAAAAAAACTATTTCAGAAAAATGTTCCTCAGTGTAAAACTGAAGACTTTGGATCTCCCAGCATCTACATTACGCAATACCATCAAAAGATTTAGAGGATCTGCTTTGCAAGGGACAAAAAAGCGTGTTAAAACAGGCACGATTTTGTGCTGGAAATCACTGCATGGGTTCAGGAACAGTTCCAGAAATCACAGTGTATGAACACAGCTCACCATGAGATCCACAAATGCAAGTTAAAGCTGTATGGTGCCAAGAAGAAGCCTTATGTCAACACGATCGAGAAAAACTCCCTCTGGCCTACAGATCATTGTGGTCAGATGAATCAAAATTAAAATTCTTTTTGGAAGCTACGAACACAGCACCCTGCAGACTCAAACGGTGAGCGAGCGTCCAGCTTGTTATCAGCACACAGTTCAAAACCCTAAATCTCTGATGGTATGGGGTTGCATTAGTGCCTATGGGGTGGGCAGCTTACCCATCTGGAAAGGCACTATCCATGCTCATCAGTATATAGAGGTTTTAGAACAGCATATCCTCCCATCTAGACCACGCCTCTTTCAGGAAAGGCCTTGCATTGCACTCCCCATCACCAATAGGGGCATTTTATTTTAGCACATCACCAAAAATCTGACAAAGGACGCACAGGACGGTTGAGGAGCTTGAATCCTACATCAGACAAGAATGGGACAACATTCCACTCCCAAAGCTCCAGCAACAGGTCTCTTGACTTCCCAGATCTTTACAGACTATCCTTTAAAGGAGAGGGCTGCTACACAATGGTAGACATGGCCTTGTCCCAGGTTTTGCTGCCATTAAGTTTGAAGTGAGCTCATAATGTTCAGGAAATGGTCAAATGTCTCACTTTCAACATCTGATACGGGTTCTACGTTCTACTGTGAATAAAATATGACTCTATGAGATTTGCAAAACGCTCCATTCTGTTCAATTTCAAATGTATTTACATTTTTAAACTGTTTTGGAATTGGGGAATTTTAGGTATCGATCCATTACCAGTGTTTGATGAAGGTACTTGTTTTTATAGTAGTGATGTAACATAACATCCAGGAAGCTAGATATTATATCTTCAGGCTGTTTGTGGTTTAGCCGGTTGTTGTGGAGGGAGTGCTTTGACTGACCGCCCAATGGAAACACACTGCGAATGCAGTGAGCCGGTAACTTTCTAGATATATGCCCTCCAGTGCATTCCATCTGTCCCCTTTCATTATACATCGAACTACGTGATAAACAACAACAACGCTTTTCTCTCTTTCTCACTCTCTCAGCATCCCACCCACATGGGAACTGTCCCTTCGTTACTCCTGAGGGCCAGTTTTTATTGTTGTTTGAAAATATGCTTCCATTTACTATAATAGTAAACTGACTGTGGAGGTGTCACGGTTTATGAGGGATGTGTTTTTTTTGGGGGTGGGAGGGGACTGAATCTTATTCTGAGTAGAAGGTAGATAGCAAGGTGCCTGCAATAATATTTATATTTGCATAATATAGTATTCAATCAGACAGTATGCTCCAGTACTCAAAAGGATGCACCAAATGTGTCCATTTTGATTATATTGTTTAGTACTTACATATTCAATAAACAGAAAGTGTTATGGCAAGTGACAAAAAAAGCCATTCTAAATATCTATATAGACTGTCATCAGTTGTCAGTCGAAGGCGTATACGATGGCAAGATTCTACTATCCTAGACGCCTTTAATATGTAGAAATGTAATTAATAGCATTCTCTCACTCAGTGGCATCAGTGTCCACTCCTAAACAAGATGCCTCATCAAGAGCTAAAGGCGTGTCCTGGTGACAGTTTGAGCAGATAAAGTACACAAGCAGCACATAGCTACTTTTGATTTGCACACAGAGACTTCTGCCCTCCAGCCTATTCAGCTCTGGCTAGCCCCCTGGGGTTCCCCTTAGTGAGAAGACTGGCGAGCAAAGTATTGCAAATTTTAACAACTTTTAATCATTCCAGTACAATAACTATATGCTATAGAGAATATCTATATGTTATAGAGAGAGTCATAAAGATTTCATTATGTTTTTATCACTAAAGGACTTGTAAAGAGGCTTGCTTATGGAAGGGTCAAAAACAAACATCATAAATACGTAGGCAGCAGTACAACAGAAACAAGTATGTGAAGTAAACGGCCTTAGTAGATAAGTGATTTTCTGCCTAAAAATTAAAAAGAGCAAAGGAAATACAAATCTAACTATGAATAGTGTATCATACTGAATTGCAGAGCATCAATATTTTACAGAGTCGCTCTGAATCATATTGCACTTAATCAAGTTATGTCAAAATGCAATATGGATGAACTGTATCACATCACATCATGCACTGAGATGTATCACCCTGTCCCCTCAAATGATGAAGATGCACCTCCTTAGAATGAACGCTGCTCCTTAGTATTTTTTCAAAACCCAACTACCATGTAGAATGTGCATCAATCATATCTACCAGATATCCAAACCATTTAATAAGGTCCTGATCTGGATCCAATATATCGGATCAGAGCATTACAAGTGGTCACACCACACTAAGTGTAGCAGCCGGGAAGTGTAGCTAAGTACTGGAACATGCTTTACATAATCAAATGTCCTTGCAAGTGCACCAGCATGCTCTTTCTTTATTAATATTACACCCTGGTTAGTACATCGCTGTGGATCATATTCACATTGTGACTGTGTTATGAAATCTTATGGATGTGAGGCACTTGGCCAATTGCCTACTGGCAACTCACTTCAAAGCTTCAGAAGCATTTCCGCGTTATTGTTATCACTGGTGGCACGGTTTCTCACAGTACAGAGAATTCCAGATGAAATTACCAGGAGGCAACGGTATTCAGGCTGAACTGGTTGCGCCAATTCAGCCATTGAGATAAAAGGAAAGGCACATATTGATAAATTTCATTTATAGGATGAAACAGCGCTAATCTATTTATATAGTCTGTTTATTCAGCTTTATTCAGACAGATGCAACCTTTTTGTTGCTCTCTTACATCAAAGATGCAAGCTCAAGTCAGTGACTCATCCTTAGCTGACTAATAACTTGACTTGGACTTATGAAATTGCCTGAGTTAAAAAAAAAATGGACCTCAGAGACAAGACTTGGACTTGCATGCCTCAAACTTAAACTTATCTCAAAAACTTCAGACTCAATTTGGACACACACCCTAAATCTGAGAACTGAATCAGTCTTATTTCCCAGAAACTCAAGACTCAATTCAGATTCAGACCTCAGGCATTTGAGACTAAACCTAGACTCACACCTCAAAGACCCAATACTTGACTCAGATTTCCATGTCAGAAAATAAAGACTCAGTAGATTCCGGAAGTTCCTCAGACTTGCACCTCAGAGACTCGAGATTCACCTCATACTCCAGATTTGAGACCTAATTTAGACCCAAGTCATGACCTCTGAGACAAGACTTAGATTTGGACTCACACCCTAGATCTGAGAACTGACTCAGTCTTGTGCCCCAGAAACTCAAGACTCAATTTAGCCTCAGAGACTTAAGTCTAGGCTCAGAGTCGCATTATAGAGGCTCAAAAGATTTGATTCGGACTCGCACCTCAAAGACCCGATACTTGACCTGAAGGAAATTTGCATGTCAGAAAATCAAGACTCAACACGGACTCATGCCTCAGACACAACTTAGACATTTATCGGACTTGCACCACAGAGACTCGAGACTTGAATCAAAACTTGCACCTCAAAGACTCAACACTTATTTCAGACTTACACTCTGCATTGAAGACTCAGACTCTTCCCTTAAGATTTGAATCAAACTCGTACCTCCAAGATTCAAGACTCACCCCAGACTTGCACTACAGATTCATAACACTCACAGAGACTCAAGACCTGAATCAAATTCGCACCTCAGACATTAGATGTTCACTTACAACTCACAATACAGATGCACTATGTTCATCAGACTCGTACCTTACAGAGTCAAAATTTAAATTAAACTTGCACCTCAAAGACTCGAGATACACCTGTCTCAGACTCTGCATCCAAGACTTGAGACTTGGACATAACTTGCACCTTAGAGACTCAGGACTCACTTCAGACTCGCACTAAAGATTTAAGATGCTCCTCAGAATCGCACCTCAGAGACTTAAGACTTGAATCAAAACTTGCACCTCAGAGATTAGAGGCTCACCTCATTCACCTCAGACTTACACTCCAGAATTGTGACTTGACTCAACCCTGTGCCACAGAGACTTGAGACATGAATCAAACATGCACCTCAGAGATTAAAGGTTCAAGATGTTCCTCAGACTCACACCTCAGAGACTCAAGACTTGAATTAAATGCACCTCAGAGACTCAAGATTTACCTTTGACTCTCATTCCAGATTTGAGACTTGATTCAGACCCAGGCTTTAAAACATGAGACCTGACTGAAATTTGCACCTGACTCCACTCAGACTCGCAATTCAGTGTCTCAAAACTTAACGTGCACTCCAGAAACTCAAGATTTGACCTAGACTCGCATCTCAGATAAAGCACCCGCCTCAAACTACAAAGACTTGAGACTTGAATCAAACTCGCACCGCTGAAACTCGAGACTCACTTCAGACTAGCACTCCAGATTCAAGACGTCAGATACTCATTTTGAGACTTGACTCAGGTGGCATCCCAGAGACTGAACTTGGACTGACACCTGAAAGATTCAATTGCTGATTTATACTCTCACCCAACAGACTCAGGACTTGCCTGAATCAACCAGTGAACAACACAGACTTACTTTAACTCTGACTCACGGTCTCCAAGTGTTTCTAAGGAAACAGAAAAATATCGAGTAAAAACTCTTACACAAGAGATCCAGGAGGTCCGGAATGGCTTTTCGGTTATGTTTGCTTCCTCATAGATCTGACAATTCCTACCTTAACTCGCGAACAAACTATCAAAAATAGATTATGCGCTTGCTACCAAAATAACTTGTACTCTCCTATGAATTCCAAATACTTCATATGGAGCTTTCTCTATTCACTTCCAGGAAAGGCTTACTCAGTTAAGCAAGTTCCAACAAAAGACCTATTTCCGATGTTACAATAGCCTAGCAAGTCTTTTGTCACGTTTCTGTTGCTGCCTGTCTCTCTCGCTCACACGGAGAAGCCAGAAGACCTTGTTTATGAGTCATGAATATTTTAAATCCCACCACAATGGAGCGAAATCCAACACTCCGATCACATGAATAGCAGCGAAGGCTCATTCTGGAGAGGCCAAGTGAAAAACATGGGTGCTTATTTCTTATCGTCTGCATCTAGCCTCTGATTTATGAGTTTCTGTTGCCACCACACATGCTTGTAGCAGATAAGGGGATTCCCTGAATGACAGCAGGTTCACTCAAGTTTGGAAAAACTCGAGTTCCATAGGTGAAGCAAAACTCAACATTGTACAACACACTAAAGTTCAAGCTATTGAATTGACAGTAGCAGTTTGTGCTAGAATGTAGGGTATGGCAACGTGTTTATGGAGGTGTTCTGTTAATGCGGGATTATAAAATTAGAATGACATTGTTAAATCATTGTTAAATTAGTTTTACATATTCACTACTTCAATATGCACTTTTCCCCGGACCCTCGCACCCACTAACAGAGTTAGCCCATCGTAGACAGCTTTGCACTGATTTACTCTGCACTGTTAATCGGCACTTCAGGTGCTGGGATAATCTGCTATCTGCAATACACTAACAGCATCTATCATCAGTGCGTTTTTGGGGAATTGTTGATAGTACCTGGCAGAAAACAGCATGCACTCTCTTCTGATCAATGATTAACCCTGCTGCACTAAAGCTCCTCTCTCCACTCATCCCTCTGAGAAATGCTCAACACATTGCTGGCAAGCACAACAAGCCTGAGGAAAGATCTGCTGAGAACATTCACCAACCCGATCCATCCCTCTCATCATCCATGCCGTGACTGCTGTACTGCTGATCTTGATTCTCAGTTTCATTCAGGTACAGGTTCAACAACTTCTCAAACTCCAGAGCTTTTACCAATAGCGGTGTAAGAAAACATAGACTACTGCAGTTTTATATTTTCTTATGCTGGGTTAAATCCCAAACAACCCTGTTAATTAAGTCTACATGTAAAGGTTGGTGTTGGGCAGTGGTTCAATTTGTGCTGTGTTTAAGCCCCTGATATGATCTTTTTCATTCATGAAGTAGCATAAGGGTGCACCACTAACATAAGCATTAGCGAATCTGTGCACATGGTGTTGAGTTTATTGGACTATGGCAGTTTTCTGCAGTATACTAAATAGTAACTGTTGTATCATGACACATATCATATCACCAAGTATTTGCCAACGCACACCTGTAATCACAAATGAAGTGTTTTGGTATTGACTGTTTTGACAGTGACAATTTGATAAGTGATAGCTAATTCTCAGCACATTAGCATTAGCGAATCTGTGCACATGGTGTGGTGTTGTGTTTATTGGACTATGGCAGTTTTCTGCAGTATACTAAATAGTAACTGCTGTATCATGACACATATCCTATCACCAAGTACTTGCCAACACACCTGTAATCACAAATGAAGTGTTTTGGTGTTGACTGTGTACAAAAAACCCCAAAAGATAATATTTCTGGAAGAACACTATTAGGTTTACTTAACTACAGAATATATACATGAAAACATGTGACTAGTGATGCAGTCTCACTGCCTGATCTAAAATGCAGGGGCGAGGCTAAAATAAGGCTCCACCTGAGGAAAAAAACTCTTTGTAATTAATTTTATGGATAAACAGTTTTTAATTCAAAATGAACTTATTTATAGCTCTGGAAATAAATAAGACAGCACTCCAGTTTCTTCTTAAATCAGCATCTCCACATGTACAGCAGGTTCTTAGTGAGGAACAGAAGGCTGGGTTCTAGCTTTACTGGCAGATACAGTGAGCGTCTGGTTCATAAGAACAAGGTCATGTAGCAAACACACAGGACAACACAGCTACAGACTGTCAGAGGGCCAAACCCACTCTCTACTGATCGTGATAAGAGCACATCATTCGACTGTCACTTAACCACCGTAAGATGACCTCAAGCGACCTACAGAAATGTACAGAAAAAAAACAGAACTGCTCATTTTGGTCAAACACAAACCCATAAGCTGTAAACGTAGAGAAACTGATCATTTTGAGGTGCTCTCTTAAATCTTTCCAGAGCTGTATATTAATATATTCAATAATATGTAAGATTTTAATAAATAATATGTTTTAAAATTAAATGTATTATTAAATGTTAAATATTTAGATTTAGAACCAACACCACACTGAGAGACACTACTTCTGTATCTGTAGTTCTGTATATGACACTGTTCTACAGCTAAACATAATCTGTAAAGACAACTCATCACAGTTACCACATTTACTTGTTAGTGGCACAGTTATAGTGATATGTTGGAGCGTTCATGTGAATTGTTACCCCGGTTTTTACTGTCTGGTATTTCCTATGAATATCCTATGGATATTTAAACATTTATTTATGTACATATATATATATATATATATATATATATATATATATATATATATATATATATATATATATATATATATATATATATATACACACATTGTGTGAATATGAATTTGAAAGGCCCTTGTTGGCTGTCACTGCAGATTCTTGTTCTGGAAGCCAACTGTGTTCGTTGTATTCTGGTACTAGGTCTCCATATAAAACCATGTAGAGATATGGCTACAGAATGAAGGCAGGGGGGATAAGCCCACCGTTACACTAAGTCCCGAGGAAAAATGAGGCAAAAAATCTCCACTGTAGTCAATGTGCCTCCCGGACAAGGTACTTTCCTAGCATCAGCACTCTGAGTTTAATAGAGGTTAACATGCCATAGGCAAAGTGCACGGCAATATTTCGAGAGACAGGAGGCCATGCAATCCCACAACAGGCATTCCATCCGAGCCTGAAAAAGAGGGAGGAAGAAAGTCCTCCGGGTTTTGTAATATTCATTCCGAGCATGTTAACACCTCCCGCCCTCGCCTCTATTCAAACTGTTTAGACAGGCAAAAATCACTGTTAAGCGTAAACAAGCGCGGGTCTGTACAATTAACCTGCGGTGCCTGGCTCTGCTACTACATGCATCCAGTTACGGAGCACTGCATCCTGGCTCAGTGAGAAGTGCTGCGTTTCGTTGACTGGCAGTCTATAAGCAGTAATTATTTTTCAGTGTAAGCAACATATGGTAGCTTAGCCACAGGAGACCGACCTAAAGCTGTTTAGGTCCGGGGTTAGACAAGGCAGGGGGAGCCCTCGGATGTTAAACGGGGTCTTGTTTTGGAGTGGGTGCAGAGATGTATATTTAAATGGGTTTCGGCTATTAAGGTGAAATCTGACTTGGAGGAGCCCCTATTCTGCGTTTTCTTTTCTCTCTTCCTTTTGAAGGAACCAAAGCAGCGTTGCTTCCACAGAACCTAGTTTCCTTTCATATGATTTTCCTTCATGCATTTGTGTGAGCTCACATACCAAAAGTAATTTATTTTTACCTGACCATTTTCTGACCACTACTTCTGCCTTTGAATTGAACCAGCTGTTTTGTTACTGTGCATTGAGATCTGTGCATTGTAAAGGTGCTCTTTTCTCACTGGCAGCCTTGCATTTTACATTACTCAAAATGCTTCACATCATAGAACTATTAATATATAAAAGTAAGTTGAAAACTAGCCTTTCTGGCAGCGTAGTTTCCACGACTGAAGAACCACGGACTGAGGGGGTGAATACATTTAGAACATTTAGACAACAGTGTCTGGATACAACTGTTCTGGACTTCTGCCTGTTTTCTTACCCTGACTCTGTCCTTGCCCCTAGGTTATGTCTGCTTTGATGGTGTTGCTGCTGTGTTGTACTACCATTCTCTTTCATAAGCATCGCTTTACTTTTAGCTCAGCACGCATCACAATCCGTCTGCCTATCAACGTGTTTTAAGGGTTGCCCTGGATGAATTGATTCCCAAAAAGACAGTACTAATTTTTAATTAACCATGCACAGACCAGTGCCAGACATTGGTTGACTTGTTGTGTTGTATTCCCCAGTAGCTAGATAGTACTGTGGTAATCCCCAGCATTACATTCTTTCATTCTGACAATGCTAACATTAGCATTACCAGGCTTGTACATATCATGGTGTGTATGACAGTGCTCCTTAAATTAGACAGTATTGCAATTCATCCAAATACACTGAATTGTAACTCTATGTTATGTATGTATCATATTTGGCCAGGTTCTTGCCAACACACAGCACCAGCTCAGTGGGAAGTCTAAGGATACATCCCCATTCTTATACTTCCCCTGGTCTCATGCTAGACTTTTTTCACAGTGTTATTAGATGAATCATACGTATCAGAGCCGTCAGTAAATAATTTAGAGAGGACCCTCAAAAGGTAGTTAGGGAGTGAAATCAGAACGAGGCTATGAGATTGGCCTTTACAGTTTGGTTTTGAGCTCTGGTGTCCAGTACCTTGACTGGTACTGTGGTTTGGTTGACAGTACCAACCAGACACTGGACAAAGCAGCTCAAAACCAGGCTACCTGGTTGAAAGCAATACCTTATAAAACCCTATATTTCACCAATCAGAAGCAATCATGTCACATCACACATATGATCAACCGTGGGGTGAGTGTTTTCTACATCTCCAGCTTTCCTGCCCTAAACAAAACAGTACCTCACCAGCGGTGCCACTACTATTACTATTACTACTAACACACCAGTTCTGTAGGGTAGTATGCAGATTGAGGCCTTGGCCTATGAGTAGGCAAAGTTAGGATATGTTATGGTGGTGGTTCTGGATGAAAAGACAAGTGAATTGTTTATTTCTCAATTACAGCTCCTTTCAAAAAGCAATTAAATATGCGTCTGCTAGCCTACAGCACAGCAGATAAACAGTAAGTTGTTTTCTTCTTAATTTTTTTGGGGTGCATAATTTTAGAACCACACAACAGGAGTTTAACCTCTAATGTCCAATAAAGAAAACATGAAGCAAAATGTCAAAACAAACAAAAACAACAAAGACAATAAGGTTCTTTGGTTTGGTGTAAAAGAACACCAGAAAAGACAAACTGCGGGGGAGGGGGTACGTAATAAAGACATGCTTGCCGAACAACCTCCTTCAACTACCCCTACTACTTCCTGTCCAGTTTTACCACTGCTCCAATCACACTACCCTAGCTTCAATGGGACTGTTTCATTTGTCAGCATTGCTTGTATTTGTGAGTATGTAGGGACTGTGAGGATGTTATGGAGGAGGCAGAAAAGATGCTTAGCCTACTATGCTAACTTTAGTAGCAGGGTGCAGAAATAATGAAAATCAGCAGACTAAAAATGTCACCTGTGACTGAAACATAGCTAACAGTGTGTAATGTCTCCATGAGCAGCAATAACAGCTGTGATTGGGTTTGGCATGGACTGGATTCAAAAACACTGGTATCAAAGAATTGTCCAGTTGGGCCAGATTTGGTGGATGCCTTTCCTGGTACCCATATGACTGTATGCTTCCATACATCTTCAGGTTCAGCTACTTAGTTCACACTATGGTCTTTGGCACCCCCAAATGCAATCCCTCCTTTTAGCCAATCATTAGCATCTGCTCTAAGACCCATCTTCCACACATGGAACGAGACAGTCACTGCACTGTACCACCTCTTCTCAATCTATGAATCCCATCACTCACAACCCCGTAAGTATTTATAGGCTTGTTATCCTCATACAGCTCCATCAGCAGGGGTCTGAACATATGACCACCTTTGTCCTGTAAGCTTACGTTTCCTTGACAACCAAACATGTCATCACCTCATCCACTGAGAAGAAAAACCCTTCTGTAGAAGATGACCAAGAGCATCCAGTGTTTGTACTGGTTAGTTATAATATTAGCTAAGTAGTTCAACTGAAGACGCAGCCTCCATCATTCATCCAACACAAGTACTCAACACGACCTTCACCCGTATGACCGTACGCTTCCATACACCTGCAAATTCAGCTACTTTCTCCACTAACAATGTATTATCATTTATCATCATTGGCTTCAGGTCAATGCTTAGATTTGGCCAATATTTTAAACTGATATTTGATGTTGCATTTATCGCATGCAGGAATAGTGCTGGTAATGTTTCAGCAACCTTGGCTGTGCTGCAGAATAAAACAAAAGATCAAATAAAGTCTGAAAGCTACAACTGCTACACCAAAGGTTATGGCTTTTATCACTCCGGATGATCAGCTGTTCTCTGTTATGCAGGATGCTGGGTTTCAAAACCACTGATGATAATTTGACATCTACCTTTAGCCCCACCAGAGACATTTGGTAATCTGTTTTGAGCCCTGTGAGTATTCTATCGAATCACGCAGTGGGTAGACAGCAATTTTATATAAGGCCCTGTGAAGCAGAGCGTATGTAAAGAATGCCAGCAGGGAGCTGATAAAAGCTAGGCTCAAGTTCATTTTCATAATCTATACTCATTACGCTTGGCATCAGTTTACTGTCTGTCCACAGACATATGAGCTGAAAACAGCTAAGACAGTAATGTTAGCTGAGGTAGCTGATCATTGGCTACCTTTCTCTGAGTAAGTTTTAAGCTACAGGTGATCTACTGTAAATGTGTGCACCTATATGGCTCCTATGTGGTGTGCTGTGGCTGCTAAGGAATTGAAATACTTAAGCACATGTTAACACCAGGAAGCGTACATCCCTCCCACCCCAATCACAAACCCGAACCATAGACTCACGGTCTGTTGTGCAGTGGCCTTTACAGAAGGCAGTTTTGCATGGCCAAGTTATAGAAATATTCACATATAAAATATTGGATTTTGGCATCTGCCCAGAATTCCCATACTGGAGGATGATCCCCAATGGCAAGCCATAGTATGCTTCGTTGTCCTCACACAGAGTACAGAGTACATTTTTGCTATTGTCTTGATAAACTGGCCACAGATGTAGCAGAACGTGTCACGACACCATCTTTATTTAAAGCAGAACTGGAACATAAACTGAAAGGATTGTTTTAACGCACATGTATTTACAGTGTTATACTGATCAACACTACTGGACCATCCCAGGCAGTTCGTGAAAGTTCTAGAAAATTTCAGGCAGTTCTAAAACACTTCTGGAGAGTTCTCACAGTTCCAGATGGTCCTTAAAGTCTACTCAGCACTGAACGTATTGCAAATCTAACTTCTCAAACTTCTCAAACCATTATTGTCCTGACCATAGAAGCTTATAAATTTATAGAACACTTATTTGACAGTCATAAATAATGAATTGCCTTGCAAAGTTTCCATAGGTGCTTTATTTAAACCCAGGGTAGCCTCTGAAAAATTCTGAACATGCATGGCAAAAAATATTTTGTCCATTAACTAAAATGAACCATCTCTTCATTCACTTTGTTGGTGACAATTGAATTAAGGTTAACGGTGTGCTTCTTGAACTAATACTGTTATAATGTAAAAGAAGTGAAATCCATTAATAGCTGAGGCTGCCCAGGGCCTGGAGAGTGCTAGAACACATACTAATAAAAAAGACACACTCATGTGAAAGTATGCTGAAGCGGAACAGATTAGCGTAGGTCTGAAAGCGTTAAGAGATCACCATTGTTTCTGGGCCTAATTGAAAACGAGTTGTCTAAAAACCTATGAACAATGATGATGAGTGTCCGACTTGCAGGTGTGCCAGCCACTAAAGCAGCAAATATCTCTGCGTCAAGAGACGGTCTCCAAATTAGGAGGCTATAATTCAGCACAGAATCGCTGCCTCAGGAAGTAGGAACGCTGGTTTTAAGTTGGGCTCATTAGTGCGTCATTAGCGTCACAAAGCGGATATTTATGACAGGCCCGCGTTTGGAAATGGCTTGGAACCGGCACTCGGCAAATAACCCAGAGCAAGAGCCCAAAAGTTACACCACAGAGGACAATAAATATGACAAATGATCGTCTACTCTTTTATTCCCTGCGTCTGAATGGGTGATCCTTTGGCTGACGCCAAACGAAGCCTGTTCAAAACGTGCGCAGTTTCAAAGCTATTGGGAAAAAAGGCCTCTCTGCAGCCCAGGAGGACCACTTTCGCCTCACACAAGAGCCTCTCAGTGGTAGATGGTTTCTTGAGGAACCACATTTATATTTGAGCTGGGTGTAAAGAACCGGTTTAAAGTTTAAAGAACCTCCAAAAGAACATCCACACAATGTAAAGCCTCTCTGTGAATATTTGAGCTGAGAGTGAATAGATTTGATTCATGATTCATTGGGTTCTGAAAACACATGCATGCAAAAGTCTCGGCTCCCTTAGTCCAAATGTGTTACTGTGAATAGCTGAGAGAGTTAAATATGTCCTGATTTCCAAAAGGCATGAAGTTAAAGATGACCTATTACTTTTAGCATTTTCATCTATATTGCATTTTTTATTCGTATATATTCATATATCTTATTCAGGTTCAAGATAACAAAAGAGTAAAGGGACCCAAAGTCAAAGTTTGGCCATCCTGCATGGTCATGGTCAATACTAATAACAGCCCATTTGGCAAGTAAATGTTTTTGTGCCCAACACAACTGTTATTATGGGGATTTTTGGCCATTCCTTTTGTAAAAGACTTTTGGGATGTCCTGCATGCAGCACTTTTGTAAGGTCAATCAACAGACTTTCAAAGCTGTTTACCTTGAAGGACATAGAGAGTCATGGTAAAACACAGAGGTTGTGCCTCCTGAGGCAGCCCTGTATTTTTAGGGTGTCTTTAGCATCATTATCATTTTGTAGAAGCTGGACTATTTTCATGTTCACCCAAAAGAAGAAAAAGAAAAGGGGACCAAAGGGAACACATCTGGTTCACACAGGAGCCTATCAGTAGTAGATGCTTTCCAGAGAACCAAATTTATACATGAGCTGGGTGTGAAGAATTCTTCTAGGTTTTTTAGACCTGGTCTCTATTCCTGGTAACTGGTTGCGTTATGAACTGAGGAAACAGCCATGTAAAAACGCTTTACTATCTTCTTACAGTTCTCCATCTTTGTGAGCATCAGTTACTTTAATGTTTTATGTTACTTTAATGGGCTGACTCATGGCTGCTGACTGTTGGGGTTTGAGGTGTCAAGACTAATCTGAATGAATTGAAATCTGCATCACCTGGCTTTTCCCAGCAATGACTGTGAATAAGTCATAATCCTAACATGATAGCTAATGTCTGAGATCTTGGTAGAAGTTTCGTGAGAGCACAGACTTCTTGGGGCGTTGCTACTTTTTCTTTTTTCATTCACTGAATAAACAAAAACAATACACTAATCTTGTTGACAAAAATGCTTCTTCTTTAACTTCAGTTCATCTTCTCCTCACTTCACCATTCACCAGTTATACCAGTAACAGCACTGTTGACCAAGGGTACCCAAATGTTTGCATGTTACTGTAACTATACTGTTCTTCTTAAAGCTGCCCAGGCACCACTCACCTGCTGGTACAGCCTGCACACAACATATTTTTCCTAACTACACTACAGAACATTCATATACACTCATCATCAAAAGAATAGCTGCACCCAGAAGGAAGTGTGGGAGTGCAGTGCTATGGGGAAGGAAGATAAAGGTTACCAGGAATAATACATGATGATAAATTTAGACTGATATGGGTAATATTTATTGAGCTACACATACAGAAGTAGTGTCTGTCAGTATTGCGTCGGGCCGCCCATGTTTGCTAACGCAAAATGCCAGACACCTCGGCACAGAGTTGTAGAGGAGCTTAAATATTTTTACACGGTTCCTGTAGATTTTGCTGTAGGGGTGGAGCTGGAGTGATGCCAGGCCTTCTGGCTGTGTGACGTGACAACAAACGGTTCATCTTGGTGCTGACCACGGAGCCTCCAGACATGGGTTCGTTGGTCGCCTCCACCACGACAAAAGCAGGACTTGTCCCTGAGGTCACTAAGTCACTCCATGACAGTCTGGCACGACACCATTTGCGGTTTTTGGTGATGATGATGTGGTGTTTAGGGCAGTCGTCGTAACGGTCTGTGTGCATGTACTCCTGTGTCGTGCAGTGGTGCTGGCACTAACAGAATGACTTATGGAGGGCATCACTGCTCACTGAATGTCTGTGTCCGCAATCATGGCTGTTGGGTCAGTCAGGTACAGTGATACGTCCTGTCCCTGCCTACGTCATGGCTGAGTGTGAAACATAAATCATTTGCATGTTTCACAATGTTAACCCAACACCTTCAAATTTCATTCAGGTCGGTTGATTCCTTCTGGGAGCAACTATTTGTGCAGCTATTCTTTTAATGCATGAAGCATCCTCTCTCAAAGTCGGACAAATTACAGTACAACCCAAAAGAGCTTGGTGTCGTTTGTAAAACAAAATCAGCACTTATAATCAGCACTAGTTTGTAAATCTCTGTCTATGTGTTTCCTTTGTCATCATTAGTCCGTAACGACATTATGAGAGTGTCTAAGGAGGCATCTCATGGATAATGTCATATGTGTAAGCCTAATTACCATATGTAATTGTTTATACATGCTTATTTGGTTCATTGTTCATGCTCATGTTTACCAGGGGTGCCAATAATTGTGGCGGACCTTGTATCCAAGCCAAGGAACATTTAGGGTCCTTTATTTTTTTATGCGTTTATAACTGCATTCCAAGGGAGAATGATGCTAAGGACGCCAACCCCCTTTTTACTGCTACATCCATATATTACACAGAGTTTCCATTATGGTGTCTAGAGCCTGTAGCTAGTAATCTCAAGAACACATTAAAGCATCTTGAGATCAGAGTGGTTGGCAACACTTTTGTATCCTCCAGGAAAGCGATGCACTTATTAACTTCAAACTTATTCATGGAACCTACATCACCCCACTGAGAATGAAACAATGTCCTACCGACATCCAAGAAGCAGCAGAACAGCTGACACAACCTTATAGGCCTGTGTCTGCAGCGCTTGATCAAATCTGCCAGTCTCTGTGTAGACTAGCTTGTTCGTCCCTTCATACCAAATGATTACTCTTCATCTTCTGGGTTATATCAGGTTCTTCTTGTTGTGCTTTATGGCTTTAAAGAAAACCTGACACTGTAGGACAAGCTGTTAATGTGTTCCAGTTCATAGAAAAGGCTTTGGTACCGAATTGTGGTGTAATTGTGTTTAGGATTTTTGGGCGGCCCTGAAATCATGGCTCAATGACGACCTAGAGCCATACTTAGCATGACCCTTCCCCTAACACTAGAACATCATAAAAACTAGAGCACATTAGCATCAGCTAGGTCAGTGCCCAGCGGCTGCATTCCACACTCCTCAGACGGCACCTGCTTTGCCAACCTCAGCTAGGCTAACAGTGCTATCAGCTGCACGGTACTTTGAGTTGCCGTCGGTAGAGTGTGTTAGGTCTCTACCCAAACCACTGCTTACAGAACAGCATTACCAGGCTACAGACGCAACTAGGCCTCTGTTAGCTTATGCTAGCTACACCTTACGTAGATGGGAGGATAAAAATGACTGTTTTGTTACAGATTTAAAGGAACGAGGTGGATTCTTGTGTGTTCTCGGGATCTGCATTGGGGGCTCAAACATGATTGGCTTTACCAGTCCAATAAAGCTGTTAGACAGAGCGTCCATCTTTCAGGTCATAGTGGTATTTGACCCTTGAAAAATGCTGCATCACACCTTTGGGGGTGGGTCCAGCACCTTCAGCGGACACGCCCCCAGCATTTCAGAGTAGAGAATCAAATTTAACTGGTTAATAAACACATTTTTCTGTGATATGACAAACTCTGAACACAAATGTATTACTGCATCAGGCAGAATTCTCACCATCGACACGCCATACTTTGGAAAAGTCAGAGAGCACCCTCCAATTTTTCAGTTCTAGTCAAAACAAGTCCACCTGCATTAGCCCTGCAGAAACCGTAACCTGCATTTGCATGTACAGTCATTATACTAGCTTTACAAGCACGAGTGGAGCCTGAAAGCTTTAGGCTCTGGTTGCCTGATGCGAACAGTTTTCGGTGGCCTTCTAGGTCTTTCACAGAGTACTGGAAAATCCTGTTGTTCCACTTATTTTCTGTGGACTTTGAGAGCGGATTATCTTATATCAGAGACATTACAAACAAAGAAATGGGTCACTGGTTGAAATAAAATTACTGAACCAAATGGTACACACCATTACTGAGGTATTTTGTCAGATTTTATCAGTGACATCAAATGTGCTCTTACAACAGTCATTTACATCAAATCCGTTTTAAAAAACGGAACTTTTTCAAGGATTTTGGTCCCTCTCCATTTAAAGGGCCTGTTTTTGTATGACTGGAAATAACAGTGGTATGGTAAAGATGGCTGGCAAGTTAGTAGACTTTCCTATAAGGATTTTTTTTTCTTAACAGTAGTTTTGACTGAACAATACATAAAAGGAAGTTGATCTGTGACCTTTTGACAGTACTGTACTTTCTCTTCTTCATACATCACTACATTTACAGCTTTAATCTGATGTACTGTGAGATTCATTTGATTATTGTAAAGATGGCTAGCATAGAAACTCTGGGTGCTGGAAACTGCATTTTTGCCTTCCTTAAAAAATATGCCATGTGGAAAAAAGGCCTTTTATTTTTAAAAAAGTGTGACAGTGACAATAGCAATTCACAGAATTTCATGCTAGCTTCCAACCAGCTTCACTAGCCTCAACTTTTATTCACCTTGTCAGAGGATCTGACTGGTAGGTCATAGATTAGCTTTCACCAGCTATCAGTACAGCTTGTATATAACTTCTTACTGAGGAAACACAGTAAGATATTTTGGGTTAGCTAGCATTAACATTAACTATGCTCAAGTTGTCATTAAGAACTCCGGCTACATCCCAAAAATGGTGCTGGAGCCTACCCCCAGTGCTCCTTGGGTGGAAGGCAAGAAACGCCCTGGACTGGTTAACCAATTACAGCATTTCAAAAACTATGTAACGTCTCTTCAGAAGAATGCAAACAGTGGGGACTCAAGTGAAGAAGTGATTAATAAAGGATTTGAGGTGAGGTCGCAAACGGGTTAGTGATGAATAAGCGAAAGGCTGTGCCTATTGTCGGGCATTTTGCACATACTGTATAGTACAGCTGAAGATGAACAAATTTGATTGCCTGCCAAGTCCAGTATTGCTTTGTTTGAAACATCATATACATATGTATTTACCTCATAAGGAGAACCCTAACGCAATAAGGACAGAGAACAAGACTGGAGGAGAAGCTGGTGGAGCTGCACAGTCAGAGTTCTGAGGTTTCAATGACTGCAGTGAATTAAACCCAGAGAGGAGAATGAGCACGGATGGAGGATACAGATATCAATGGACAACTATTGTTCCACACCACTAAACATGCAGCATGTTACCGCCAGAGTCACAGAGGAACCAGCTTTTAACGAGCTCATATTTAGGACATGGGGTGGGTTTTGATTCATAGTAGCAACTGTGCCCCCCAAGGTCAAATTCGCTTCTACGCCCTCAGCTAAGGTGATCTAATGTGTAAATTAACATTAGAAAGCTGGGCCTAGCTGGTTGGGCCAGGTGCTCTCCCTCCAGGTAGAATCCGCCTGGCTGGTGGTCCAGGTTGCAGCAGTTATGCGGTTTGTGCAGCTTTTTAAGACTTTTACTGTCACTTTAGTTCACTAATGCCTTCTAGGTGAAATCCTGCAGTATCTTTCTGATGGGAAAAACGGGAGCAAGTCACAAAACCATCAAAGACTGCTATAATCTCAGCTTTGAAAGACATGCTGGAATATCCGGTTTGACTATTTCATTTCGAAAGACGTGGAGATCAAAGAGCTCTGAATTCAGCTGGCACCTTCGACATGGCTTTTCTGCTTAGGGTCACTGTTTATTGTGCAGAGACTGCACTTTCACAATGGCAGCAAGGCAAACCCAGAATCGCAAAACTGGTAACCGGATCAGACTGTTTCAGAGTGTCAGACAATCATTATCAATGTGAAGACAGACTATGATCCAAAATACTCCAATGGAAATTAATCATATCTTACCACATCACGACATACCTTGTGCTGCATCGTTGCTTCAGAAAGTCTTACGACAATTCACCTTTTGCGAGCCCGAAGAGAATGAACGAGGTTTTTGCTCAACCTTAAGTTGCAAGTCACATTTTCAATACTGCCACCCATTTGCCTTCCTAAAATAAGCATGGAAGACAAGTGCAATACCAATAAAAGACTACTGAAGTGTGAAGTATATACCTAGTATATAATGTTTCCTTCATAAAAACACAAGCACAATAAAAACTACACATTTCTGGCTTAAAACATGAAAATAAACATACTGCAACATTACACTACATTCAAATTAGCAGGCAACAGAGCTACAGGTGACCAGATGTTTCTTATGGGTGTAGGTCGTGTGTATCTGCAATTTACAGATAAGAGACATGGTGACAGGATGCCAAGCAAGAAACTGCCTCACATTCTCCTCGAGCACTCTCCGGTCTGTAGGACATTCATAATTGACTCTATGACTGCACGCTGACCAGGCCCTGAAGCACCAAAGCAGCCTCATAATATTTCCACCAGTATGGTTTACAGTTTCTATGAGGTTCATCAGATCCACATAAGGCAAACTTGCCTTCAGATCTATCATTGACACACCTGTCCATAGCACATTGTTCCAGAACTCTTGTTCCAGAACTCTTGGTCCCTGTCTAGGCAATGATTAGAGATAGATAGATAGATAGATAGATAGATAGATACTTTATTGATCCCAGAGGGAAATTCAAACTTGCAAACTTGCAAAATTAGCAAACTTGTTCAAAGTCTTGTTCTAATGATAGAAGCAATGAAATTGACATCAGCCTCATCAGCAACCTGCTGATCCTGGGGAAAAATGCTGGGGATTCTAATAAGGGAAATGTTGAAAAACAAAATAGAATATTGCCATATTATGTGAAGTGATGTTCGTAGATGCTCAACAACAGAACTGATTTTAAATCAACAGTTTACCATCAAAGATTTGTGGTAGGCATTGATTTAGTTTGTGTTGTGTTTAAATCCTAAGCCACTAAATAGCAGTGTTCTTCACCATTGGGATTCTTACACTCCAACATAAACAGGTAGGGTAAGGCACACTGCTAATATATCCCTATCCATACAGTTGTGGGCTTTTTGTACTGTAACAGTTTTCCTAAAATTATATTTTAAAACTGGAATATTGTCACTCACATTATCGCAGTAAACTGAATCATAACTCCTGTATTATGATATGTATCATATCGGCAGGTTCTTGCCAATACAGTAACTGATCAGTGTTAGATAGGGGTCTGCATGGTAGAACTTCTAGACTAGGATTGGGTACCTTTGGACATATACATTTACTATGAAACAAACAATCCCACTTGTGATGTCATGGAGTGAGTCTCGGTTGCCAATCCCACATGTGACATCACTGGAGTGAGTCACAATTACCAACCACCCACATGTGATGCCAATAGTGTGAGTCACAATTACCAACCCCCACATGCGACATCACTAAAGCAAATCACAATGAAGAACCACATTTGTGATTTCATTGGGCTAAGTCACTTTTGGAACTAGTTTCAAAATACTGTGTGTTCTATATATGCACAAAGCATAAAACTGTCCCAATATGATAATAATATGGCTGATGTCTAAGATGCTACATTATGAAAAGTCACTTTTAACAGTCTGCAAAACACGAACAACATAATGTTACTTTGCCAAGTTAAATGCCTGATGACCAAGTAAGCTAGCTTGCAAAATGTGTAACTTTATGCTAGCATTGTTAATTTTAGCATCAATATGTAAGGCTAACATTATGAACGTTAAATACTTTCCCATGTTCCCATAAGCCACCTTCATGACTAGTAGCTTTCTGTAGAGCTCATGGAAAGAAGGCTTTACTAGAAAGAAGAAACCAGCATCTAACTTGTCATTGGAACTACAAACGGAACTGTGTGATGTGGACATATTGAACTTGCATGCACTCCATTGCCACATTTGGTGGAGAAAAAGGGACTTTATACAATAAAGTATCCCCTGGCAAAATTGGTGGTGAAGCAAAGCATTGATGCTTTGGGGCTGTTTTGTTGCTCAGGGGTCCAAAGGCTCTTGTGACAGTTCCAACTCTAAATCCGACTCATTGTGCCAGAAGGGAAACTTGGTTTTGGGTAGACCTTTCAGCAGGACAGTGATCCCAAACACACAACAAAAAGTTCTCCAATAGCTTTCTTATGTCCCCAGATCTGAACGTAAATGGAAACCTGTGGAGTATAGAATTAGAATTAAGAGCTATTTGCCAGTTTTGCTTGCACACAGAGAAACTTATCTACCACATTTAACCTATTTGTGAAGTTAAACACTCACATGTACACTCACTAGGGAACACACATACTAGGGTGCAGTGAGCACACTTCAGTCAAGTCCTAGTGGCTCAGAGAATCGAACCAGCTACCTTCCAGAGTTCACTAATCTCCTTCAAGTCAATCCCTAAACATCAAGGCTTTATAGATGTGTATTGTCAACAATCCTTATTTATGTTAAGCGTGCCACAAATTCCACTGAACGGATTTGTATATAAGAGTTCCTGTATATCAGTCTTTCTGTTACTAAAGAATCCCCAAGATATCACTCTCTGTGTGTGTTTTTTTTTAATAGACTGATTGTCACTCTATTTATGAAGCGTGCCACAAATTCCAGAACGGACTGTATATGTTCTGTATATGTTTTCTGTATATGTGACAATACCAAAAACAGCCTGCTGAGTTGTATGGGACAAAGAGAGTTCGGAAAATAGTCCTATGGAAAGGAATTATGACAGTTCACTATACAAATGTCATTAGTGAACCTTAGGGGTGGGGGCTAGGGGGGGATGCAGAATGCAGAATACTCCACCTTTACAGAAGAAGAATAGATTAAATGACCAGAGCTTTTTCCCAGGACTTAATAGCTAAAGAAGCAGAATCTCATCACGGCAGCCAGGCCTTTTCTGAATGAACTGCTCATCTTCCTATTCTTTTCCTGGCACTGTAGAGAGGTAGCTGTGATAGGCTCTGTCCCCTTTGGCCGACTACCACCTGGAATGCTAAAGATGCTCCTGCGGCCATATGCTGGTGTCATGGCTCCCGTCCCATTGTAGGGGCCCCTCCAGTGAGGCTCAGGATGAATAATGAGATGCGAGCCATGCATAAATGTAGCAGCCCGGCCCCTGAAGGCACGCATGGTAGCAGGTGATTGTTCCCGGGCCTCTGCGGGGCTGTGGGTAAACATGCGCCCCCTAGAGCGGGGGGGGGGCTGGTTTTTTGTTCTTCGCTGAAGCACACGGAGGAAATTTATGATCGCACTTCTCTGCCACGCACGTGCTGGGCCGGCATTCTCCTGCAGCATTATGTGATTTATTAGACGACTCCCTCTTCGCGTCGGACTGGGAGGGTAACAAACAAGCGGGCTAAAGAGGCTTTTTACGAAAGCTTTTATACTGGAGCTGCTGTTTGAAAGGGAGCTGTCAGGAATGACAAAACTGAACACCCATTTTATGTCTTTGATGCTGTGGTGAAAGCAATTTGAGAATTATGCTAGGAGACAGCGGCACTGTAATATGATAATTTAATCAACTGAGGAGCAAACTAGGCCAAAAAAAACCCCTGTAATTCACTGGCATTTTATAGGAGCCATATAAGACGAGACTGCTCTTACGTTTAATGCCTTATGCATCAGAATTCATTTTCACAACCTCTCTTTATCCCTTAAACAAGCTGTTTTTGTTGCTGTGCCTTTCAGATTTGCTCTGATAGGCTGTTTTGTCCCATCAGCTGTCCAGGATGATATACTCCTCCAGCTTCAACATGAATGGGAGGGGCTAAATTGCTGAACGTGACTGGCTTATGCACCATGTGCTGTTTTGCTGCTTAGTTACCATAGTAAACATATAGCATATGCCTTATGAGCACAATTTCTCAGCTATCTACATTTACATTAATGACATTTAGCTGCCGCTCTTATCCAGAGCAACTTACAAGGTTGATCGTATTACAGGTAGGACAATTTAGTTGGTGTTAAGAGCTCCACTGCATCCGAGGACCTCAAATTCTTTAACCTACACATCAGTGCTGGGCATGCTGGCATATGCTTGATCATTGTCCTGACCAACCACAGGCTACACATGGTCATATCGGAATATTAAAACCACCTCCTTGTATCCACACTGTCAGTTTGATCAGCTCCACTTACTACATAGGGGCACTCTATAGTTCTACAATTACAGACTGTAGTCCATCTGATTCTCTGTATACTTTGTTTATACCCCTTACCATGTTCTTCAATGGTCAAGACCCCTACAGGACCACCAAAGAGCATGTATAATGCAGATGGTGAATCTTTCTCAGCACTGCAGCGACACTGTTGTGGAGGTGGCGTGTTAGTGTGTGTTGTGCTGGTGTGGCTCAGACACAGCAGTGCAGCTGGACAGCTCAGTGTCACTGCTGGACTGAGAATTGCCCACCAACCAAAACAATCCAGCCAACAGCGTCCTGTGGGCAGCATCCTGTGACCACTGATCACGGACTAGAGGATGACCAACAGAAACTCTGCAGCCACAGATGAGCTATAGTCGCTGACTGTACATCTACACTTTGGAGCAGCAAGGTAGGAGTGTCTAATAGAGTGGACAGTGAGTGGACACAGTGTTTAAACACTCCGGCAGCACAACACACACTATCACACGAGCAGTGCTGAGAATGCTCCACCACCCATGTAATACCTGCTTTCGGTGGTCCTGCGGGGGTCCCAAGGACAGGTTGAAAGGGGTTAACACAGTACACCGAGAAACAGACGCACAACAGACTGTAATTGTTAAAGCCCATAAAAGGACCTTCTAATGACGTATCTTGAATGTGGAAGGCACTTTTGGAAAACCCACATCCAGATTTGAGGATGGGCTGTCTGAAATGCTTGGGTTTTCTATGGCGGCTCGCTGACTAATCCAGAAGGGAGCCAGCTATTCGGTGCTGTTGCTAGAAAGCTGAACATCATTTCTATTCTTATCAGCCTCTATAGGATCTCTCCATCCCTGTTGTTGTATGACACACAAATAGCATATAAAAGGCTTGGTGTAGGCTGGAGTGCACTTTAATTAAGTACATTTCCTTTTTATACTGCAAATGGCTTCCCAGAAACAGACAGATTTTCAGAGAAAACCCTTGGCGCTATTTCAGTGGCTTCAATCATGAGGAAACCCGATTTGTTGAGAAGCTTGAGAACCATTCTTAAGTTCCCACACAGGAAACTTTCAGATCGCTCCCGCTCTCGGCCAAATATCTCCGACTTGATGGCCACCAGGCAAGTCACAAAAGCCAGCGACACGTAATGGCATAATGATTTTCAAAAGCTTTTTATCCTCCTGTTATTACTGTATTCAACTTGTCGTAAATGTCCGGCTAAATTAATAACGTGGAAAGGCGCTTGGTGTTCGCTGATGGAGCGGAGGCAGCAGCTCAGGATGGGGCAATCAATCAGAGGTTAAAGTAAGGCTTCTCACTTTAATGGAAACTGGAATAAAATAGATGATGCCTTCAAAAGACATTATGGTCATCAGCTCCGAACTTTGCCGCGTGACAGTTTTCTTGATGGAAAGATTGCCAAAGTTTCAATCACGCTGGAGGTATATGCTAATACTTGGCAATTTTTTCCCTGGGCTTTGCTGGGTTTTCCTGAGGTTATAGACGTGGCGCTAAAATGGTCACCTGAAATGCCACAAAATGAACGCAGGCGTGATCCATGAGTGCTGCCAGAAAATCAAACACGTCTCGGCCTCTTTGGATTTTAAAACTTCTCTAAGCTGCTGCCTGTTTTTGCTAACTTCTAGCTCGGTTAACCAGTGAAAGAGCTCTCTGGTCTCTCCAAGTTTGACCAATGTTCACGACGTCCCACTTGCTTGGTCCCATTCCCCTGTTCCCTCCCTGTCAATCATCAGCCAGCTGTGCTGTAGATGCCAGAAGATCCATCAATAACTCAATAACCATCTTCTTCTGTTGGATTAAGAAAAGGCTTTGTTTAAACTTTTAGGGGTGAATCCCACTGATTTCCCAAAACCTTCGCCATAATTCAGCTGGTAGGATGTAAAACATTCATTTAGAAAAGTTTAATGTGGAAGGATTGTAGGGGCATTAAAACTTTGAAGCATAGTGAACTATTCCAACTACAGTTAATATATGAAGTGCAAAGAGCATAACACACTGCGAAAGATGGATCATAAGGTGATCCCAAGTCATGGAACCATCTAAGCATTGGTGTTTTTGCTAGAAGGTCATGGGGTTTATCTCTGACTATACCACAGCTTTTCGTAAATAGGGGGGAAATAAAAATCAGCTGATCATGGGCGTTCCTGCTTTGAGGTGGTTTTGGAGAAAACTTCTGTGAACAGATAGATGATCTAGGTGAGTTTACAGCTCAAGAAAGCATGACTGGTCTTGCTCTCTTCTTGGGTAGGATGCTTATAGCCCCACTTCTACTTAACACTTTGATTGATTGCTAGCCCATGCAGATGTTGGTGAACACAATTGGCAGTTAATGTTCTCCTCCAAGTGTGCTGAGCATTGCTTGACAAGATGTGGATGGAGCTTCACTTGTCTCAGAGGATGCTCTCATCATTCTTCGAGCTTGAAAGCACCATGTGCTAGAGGAAGACCCTTGCTAACCCTGTGGGGAATGGCAATGACTAGACTTGGTATTAATCAAATAAATTATTTTTACCCCACTAAAGCATAACATAGCTAAAACAAACATAATACGCAGAAGTCTGGACGTCCCTGATCAGCGTGATTTGCACGCTTTGTTGATTTTCTAAGTGAAGTTAACACAGCTATACATTTTAATGCACCTTGATGTATTTAATGTTCAACTGGGGAACTAATACTGACCCACCACAAATGTCAAAATCAGACATCAGAATTCATGCTGTGTACTTGTCTCCTCACATGACTGTATATCTACACCAGGGATTTTATAGCTGCTACCTAGCAAAACCTTAGCAGCCACCTGGTTGCTCATAGCATTGGCCTAGCAATGACATAGGGATCGACTAGTATTTTATAGAAGTGGCCTAACAAGAAAGAGCTAAATAGAAAATTAATAGCATTTCATAATAATGTCCTAGAAATGCTCTAGCATTCCATAGCAATGGCAATGGAATCATGGATAACGTTCGGGCAGCCACATGGTATTTCACAACAATGGCCTTAGCACTGACTTGGGCTAACCAGACCATATTCTTAACCACTTGGGATTGCCTATTAAAGATATTGTCAAGCCACCTTAAGGTTTGTTCACAGACTCCCCCCTTCTGTGAATCCCAGCTGTGAATCCGCTATAGCACCTTCATAATTACGTATTCATGTTCATCAGTTAAAAAATCACATACCACCTGCTGACACATCACACAGTCCATTCTACGCTAAACACCACCACCAACTGAAAAGACAGGGAAAGTAGTTAATGACTGCTCTTTCCGTCTCCATCTCCGGGACTCATCTGGAGTGCCTAATATTTCCCTCTTCCATTTTTGAGTGCATGTGATGACACCTCTGAAGAGAGGTTGACTGTAGTGTGCTTATTGCAGCTGCTAATGTCATGCCTCTGGTTTCCTCAGCACTCTTGCCTAACAAACGAATACTGGTGAGGATGCCTTCCTTCGGGACGAGGCGTAAAGGAGAAGATGAGTGATGTGGACAGAGTGTAATGGGAAAAGAGAGCCTCTTGATGACATTTCATAGAGAGGGGAGAAAGGGTCTCTGTTAGGTGTATTTATTAAAGTGCCTACATGGAATATATATAACTAATGAAACTATATCATATTATCATGGTAAGGTTATATTCTTACTGTCTTACTGTGTACAGAACAGAAGCTACACTTTATCAAACAGCCCATGTGACTGAAATTCAAATCTTCCTCATTTTTTTAAATAAAAAATCTGAAAAATGTTACAACATTTTACTGAACATTTTTCAAACAAGTCTCTACTCAGTTCATATATGGATTCTAAGCTGCACAAACAAGCCATTCTTAATGAACTATCTTCATGATCCCACTATAACCAGCCTGTTTATCTTAAAGACAAACATCTGTATATTCATCACCCAATGAGACAAATAGTTGCACCCAGAAGCAATCAACCAACAAGAACAAAACTTGGTTGGTAGGTCTGACAAAGTGGGACAAGTTTCACCCTTGACCGTACATGTACCATAATTAGAGAAGGGCCTTATCCCTGTACCTGACTGACCCAACAGCCACAATTGCAGACATGCAGTGAGCAGCACCATGACTGCACGACGCAGGACTACACGCACACACACTGTAACAATGACTGCCCTTAACACCACGTCTGGGTCACCAAAGACTGCAATGGTGTCATGGAGTAACTCAGAAAGGTATTCAGGTCATCTTCAGTGACGAGTCCCGCTGTTGCCTTGGTGGAGACGACTAACGAATCCGTTGCATGTCTTGAAGGCCTGGTATCACTCCACTTCCACCCCTACTGCAAAATCTGGAGGAACTGTGTGAGAATATTGAAGCTGCTTGGGATGGATTATCACAGGACACCATTAGGAACCTCTACAAATAAACGACTGGCATGTTGTGCTAGCAAACACTGCGAGCTGATGCCATACGGAGACACTACTTCTGTATGTGTAGCTCAATAAATATCGTGTAGCTCAATAAACATTGCCCATATCAGTCAACAACATTTCCTTCTGGGTGCAACTCTTCTTTTATTGATTGAATAAGTTGTAGCTGTCGAAAGGAAACCAAGTATCTTAAAACGGCAACTTTACAGCAGAGGGCAAAAACATTACTCATTTATAATACAAGTCAATGGAAACAGACTTTTTTCCCCAAGCACTTTGGGGTGATTTCTGTTGGTGCATTCATCATGAAAATTTCATAGAATGTAAACAGCAGCTGCCGTGTTCAGATGATGCATAAAAGTCAATAAGACCAATAAAAATGGAGATGCTTTTCTTGCAGCCTCTAATGTGTCTTGAATGAGACAGTATACACTGCACCCAATCAGAACAGAGATCATTTACATAAGCATAAAACAGAAACATGTCTGTATACTGTAAAAGAGTTTCAGACTTCAACAGCAACAATGCTGATGCTCTCTGACAGAAAACACTGAGCTCGTATGCTGGAGCAATGTGCTAACGCCTTCCCAGTGTACTCCTGATTGAAATTTTATCCCACTGTCAGATTGAGGATCACGATAACTAGAGCTTGACACTGAAAGCCCTGGGCTGAATAATAGGCTATGAAGGCAAAGTGAGGCATGGCTGTCACAACCGCCTAACTATCAAATTCATTTAGCAATAAGTGACAAATAAATCAAGCAATAAACCAGAGAACAAAACCAGCGCTGGCAGTTAATGGACAGATACAAATTAAGTCAATTTCCTAAATCTGTTTCCTTTTAATGATTTGTTTGCAATCATTTCCCTTTCAATCATATTCAGAACTTCTTGATTTGTGTTTGATTTTTTCGGACAGGCCTGAACCCAATTTTCAAAAACAAAATGTACTTTTACTGTGCTGTTACAAACCAGAGTATTTAACCCTTCACAGTAGGGCTGCACAATACTGGAATAATCTGTGACTTTTTGTCTTTCTACGAGACGCTGGACAAAAAATGAGTCGCCGTGGATGTTTAAGGTGGTTGTAATTTCAAGCTCCTGCAGATGGTGCTGCATGAGGATGATGGGGCTATAAATACCTGTGGGGTGTGAGTGATGGGATTCATAGATTAAGAAGAGGTGGTACAGGTACGGTATACTCGTTCAGTGTGTGGTAAATGAGTCCAAAGCAGATGGTAAAGATTAATAGAGAGAAAATTTCATTTATCTCTTGTTCAGTATCTGTTCTGCTGCTGTAACAATGCAAATTTCCCCGTGTGGGATAATAAAAGGCTATCTAGTCTTATCTTATGTAATCCACTGGGCCAAGACGCCTCATTTAATATCACAACGATGATAGAGAACAATGAGAAGACATGCGTCATATGAACAATAGCTACAGCTTACGAACAACACTGAACATGCTGGATTTATGTGACATCCTTCTCTTATACCTTATTTATTGTCCAGAACATAGATGGGACTGTTCTACTAGTAGGACGTGAGATAATCTAGTACTAGCATGACTAGTATTATCAGCTCAGCATCATCAGTTGATGTTTCTGGAAGTATAAGCAGAATTTATTTCAACCTTATTGTCAATATACAACTAAAGGATTGTACAGTATAATAAAACACAGCCAGGCCTATTGTCCAGTGCAGTTATAAGAATATATATATATACACACATGTATATATATCGTGTACAGTACAAAGAGAAAGTAGACAAAAACAGCTTTGTGTAAGTGTACATGTAGGAGAGTACAGTGTGTTGAGGTAGCAAAGTGTGCAGGTAAGTATGTGGTTGTAAACAGTATAAGATACAGTATATAGTACACTACTATTACAAACAGCAGTTTGCCTTTCAGTCGTTTGAGTTGGTTCTACTTCTAAAGTAGACGCTACAGCCATCACACTAGATCCAAAGGTTTAATCGAGAGGAAACATAACAGCTATGGAAAGTGCCTGCAATATTTAATGAATGTCAGCAACACCTACACCTACTACTAGGAAGTGTTTTATGTGTTGGTTTTTACCTGGAAAAAAGTCCTATCCATTCACATTCATATCCATGGGTTCAAGTACAAGTTAGAGTTTCAAGTTTATTAGTCATTTCCACAAAATGCTTGTGGTGAGGCGTGTGGTTGTTAATACTCTACAGCAGGGCAGCATTGATATACATACTAGTTAAGCATACTAAAAAAAAGACACATATTAAATATACACAGAATACAGAGCATACAGAGACAGGAGGGTGCTATGCAGAGGTGAGGTTGGAAATAATATTAATAATAAATGAAATAAATAGAATGTTTTTGTCAGTAGGCCATGTAAGGCCATGATGTAAAGAATTTATTGTACTAAAAGCTGAATTTAGTCTCTTAAGATTTCAAACAAGCTCCAAAATATCATTGTACATGAACACATTTTCATTCTATCACTCTAGTATTTCTTTTCTAATGTAAGATGATAAAATCACCCCCTCTCTATGGCTACATCTCTTTCAGGTCTGTACAGGTTCTACATGCATCTGAATAAGACTGCTGCAGACTGAACTAGACTAAACTAGACTTAGACAGACTGGACGGGACTGACAAACAAATACTGGTGCCCATGTATGATTCTACATGCAAGGTGAATAAGACTGCTGCAGACTGAACTAGACTGAACTAGACTAAACTAGACTTAGCCAGACTGGACCAGACTGGACGGCACTGAGAAACTAAGACTGGTGCCCATGGATGATTATACATGCATGTGAATAAGACTGGTGCAGGCTGAACTAGACTAAACTAGACTTAGCCAGACTGGACCAGACTGGATGGGACTGACAACCTAAGATTGGTGCCCATGCATGATTCTACATGCATGTGAATAAGACTGGTGCAGGCTGAACTAGACTAAACTAGACTTAGCCAGACTGGACCAGACTGGACGGGACTGACAAACCAATACTGGTGCCCATGCATGATTATACACGCATGTGAATAAGACTGGTGCAGGCTGAACTAGACTAAACTAGACTTAGCCAGACTGGACCAGACTGGATGGGACTGACTACCTAAGACTGGTGCCCATGGATGATTCTACATGCAGGTGAATAAGACTGGTGCAGGCTGAAGTAGACTCAGCCAGACTGGACAGGACTGACAATCTAAGACTGGTGCCCATGGGTGATTCTACATGCAGGTGAATAAGACTGGTGCAGGCTGAAGTAGACTCAGCCAGACTGGACAGGACTGACAATCTAAGACTGGTGCCCATGGATGATTCTACATGCATGTGAATAAGACTGCTGCAGACTATTTCTTTCTGAATATGCGAATTCTGACAGCATGCACAGAGAGTAGATGGAATCACTGTTAGTGCTAATGTATGAGTTACAGTAAACGACTCCTCCTAACATATACCTGCCCCACTTTAATCATTTAACGCAGTAAATTTCCAAACGGCTGTCTAAATAAGGGGTTGTTTGAGGACAAATCCATAGCAAGGCTCAAGGCAATTACTGTGTGACTTAACTAAGAATCGCACTCAAGCTTCCACTTCCAGTCTGCACCATTCGTCTGCACGTCCCAAATGTATGTTAGTGGGACATCGTTTATGTACACCTGACGGCATGTCTCCGCATGCTGATCTGACTGTGCGGTCCGTTGACTGCAGGTAAGACGCATGGGTTTGTCTTTGGGATGTACTTGGCTGAGAGCCAAGTCCCTGTGAGGCAGCACATGGAAAGGAGACGGCCTGGAGAGGGTGGGGAATGGTACATTGGGAAGGAAATTATCCTGCTAGGCATTGTAGCAATTAGATAGATGAATGACCATGGGTTTTAATTAGTGCACTGGGTACACATTCCACTTCATTATTCAATGAAACTGAGCTAATTCCGCAGACCAACAGTGGGAAAAGCCAAGGCGCTCAATCAGCACGCAGCCATAGAGATTGAACTGGAGAGAGACGAGGGAGCCGGGGAGGGGAGTGAGAGGCACTGCTAGCCTGAAGGAAAAATGAAAAGATCATGATACGGCAAGGCGGAAGGTCCAAATGACACCAATGCAGAAAATGACAGTTTATTAGGTAAACCGCACATGCCAGCATTTATAGCAGTTTGCTGATAGAGGCCGGGGCAGTTTGCCTCGGCTGTAGCTCTTGCTATACATGCTCTTGTACCGCTATTAGTCCTACAAGGAACAAACAACTGTTTAAAACTCCCATCTGTGCAACTGGACAGGCAGAACCCATCCTAGGCCTATTTACAGACGGAGACAAGACTGCCTACAGAGACGAGGTCAGTGCCCTGTCAGAGTGGTGCTCCCACAACAATCTCTGTCTCAACATCAGCAAAACTAACGAGATGATCGTGAACTACAGGAAGCTGCAGAGGGGTGGTCACTCTCCCCTGTACATCAGTGAAGCGAGTCAGCTGTGTTAGATGACCTCACCTGGTCACCCCGCACCAACAAAGTAGTGAGATCTGCCAGGCACCACCTCTTCTTCCTGCGAAGGCTCAGGAAGTTTGGTCTGCCTCCTGACATCCTCACCAACTTCTACAGATGAACCATAGAGAGCATCCTCACGGCCTGCATCACTGTCTGGTATGGCAGCTGTACTGCCTACGACCGCAAGGCCCTGAAGAGAGTGGTGAGGACAGCACAATACATCATAGAGAACAAACATCTAGACTTACAGGACATCTTCCAGTCCCGCTGCCTGAGGAAAATCCAAAAGATCTGGTTGAACAGTAGCCACCCAGCCAACGGCCTATTCACCTTACTGCCATCAGGCACTGCAGCATCCAGGCCAGAACAAATGGACTAATGAACAGTTTCTACCCACAGGCCATAAGGTTCATGATCAAACTGTGAGCCTTTCACCAATACCACTGCACTCTGACTCACTTTAAATAACAGATATGTATATATAAATATTTTACACATTATGTGGCAGTTCTTCACATACACTAACACTACATCTCATTTACAAAGGCAGAACCAGCTACTGATGTTTTTGAGTGCATTCTTGGAAAGAATCCTATAACCCTATATATTTTTATATATGTTCTACACAGGACATCCTGTCTTTATATTTCATTTACATTGTGTTTATTCTGTATTTATTTAATTTATCTCTTTATATGTCTTTTATTTTTGGTTTTACAGAAAACAACAAATTTACATAATAAATCACACGCCACATAGACAGTAGGGAGTTTTACTGGGCCATAGCAAATTTAAACGGTTCAAATTAAAACGGTTTGGCAGATACAAACTGTTGGGGATGGAGAAACCTGTTGGACCAATCCGCCATCTTGGATTCAACTTCCAGATTTTTTTTCGAATGGGAAGGTAGGTGTGTGACATATCCAACTGGCAGAGGATTTCACCAGAAAACAGTGGTGTGCTCCATGGCAATGTAACTTTTTTCACTTAAGTTAAAACAGTTAATTTATGTATAGACCAATAAAATTGAAAAGAAAGTGTTCGGTATGTTGCCCAGCATGGGCGAGTGTCATGGCCCATGTTCTAATGATGGCTACCCCATATACCTCACTATACAATGACAACAGTGTTAGATGGATCAGTCAACATGAGGGTCAACATTCTCAAGTACATTGAGACAAAATGGAAGTTCTGTACACAGAGAGACTGCACAGTGGTCCAATCTGCAGAAACTTCCCAACAATCATTTTCACATGGCAAACAATTTAACTACATTCAGGCTTTTTTGAAGCCCAAAAGAAGCTCAACAAAGTCCAAGATATGTGCACTGGAAACGCTGCATATTGGCAAGTGTACACTGTGACAGATTACCAGCATAAACCGTTGGCTGCTTGGGAAAATAAAAACTAAAACAGAGAAAAGAGGTAGAGGGACAGGTTTTAAAGTTGAGCATGAAGATTTCAGCCTCGGAGCTGGAGTCCCAGATGGCTTCCGAATGGCAGGCAGTGATGTAAGCATTTGAGCTGGGCTCATTGTGAATTCCCTTTGAGGCCGAGTGGCAGCAGGACTTCGCTCAGCCTCCGTGTCCGCCTCACTTCAGTCCATCTGACTCATGGAGCCTGGAAACATGACAGTTGTCCTCCATGAAAAAGTCTCCACTGCTGCAGACTATGAAGCTGCAGAAGCACCTCAAGCCTGAGACACGGTCCTTATGAATGAGTAGTCACCGCCAAGGCCTTTTCTCCTGCCACCTTGCATACCTGCTATTTCCTTGCTTTATAACTCCATTCTTGGTGGACCAGGACAGGCAGAAACATCGCTTTATCATGGACTGGTATACTGTGAGATTTTGGGCCATTTTGCTTTTATAACATGTGTTCTTTCAGACCACAAACATATAGGCATTTACTTTTCTGCACTCTGTCAGTATGCGCCTGTAGAGGATCGATCAGATGTCAGCTGAATAAGCTGAGTTCTATAACGTATTGGGCCTAAAAACTAGGGATGCACCTACGTCCAGCAACCACAATTCTTCAAAGACTGAATAATATATACTGAACAATGATGTTTTTAATGACCATGTTATCGTTTTGTAGTTCCCGAATGTAGATGGGAACCAGAGGAAAACTTTTACTTAGCTCCAGGGCTAGCGGCAGCTGCTCCTGGCTAATATCCTCTTTAACAAGCTATTTTTCCACTGTGAGTCACACCGGAGCATGCTGAAGTCTCAAGGTAAACAGAGCTCCAGAACGAGTAAATAACAGAACCGAACCGCTACAGTGAGGCAGACAGACAGCAGCCTTTTCTCTCTCATGCCCACTTCATCCGTAAAGAAACACAAACCTTAATTTTACAATATCATGATAAAATTACAGCCAGCATAGAGTAAGCGTCTCTCTGTAAATGCAGCACACCTGTTTTTATTCCTAAAATATTTAAGTCATATTGTGCTTTGTTGGTGTGTCTGCTGGTGTTGGATAAATATGTTTAAACTGCAGAAAGTTTTGCCAAAGACAAACATACTTCCAGCATATTTCATTCATGCAACAGTAAAAAAGTGGCAAAATTACTGAAAGACTGTAAAAAGTATTCAGCCTTCGGCCAAATGTTTCAATTTGCATGGTTTTGGCTTCAGGCAAATATTTTCCATTTGGCGCATCGCTAGTAAAAACATGGCATACATAGTTTTTATAGCAGTATTTATAAAGTGATAAAAAGAGAGATCCAAAATTCCTTCTGTAAAGACCTGTAATTCCAATACATCAGTTAAATAAAACAAGAATTTTTAACCTGATTTAGTGTTCAGATTTCTGTTCCTGAAATGCATGCAAATTAGCACATATTTTAGAATATACTACCGTATTTGCATATTTAAACACAATATTTCAGAAAACCTGTAATATTAATGCACATAATCAACTGGGGAATTTTTACAATGGTCTGTACTAGTTAAAACCTTTACCCTATTCACCTGTTTGCAGGGATTTAGCCGGGTGGGAAGTGAAGACCAAACCCGTAAGGAAAACCATGAACAGAATGCCATCTTTAAAATACAGGTTCTTGACTTGGAACATACAGTTCTAGGAAGAAACTTCAACTGGTCCAGAACTGTTATACATTATGTGGCGGTTCATCACATATACTGACACTACATCTCATTACAAAGGCTGAACTAGCTACTAAAGAACCAGATGGTTCTTCTATGGCATCCCTCCAAAGAACCCTTCTTGGTACCCTTACTAACTCTAGCTGACCATCCATGAAATATACAATGAAGAAGCCCATGGTTAGAAGAGGAAAGCCTTGTGAAGATTTCTACTCCAGAAGGATAGAAGACTTTGAGAAGCTATGTGTTCCACAAGCTTGTAATCAGGTCTTCCCATTACCAAGAGCTCAGTAGGTCCATGGCTTAGCATATTAAACAGCAGAACCCCCAAGCACGCTGAACTTTACCCACTAATGAGAAGACGTTATTGGAATGAATAGAGGGGATAACCGGTCCCTCAATCTTGGTATTTCAGATTTCAGTCTATCGTTTCGACATAACCTTGCTCGGGGGCCTTCAAGAGATTTCCCGAAATCTTTTTATTCATTTACTTATTTATCTTAAACCTAGATCAGTAATAAAGCAGCACTCATTATGTCTGCGTTAAACCTAATATCCTGTGAGTAATCAGCCTAATGGCTGGGTCGGAACAGTTTAGACCTCTGACAATCTAAAGCCAATAAGAAGGATATTAGCATCTAATAGGCATTAAAAGGTCTGAATTCAGTTATTCACTTGATTAGGGGACCTGCTAAACCTGCTTTATTTCTGGGATGGCGCTGCAATAAAACTGTTGGACGCAACACTGGAAAATCAATAAAGGGCTGCGTCAGACGATCATCAGACAGTAAGACTGCACGATAAATCATATTTAATTGTTTTTGCGATACGAGTCCCTGTAATAAACTCTCTTTAAGAGCTAGCGATGACAGAACAGATCAAATGACCTGATACATGCAGAGACATCATTGCTTTGTGACAACTATTAGAAGCCTAATAAAGAACGTTCAGCTAAACAGCCAATTAAAAAACTACAAGCCTGCCGTAATGCAGCCAACATTACAATGGTTCCCACAACCAGAATTCTGGTCTAGGTGTGTGGGGCAGTAAAGGCTAGTGGAACTACAAAAAACCCAAAATGGGAAACAACATTCATCCTCAAACACATAGCTGCACCCAGAAGGAATCAACCAACAGGAATTAAACTTGGTGGGTAGCTGTGACATTGTGAGACATGCTAATGACTCAAGTTTACGCTCTGCCACGCATGTGATGTAAGCAAGCATGGCCCTTATTTCTGTACCCGGCTGACAATTTAAGGTTGTCCTGTTGTGCATGCTTTCCATTTTGACTCATGCCCTTGGGTTGATAGCAACCTTTGCAATGTGAAGTATGCCTCAGAGAAGAGTTCGAAAGCAATTCCAGCAGCTGGAAGACTTTAAAAGGGTTTGCATCGTAGGGCTCCAGGAAGCAGGATGGTCACTCCACCTACACCCCTACTGCCAAATCTGCAGGAACTGTGTGAGAATGCTCAAGCTGCATAGGATGGATTATCCCAGGACACCATTAGGAACCTCTACAACTCTATGCTGAGACGTCTGGCACATTGTGTTAGCAAACATGGCGGCCCAACACTATACTGAGAGACAGACCTCTGTATGTGTAGCTCAATAAATACTGGCCATATCAGTCTAAATTGGTCATCATTTATTGTTCCTGGTTACCTTTATCACTAGCACTGCAGTCCCACACTCTGTTCTGGGTGCAACTATTATTTTGATGATGAGTGTAAATATATATATATATATATATATATATATATATATATATATATATATATATACACACACACATAAGTATAATGTGTAATGCTGACTGTTACTCAGCCTTTCAGCCTTACCACCAAAAATGGCCACTCACTTCTGATAGCTGCAGGTATTTAACCTATTTACATTTTGCCCAATAGTGAAAGCTGCTTTTACAATTGTATACTCTGTTGTTTGCTTATAGAAGAGTCTGCACTAGCATCACATCCAGGCAAATAATACAGTATTTTAATAATAACGCATCACATCGCTTCTCATATTGTCATTGTGATAGCTGATAGCTTTATAGAACATCAAACTTTTTTTGACTTCACTTGAATATTTTTAGATTTGTATAGGTTACATCAGCATTGGGAATAGCTATAAAGAAGTTGTTGGGGTTAACTAGAACTATCAGGTGAAATCAGAACTCCTGCTTAGGGATGTTGATCTCTGATCACATCACAATCACAATAATTGAGATTGATCGCAGCTCTTTAGCAAACAGTTCAATATGGTTATCATTACCAAGCAACCATGTGAAGAAGTATTCGGAGAGAAGTATTCGGTCGCCCTGCATACTGCGCCGATTTCTTTGAACTTTTTATAGTATAATGATGAACGTAGGATACCAGAACTGTTACATGCAGAACATAGCACCAATCCAACAGCACCCCCTTCTGAAGCTGAAAGCCGATTTCTGCTAACAGTCAGGCTTGCTAACAGTCTCACTGCTTTTACTAATCAATAAAAACGCTACACTGTATTTCACATCTTGCCTTATCTGGTATTATGTATTATTGATACAGCAGCATATTTCAGAAAAAAACACCCAGTCTGCAGAAAGACTTTCATAAACTTCTGTAATTGAAGCCTTCTGTGTCTAGACACCAGCAGACTGCTCCAGAGGCCCACCTCTGCTCAGAGATGGGGACTTGAGTCAGCAATTCAGACTCAAGTCACAAACTGACTGATATGCGGGAGACTCAGACTCGGCAATAAATAGGCTAGATTCAGATTCTGCATTAATCAGACTAGACTATGACTCATAAATAAAGCAGACTAGACTCGGACTCAGCATTGAATAGGCTAGATTCAGATTCTGCATTATCAGACTTGACTATGACTCATAAATGAAGCAGACTAGACTCGGACCCAGCATTAAATAGACTAGACTCAGATTCTGCATTATCAGACAAGACTATGACTCATAAATGAACCAGACTAGACTCGGACTCAGCATTAAATAGGCTAGATTCAGATTCTGCATTAATCAAACTAGACTATGACTCATAAATGAAGCAGACTAGACTCGGACCCAGCATTAAATAGACTAGATTCAGATTCTGCATTATCAGACTAGACTATGACTCATAAATGAAGCAGACTAGACTCGGACTCAGCATTAAATAGGCTAGATTCAGATTCTGCATTAATCAAACTAGACTATGACTCATAAATGAAGCAGACTAGACTCGGACCCAGCATTAAATAGACTAGACTCAGATGACAATGAATGAAGGCCAACACACATATACCTGATGGCATCTTCCACACCAAGCATGATGTTCCAGACAGCAGTAAGGGACGATGGTTTTATTAGCTCTCCATTCAGTTTCACCAGCAACTCACTGACTAATCACGGTAGTTACTGTCACTAGCCCAGCAGCAACCAAGCTGCAGGATCCCAGCAGGATCCCAGCAAAAAGAACTTTTTCCTAAACACTAAAATACAGCTCAAACTGGGCTATGGGCATCAAAGTTATACGTGGAGGCAGCCAAACGTTTATTCGTGGGACTCTCCAAAACGGAGAGCAGGCTGTGCAGTGTCATTGTTTGTCCTTTTACACGAGAAACAAAGGACAGCTTATTTGCACTTGAAGACATTCTGCCCATTTGTTTTCTGCTTTGTCTCGTATGGAGCTTCATTTCCAAAAGCAGCTCAAACCGAGTTACGGGGATCCCAGGTGCACGCAATAGCACTCATAAAATTCCCCCTCCTAAATTTAGCACCTCAATGACTTCCTCTCTCCTTCTGCTTTCCAGAGTGGAGCTTGGTGCATAATGTTCCTGTTTGCAGGTTTCAGCAAAGGATTGTCTCTGATAGATATTCGGCATGTCTGTTTATTCCTCTAACCCCAGCACAGCCGGTGTGTACAGCTTTGATGTGAAAAATCGCATCTGAATATTTAGCCTTTTTTGGCGTAGCTTATTCATGTCGCATTTGGTGTGTAATGGCCTTTACATGCGTGATTTGCCTGTCAGTTTAGCTGCGATCATACAGAGTCATTACTGCGACGTCGCTATCCCCGAGCGGCATCAGGCTCGATACGGCTCCAAACAACAGACCATTAGTTACAGGGAAACCTTCAGGCTGATGAACACAACAAAGCACTACTTGCAGTATGTATGGATATTTGCAGGAGGGCTAGTATATGTGCACAACACCTAGTACAGACTCACTGTTGTATGTCTCTCCTTCAAACTCATTGAGTGCATGCAGTGCTTCCATTCTGGCCATTAGCCTGGTTTTCCATAATGAACGCCTTACTTTATGGCATGTCGAACCTGATAGGTTTAAGTACAGGTTTACTTCTGAGCTAGCCAGTGCCTGCAGCTAATAACAAGACTAAGCTGTAGTGCTTTACTGAAGACTTGGGACTCGCCGCCACATCAATAATCAGATCTGCGTTGGACTTGATCATAGGATAAGCGCCTAGAGTCAAACATTAGCCTGCCAGACACATTCTATCATCTGTATCTCATCTAAGCTGGGCGACTACTTAACGGTAACACTGGAGGACATGCTTCCAGAAAAGCGGAATACAGGCAACAAAACAAGTCAGAGTGTTTGGGTTTAAATGCATGGACACAGCCCAAGAAACTAAAAGACAGCATCCTTAATTGAACTGTATCATTGTTTTCTACACAGCTGAACCACATTCACTGCAATACATCAGCTCATTTTTACAACCCTACTCTTGATCATTAGATACAAACGAAAATACGTCTAATATCCCCGTAAGGTGTGCCTGCAGTCTGAACACTTCTTATGGACTCCATATAACATAACAGTTTTACAATATACTGCGCTTCATACATAGCTACACTGAAAAATCCCCATAGATGAAGGACATTAACTAAACAATGTTCCGTCTCAAGTGCATGCAAATACAAATGCACATGGCATTCATTCTTACAGGCATTCCGCCAGCTCTAAGACGCCTACTGAGCATGCTCATATCATTAGTACGGCATGGTTTCAACATTAATTCAGTATAGGTAATAACAGTGCTTCCCCCAGGGCAGGGCAATATAGACCAAAAACCATATCTCGATGTGTTTAGGCTGAATGGCGATAGCCAATATATACTGCGACAGGGAGCATGTTTTTATGGATGGTGGTAGACAACCTCCCTTTCCTTTCCTATAAGGCCCTCCACCACCATTCCACCGTCTCCTCTTATTACCTTCCTGTGTTAATGTTGGTGAAAGCTGCTCCGATAAAATATTACAGTGCTGGTGGTGAGTAATGAGGAGACAGAGCTGAAACGTGAGGCTGTTTATTAAGAGGAATAGCGTTAGTGTGGCTAACACGTTTGTGAAAATGAAGCTAACAGTGAGAAGCGACAGCGCTCTAATAACAGCAATGTGTGAAGTCACAATGCTCTTAATCTCAGGTTCATGGCACCTTGGTTTCATATTATTTTATTCATGTCGCTAACGGTGACTGGAACTCACATTTCTAACATTCTACTTTGAGTGTGTGACGGTGTTTCATCTGTGCACGTATGGCCGGTTTCTTGCTAACTCATCAGATGTCCATTCAGCTGAGGCTTTTAAACCGATCCTAACAGATCCTAAATGAAGATAAGTTTTGCTTATGTCATATGAATCAGTGAAAGATCTTCAGTTAGCTTAGCCCCCAGCTATTCTCGGCTCTGTAGAGCAGCACCGCATCTCTTTCCATGGGAACTAGTCAGTGGAGGTAGGGTGGGACGCACAGGTTTACAGCACTGGCACGGCTTTGTAGAAGAAAGTGGTTATGTATTATAATGCAGCAACAGCAGTATATTGATTTAAACGGTACTGTCTAATGCAATATCTGCCTGAACAATATGTCCATGCATCCTAAAAAACTTGATATACCACCTAGTCCTACTTCCCCTGATAAGATGATTTAGTCTATCAAAACATCCTCACTATCCTTTTAATGCTGGGAACATTTTCTGATAAGGATATCCGCCAGACTGTAGTTTGGAATTTTCTGTTTGGGTACCAGAATGTAACTTCTGCACCACTTGCGGTGGAATGCGAAAATTTAAACAAGAAGCAGAGACATCTTAACTACACGTACTGTACTATCAAAAAATATAGGCTATGGTACCTTAACATTTCAACTAGATAGCACAATTCAATGCAATGCATCCGGTATAAAGTGATGGCTGATCCTCACAAAGAAGAAGTCTTTGCGTCTGAAGGCTTGCCCACTTGCACTCTTATAAACACCAAACCAGAACCATACTTCTCTTAGATGGCAGGAAAATGTCCAAAATGAATGGCAGTCTATGGGAGAAACGGGGGATGAATAAATGGTACCTTGAGGAGTGTGGGTCAGTATGTCTGGGGATTAGAGTTTGGGGATCTGCCTTGAGTGAGTACATGCAGTTTAGTGGCTGTAGGTCAAAAGGAACTGTGGAGGTTGGAAATGAATGGAACTCTATGGGAGGGACAAGTGATGGGGGCTGGGGAGGGAAGACAAACAGATGAGTGCAGGTCAGACCAAGATTGAATTCATGCTTGGGGGTCTGCCCTGAGATTGTATGTGAAACAATGTCTGACGGTCAAGCGGTAGAGTAGATGAGCGTGTACATTTTTTTACCTCATGCATTCCTGATGGGGAAAAAATGTTTAGGAAAACCATAATCCAAAAAGCTGTATACAACCCCACCATTCTTGATCAGACAAAACATTCTGGAGATGGGAATCCAGTGTAATGGCAAAAACACCCACACCTTTCTCTCTCGAAGAAGAAGAAGAAGAAGAAGAAGAAAAGCTTAGCGTTGCGCAATCACCAATTAAATTCCAAATGGTTATACCAACCGTACGGAATTCTCTCGTGGTTTAGCATGAAACCAGTAACCGTTTCATCCCTAGTCATCCCATTATTCCAGGGATCCGCTACCTGGAACAGGGACCTCCTAATAAATCTACATGTGGGCCCCTAAAAAATAAATGACCTACCTTCCCGAGTAGCAGCGCATAACTTAAGTGGTTAAACGCTAATTAAAGAGATAAATGTTAGCCGCTGTGCTGGTAATAGTTTGGTACATGATTTGTAGTGTTTCAGTCATCCAAGTTCTCCCGAGAACGCTCCCCTCACTAATGATCAACAAGGATATGTGAACCAGTGCTTTTCTAGCTCCTCCACTAATTGGGCAGAAACAGTAGAAATCCTACAAAATATTGCGCATGCAACTCTAACTGCAGAGACTTTGCATTATGGGGTAGCCTGGGTTTCCATGTAATGAGGTGGTAACAATGGGCCGCTTACAAGGTACAATTTTAACACTTTGATAAAAACAACAACAACAAAAAAGAAAGAAAAGAAATAAATTAAAACCTCTGAATACATTAGGGCTTTGTTATGAACCTTGTTACAAAGATTAGTGGACTATTCTACATTAGCTACAACAGATTCTTTACAGCTTGTAATTATTTTTACAGCAGCTAGATGGCTTTTTAATTGCTGCCCTGAGTTACGAACTCGCTCCCTCTGTCCGGATTCATCCTCTTAGCTATGACAAGCACCCAGCTCAGCGGTGGTTACGCATGAATTCTGGTTGGTTTGGACTCGGCTCTCTGGCTCAAAATCATGACCTTTTTACCATTTCACAGAAATCTATATCATTATAATAATATATAAATATATATATATAATATAATAATATATAAAAATAAATATAATATAAATAATATATCATTACCTCCATCGCCTCTGAAAGTGACTTTCTACCATTTCTCCTCATGAGAAACCTGACCTCCCGTAGGGGCTAAACAGTTTACGCCCAGAGAGCGAGTTAGATACGGCCCAATCCTGAACCACATCCAGCATTTACGCCCCTCCCACACACACACGGCATGGAGTAACAGGCCTGGAGAGGAGCAGATGTGGTGGCCAGAACCCAGCCTCCTTACTGCTAGTAGAAGGAGGTGTCTCAGCCACTTTTAAACCACCTCTGCCAGAACTGACCCACCACTCAGAAGGGTCAAAATGATATTCATCAAACAGCTGTATACAAGCACAGCTTTCCCAATCAGACCGAACATTCCAGATTTGGGAATGTGGACAACTGCAAAACCAGTTAGCGAGCAGAAAATCTCTCTCTCTCTCTCTCTCTCTCTCTTACACTCTCTTTCTCTCATTCTCACTCCCACTCTCTCACGCTCTCTCTCACTCTTATCTCTCTCCTTCACTCTCTTATCTTTCACTCACTCTCTCTTACTCACACTCTTTCTTATTTCTCTCTCTCACTCACTCACACACTCTGTCTCTTATCTCTCACTCATTCCCTCTCTCTTGTTATATATACTGCATATATATATATATATATATATATATATATATATATATATATATAAAATTATATATAAAAATATTTAGTCACCATCTGAAAGTCACCATTGCTCCTCCTGACTTCCCATAGGGGCCAATAGTTAATGCCCAGAGAGCAAATTAGATATTTACATTTAACATTTACATTCAACTCCAGCAATCAGTTTGCTTGGTCTACTAACATTCTGTCCATTAACTTGAAGGTATGTATTTCATTATTCACGTTATCTCATATCGTGATATGCCATATCGCTGACCCCTACAATGGCCCACGCTGACTGTCCACACTTAAGGCCCCTGCATCCACTGCCTGTTCATATCCAAACCGCCTTCTCCTTGGGTAATCTAAGCAAGCCAGGCATTAGGGCGGGGCCTAAAAATAGAAGCAGGGTAAAGAGAGACATTGATACGCTTGTGCATTTACTCTCTCTCTCCATTATGACGCTGAAATATCTCTGTCTGGTTCCTCCAGCTTTAGCAAATGTCCAAAGCAGTTACTGGCTTTTAAAAGCACTGGGTTTAGGCTCTCTGTGGTATGATATGTGGTTTCCTAAAAGGCAAACAGCAGTTTTGCGGTTTCTCCACGGGGAAGGGGCCAGATTAGTTTTGCTGTCATTTGGTGGTGATGCTGTAAACCATCCTGCTGAAAGTACTGCGAGAAATGGAAGGTGACCCACTTTTATTACTGTCAAATACAACAGTGAAAATCCTGAGGACAGCCAGAGCTGAAATACAGTCTCAGTGAAGCATGACAGACCAGCGCACATTCATACCTGTGGATTTACACCACAGCACTGGTGGACATTAAGGATGTTGTTACACAACGGCCAACACAAGAAGCTGCGTGTATGTACCGTTCCGAACAGTATAGGACGTTTGCATTGAGAGAGAAACCACTTTAAACGCGTGTTCCTCCTGCATTATGGTGCCAGTGTGCTGTATGTTGATAGTCACAGTTGGTATAATGGAGCTGTGAAAAAGGACCTGGGCATTATATTTATATACCAGAAAGTAGGACTGCTTATGTAACTCACATATTGGCTGCTGTAGGCGTAGCTCTAACAAAGTGTCAATACTCTGTCCTCCATATTCTTAGATGCTGAGTGCAACAATGTCATGGATATGCCAGTGTGGTGGTTGCAATGGGGGGCTAAATGCTTTTAAGGCTTGTGTTGGACGGGAAGGCAGTTGTGGCTCTTGAATTTAACGGCTGGGTTAAGTCGTAGGGGAGTTCAATGATTGCTTGGTGTGGGATGATCCAAACAGCCTTCATTTCCATAGACTTGGCTTGGAAACACACTAAGTGACTGAAAAGAAAGTTTCTTGTTTGGCAAAAACCTATCTAATGTCTCAAACGTAGGTCCTCTACTGGTTCGGTGTGATGCCCATATTTACAGATAACACTACGTCACACCTACTGTTGGGAAGTCACAGCATCTCTTTTTGTGCTATACTTTGGCCCTCGGGCACTGATGAGAGAAGGCGGCAGCTGAACCCTATGTGCTGAGAAGGAAGCCAGGACAAGAAGCACAATGGGTAGTGGTGTTGCCTTACAGCAAGACGGGCCTGGCCAGGGATCTTTCTGTGTGGAGTCTTCGTGTTCTTCCGGTGTCTTCATGTGGGTTTGTCCAAATAAAGCCAAAGCCACATTCCCACATTCAGTCAGGCCAGCTGAAAATACTAAATCACCCTTGGGTGTGAAAGTGTATGTATGTTTGTCTGCCTTGTGATGGACTGGCGACCTGCCCAGGGTGTTACCTGCCTTCCACTGAAAGAGTGCTGGGATATGCTCCAGCATCCCATTCCATGACCCAGAAGATAAATGAATAAAAGACTGAATCATTTATGGCTGTTCTGAACAGGGCTATACCAATTTATTGATCTGTACCAATGCATCAATCAAATAGCAAATAATCTATGCCATTAATGTGATCCATAAACATCAATGCATGCGTTTTTATTCTCCCCCTTTGTCCCAGACTCCTCTCTTGTTGCAATCCGCCAAATAAAGCCTTTCTTGAGTGCCTGTGTTCACTTTAAAGCACCTAACGATGCTGCAGCAGTCTACCCGTCGTCCAAGCAGCAGCACCAGGGGATACAAAGCTGTAGAATCTCATATTGGTAGCAGATTGTGGCTTTGGAAATGTTTTAGTTGTAGAAGCATAACTAACAGACAGATGAGACCTTTGGCGCTGGCAAAGTATGTCAGTATGAATTAAGATACTAAAGATAATCCTACAACCTTACAGCTCACCAGGTGAAGCCGGTGGCTCTATTTTGTGAGCATAGGGGTTCCTTAAATAAGATGTGACCCATATCTCAGCTTTACTGCATAACCACAATAACCTAATCGCATATCATCACCATAAATTCTGAGTTACTGAAAATGATGGGACTATTCACTAAAAGAACAGATGCAGAATCAATAGCACATCTAGTTATGAATACCATTTTTTGGTTCTGGTGCTTTGGCAGTACTTAACAGCAATTAATGCCTCGTCCCATGTCAGTTGAGAAAGACTTTCAGAGAATCTATGTAAATTGGAAAAAACTATATCTCATTTGTAGCTGCTTTCCTCAGAGAGTGCTGCGGCGCTCACAGCGCGGCTTCGCTCCATCTACCAGGCCTACTAACCTTTCTTAGTAACAGCACAGTGCATGCACAGGCTAACCAGAGGTGATCTAACTAGACTGCGCCCCTAGTAAAGGTTCGGTACCATGGGGCAGTGTTTGCAGCTGTCTTGGGAAAGCATGCCGTCTAGCGTGACGTTTCCTGCTGTGAGCTAAGAGTGGGATGTCAGGTACCGGAGCACAGACGGTACATATCCCTACATTTTAACAGCATAATTAAAAATGTAAATAAATATAACACAAGAATGTGCTGACAAAAGATGTGTTAAAATAGTTCTGTTTATTTTTTTTATTATATTCATGTTGGGCTGTTTTAAGTTTATTCATACAACCCTGAATACGGGTGGAGTGGTGGGTTTCTGGAGTAGAGGGCTGAGAGCTGTGTTTGTAGCTGTTAGCAATGGAGAGCCTGTGTTCACAACTGCTGTTAATTACAAATAAAGCTGCATCGTGGATCTAAGCCTCGAGACATCTACACTTCTTCTGAGAAGCCAGGATGGTACAGTAATTTGCAGCATGCATTTACTGATATCTTAGGTTTAGCCAAAATATAAATACTGTATATATCCAAATTCTAGGGCTGTACATGATTCAGAATTTTGTCAGTCGAATCGGATTCGCCTGTCCTGGTCGACGATTCAACTATTCGTTTATGTTTTTTTCTCCATATACATTACCTAGTAATCAGTAAATCAATCTGCATACGGTTCAGATCTGATGTCCTCCTCATTTAGAAAGTCAGCAGAGTCACAGGAGCATATTTCTGAACTAAAAGAGGCGGGGCGTATAATGACCGATCTGAACTGAAGCCTTTGTTTACAGGATACAGCGTCGGGCAGCAGCGCGTATTTATACTAAACATTAGCGCTTATAGCTTATAGTCTTTTTATTTTCACTTCTAACAGCTTCTTCAGTAGGAGGCCCTTCCGTCTTTCATCTCTCATAAATAATGAACTGCTAAATAAAACCAGATTAGTCCATATTTAAATTATTTTTAGAGGAAAAGAGGAATGGTAGACCTGAAACCGTTTATAATATTCCCCGCGCTGAAATAATGATCTCTCGTTTACCTGCAGGCAGATTCAGTGACTGTACTTATCCTTAAATAAAGATAATCTTAGCTGTAGACGAATACATATACATATCTGTAATTTAGATTCTAAAATAATGGAATTATAATAAAACAAACGCCTCTGGTCCGTTTTTCCTTCACCGCAAACAGCCGTTACGTCTAAATGAAAGTCAGCTCCCTTGTTCGGAGCAGTGTTGGATGTCTGATTAAATGAAGAGCAGGATTAGGTTTACTTTATTCAGATCCTCTTCTTTAAAAGCTCCTCCAGACTTTCTCTGAGACATCGGTCCCCCCGTGTTTCTCAGCTTCACGGCTTCCTAAGCGGTGAACCGCTAGCACACGGTGTCACATGGATTTAATTTTTTAGCACAGCCCAGCTAGAACTTACATATATATTTATTATTCCCCTTTAATAATGATTAAAATGTCTTTTTACATTCTTAAAGTTCTTGTGCATTTTTGTAAGCTTTAGTCTGTTTTACGGGGAAAAAAAGGTCACTGCTGTCAGTCGACTTGAAGGGTCTCAGTCGACTTGAAGGGTCGCCGACTGACGATTTGAATCGTCGACTTCTAGAGGGCAGCCCTACCAAATTCAAACATTAAAATTAATACTAGTTAATATTAATATTTAGGTGAGGCCAATCATTCTTGAGTAGAGATTTTTTGAGCCGTTTTTGTGCCATTTGTGCTTTTACCCTCTGAGGAATTTGTATACCACATTTAGCCCATGCGTGAAGTGAAACCCCCACATACACAGACAGTAGTGAACACACACACAAGGGGGCAGTGAGCATACCTGCCAAGAGCAGCCCATGTCTGCCCCACATTACCTACCCATTAAATGAACATCCAAATAGCTGAATATTCTGGTCTAGCCCCAGAAGCCCTTTTCAGTTAGAGAGTACATTAAAACCCATCTTATACTAAACAAATTTTCATATTGGGAATATGCAACATCACCTTTTTGCCCTCTCTTCAATTTTTACAACATGAGCTAATCTTTGTTGCCTGTGTGCTTGGCATTGCAACAGCCAAGCTAACCAGATGGCTGTGTCTCAGCATGTAATAAACTTCACAAGTTTTGTTCAGCCCACACAGTGTAAAAAAACACATAAGCTAGTGTACTTGATGTTATTAACATGTACGCGTGCAATGATTCCGGTTTGATGCGGTTTGCGCGATGCTAATTAAAACTTCCTTTACTTAGCCAGGGCGAGACCACACAATCAGACCTCAGGCACCACACATGTCTTGCTGCTTGACAACACTGAAAGTCAGAAAATGAGATTTTCTGACCAATTATTGTTTTAACATATTCAGCACATACAGCTAAAAGAGCTGAATCATGTTTTCCTACTGTATGATACGTCAGTGTTGCCCTCCTCAGCAAAATTACGGATCTCCGTAAGGAGACGGCGCTCCTTGCACTTGGTTGAGATGCGACATTATTTGCTGTTTATCTCCACACTCTATCTGCGGGGAGGGGAGGAATTTTAGAAGGCCGTAAAAGATGCGCGGCCCAAATAAGTGCCGGGCCTTTTCATTTCCTCCCTTATCGGCATGCTGCTAGTATTTCATGTCAGCCAGGCCGGGGCTACTGTCTCTAGCGCTGCCAGCGTTTCAGTCACAAGCCGGACGACCTTGAGGAAACAAAGCCCTGACAACAAAGGTGCAGCCTGCTGCCTGTATCTTCCCTCCCTCTCTCCCTAGAGCTCAGGCAGAGAGAGGGCCGGGTGAAGGGGCGATCAATACCTCTGATCTTCGCAGCATTTGGTTGGGGCGGGGTGGGGATCAGTGATCTTACCCCTAAACAGAAAGCAGCACTGGTGCGTCCCTCAGTGCTGCAGGGGAGGCGTCTACCCTGAGCTCCAGTCATAGCTGGATAGAACTAGATAGATAGTCTTAACTATAGAGAATGAGAGAGAGAGAGATAATGGGACAGAGACAGTTTCACCGCTATAACAGTGAGCTGAAAAAGCCCAACAACTGTCACGGTTTGTTTACACAGATGTTTAAATACTGCATTTCCAACAAACTGCAATAGACTACAGAAAGCATTATGGGTGAAATGGCTTCGGCTGCAGCATAAAAGAATGGGACGTTAAGCATGTTAGGCCTGGCGGAGGTCTAAGCAGATCGATCGGTGTCTGGCTTAGGACAGTGCAAGCCGATTAAAAAGTTTTTACTTGTATGCACATTGGCTAGGCACTCCCAACAACACTGACCTCTACGAAAGTTTTGTTCCATGTCTAACACTGTGCAATACTGATGTCATGGGCCTAGTGCATGCTGTATGTTGTGCATCTATCACTGGGGTTAACAGATGTGACAGTACGTTTCATTTCAAACTGCACTGTAATGTGTTGTTGCTAATATGTTAGCTTAGTGAGGACACCGCATTAGCTTTTGTCTGAGGCATTAGATTAGAGCACTATAAGCACTTTACATAGATCACCCAAAGTAAAACTCCTGACTATGTCAGTACTGGGATGTTTTCAATTTCCAAGTGAGAAGAAAATCTCCTTCTGTCTGAAACGACCACCTAAGCTGTGTGGGGAGGGAGCATAGTAGCGCCAAAATGAATAACGAACCGGAAGGCCGGTTTCACTACACTTGTACCACACAATCTGCAGGAACTGTGTGAGAATATTCAAGGTGCATGGGATGGATTATCACAGGACACCATTAGAAACCTCTACTGAGAAACATTACTACTGTAGCTCAATAAATATTACCCATAGCTGTCTAAGTTTATCATCATTTATTGTTCCTGGTAATCTTTATCTTCCTTCCCCATGCCACTGCAATCCCACACTTCTAGGTATTAGGTATCTAGGTATTAAGGATCTAGGTATTAGTCTGCTTAAGTGTGGCTCAAACTCCAAAGTACAAGATAATTATTTGAGGTAAAATTGGCATGGAATGATCACACTAACACATCTGTGGACTCGAAGCCCTCCCACTATCCATAGAGATATCATAATCCAAAACATGTGGTTCTGATAACACTGCAGGAGTCAGAGATCAGTTTAGAGATCTACGAGTCAGACGGAAAAAACTCTGGGCCAGTTATTTCTACAATTATTCTGACAGTTAGAAATTCCTTTTGTGCCATTTGTCAGATGTGACAATGATCATGTCTGTTGCCCAAAGTATGCGGGAATAGTTCTATTTTGAGTTTAAGTTTTTTTATTTTTAACTGAGAAAGTAAGTGGTACAATCTTCCCGGAGCTGTGCAATTATTTTGGATATGATGTAATTTATTGTACATAAATACCGTTTATTACAAAAAAGTCCTCACCATTTACCAACTAAGTACTTCACTCTATGTCAGCGTCAGTTAGTTAGACTGTCTAGGTATATAGCATCATATTACCCTAAATAACTACACACCTCTTTGTAATATGAGTGAATGAGTTATTGTGAACTCTGGTCAATAGCATTTATTAATTAATTCATCATCTAAAGCCCTGATATCCTCCAGGGTTGCAGGTGGCGCAGGACCCTACCCTAGAGGTCATTGGGCATAAGGTAGGAAACACCTTTGACAGATGGCCAGCCATACACACTCACACCTAGTGGGAATTAGATATCTGTAACTCAGCTTAGCACATGCATAAAAGAAACCCATACACACACACAGATAACACGCAGTAAAAAGCAGGTCGCCTAGCCGGGGGAATCAAACCCAGCACTACATATTGTGCCATTGCGCCACTGTGGCACCCTAAGGTATAATATGTGAGACAAATAGGAATCTATATTACCATAATATCCATCCAAAAAGATTATTAATAATGTTAATGAGAGTATAAATTAATGTTTAAGGTACAGGAGTTGGACAATGAAACCTGGTTTTAGACCACAATCATTTATTAGTATGGTGTAGGGCCTCCTTTTGCGGCCAGTACAGCGTCATTTGGGCAGCCGTGGTTTTATGTTTTTTGGATACAATCCGGGTTAGCACCCGAACATCCCTTTCAGACAGCTTCCTCTTGCGTCACAGTTAATCCTGTTGGATGTGGTTCGTCCTTCTTGGTGGTATGCTGACATTACCCTGGATACCGTGGCTCTTGATACATCACAAAGACTTGCTGTCTTGGTCACAGATGTGCCAGCAAGACGTGCACCAACAGTTTGTCCTCTTTTGAACTCTGGTATGTCACCCATAATGCTGTGTGCATTGCAATATTTTAAGCAGAACTTTGCTTTTACCTGCTAACTGAACCTTCACACTCTGCTCTTACTGGTGCAATGTGCAATTAATGAAGATTGGCCACCAGGCTGGTCCAATTTAGCCATGAGACCTCCCACACTAAAATGACAGGTGTTTCAGTTTCATTGTCCAACCCCTGTAGTGTAAAAACATTACCCAAAGGGTAAGTCTGTATGTGCATGATCAAACTATTAAGTCTGGTTCTATATGAATGAACAGGCAAAGCCTAAATCCATGTTTGAAAACAACCAGTTTTCCCAGTGCAAAAGCTAATAAAGGGCTTTTCTATGCATTCACAAGCCAAATAAACCCTATTGTGCAGTTGAGATGGTGTTAACACTGGTGGGAAGTACTGCAGCTCCGAGCTGAGAAGTTCCAGTTAACGCACTCACAAACCCAATCATAAAATGTCTCAAAAATCACACATTTATAACACACTTCTGTGTTAAATTCTGTAATAATCTCCTTATTTTTGCAGTATTGAAAAAGGCCCTAAATCAAAACACATCATGCTCCGTCAAGAAAATGCCAGTAAAAGATTGACAGTGTATCAAAATGTTGGACTTGGCCAGTTATTTTTACACAACGTCACATTTAATACGCAAACATGGTTGCAGCTGGTGGAAGCACGCTACAGGAAATGTCCAGCTTGACGGCTGCCTTTTCAAGTCTTCCCCAGCATACGAGCAGCTACTCTTGATGGCTGTCAAGCCAAGCCTCAGCCGAATCCAAAGCTTATAGCTTATAAACAGCATGGAGGATGCATTATGGAAAAGTCGGCATACAGAGCTAATTGCTGATTGAATGAAGACGTACCTGGAAAGGGCCTATCATATTCCTACAGTGATGCAAGCAAGGATTTTGGGCCCTGCTGTCTTTGATAACCAATAGGAGGACCTTTACCGTACAAACAACAACTCCTACGGCAGCCAGAACACACTTCTGTGCTTTTTGAGCAAAATATCTTCAAATATCATTTTCATAGGTTAGCTTTACTGTCCATTACAGAGTTCTAAGATGTCTCCCAGGAGCCTGGTTTCAGATGACTGGCTATAAATGCTCAGATCAAGATGTGGACAGACTTTTCTTAATGGATTGAATGCTGACAGCGATATGAAGGTGGCAAAGTGAGAGGAAACTACTGAAGGGTTAGATAACTGCAGAAAAAGCGGTTGATTGGTTCATCAAATATAGTAATAACCATCAAAACCTTGAAAGTGGTAGCAATATCTGACATACCCAACTCCCCACGTTTTAAGTTTGCGTCCTTATATACGTACGCAGACATGCAAAAGTCTGTGGCATCCGCGCGTAGTGAGGGAGAAAGTGGAATAGCTGCCGCAGTGGCCCTGTTTCTCCAACCCCACATAAATAATAAATATGACCTTGCTCCGGAGCACTCCAATTTGTGTTGCAGCTCTCTATCATAGTCCTATCCAATGCTCAAACTAATTCACAGTCTGGTATTATCACCTCCTGCTAGATGTTCCTGCTAGATGACGCTCGTTTAGCTTTCAGACGCTTGCAGGGGGAGCAGAGGGTATTTATAGTGCAGCAGTGAAACTCTGAGTGAGCGTTAGAGAAAGGTTGTAGTAATGACCATATGGACATTCGCTTCTGAAGGCCCAAGCCCCGCTTTTAATCAGTTCGAAATGGGATGATCTGATTTTCTTTCCTCTACTGCTGGATCCATAGTGGATTCGATACTGTTCATTTGGGCGGACACGTGTTCATTTCTTTTGGGCTGTTCCCAGATGCCTCATTCTGTCTCTGGGGGTGTGATAGCTATGCAACAACGATTCTATATATATGGCATCTGTACGCTGTGGAATCATCTGCAGAACTATTCTAGTCATCAGTGCCAGTTTATTTTTCAAAATTTCTAAATAATGGAGGAATGCTGAAGAAGAACAACTCGATGATGAACGGCAATACTGTGCAAGTCATTATATTCCTCTAATGAATTTCCAGTTGAGTGGCCGTTAAGTACACGGTATTTCATTCCAAATCAGAAAACGCATTTAGCAGAAAATCACACGGAAGCCTCAAACTTCTAATCGTTTCCAAAAGAACAAATATCTGTTAGCCTAGTTTGTGACCACAAGAATCCTCTGTTCTTGAACTAGCTCCATTCATGCTTCTCAGAAACTTGGAGCTATTCAGGAAACCAGTCTACGTTTGCACCAGCACTAAGGAACGTCAAAGAATACGGCATCAACCTCAACAGAGGGCGCTGCACAGCGGTAGTAAACAGTAGTAACAACATGGCAGAGCGAATAGATTACCTGCAAGAGTTTGGGCTGTTATTACAGACGATAGATTATTATTATGAAAGCAAGCCCTGGTGTTAGGAAGACGAGTTCCTCAGCAGACCACTGGGTGCCACCACTGTTGCCTTCTCCTTCCTCAACGACTGACCCGCCCATGGATGTCATCACACCTTATGCTGAGGAACCTATTGTTCTTTGCTTCCTTCTGACAATAAACAATTCAGGTTCCAAACCTATTTATTCTAGGTGGAAATGCACTGAACAGTTCTAAATTAGGTTTGTGAAGTGGAACGAAACCCCATTGATGGAAAAGCGCTAGATATAAATATTGGTATACCTACAAAGTTCAGCCTTAGTAGGAATATAGACACAGGGTAGTTGCATAGCATTGTACAAGAAGGAAGCCCAGTAGATAAAGGAACCTGAAGACAAAGAACTCAAAGAAGAACAAAAATAAGAAGATGAACAACTAAGAAAACAGGATAAAGACTAGAAGTACATGTAGAACCAAAAGAAGAAACAGAAGACAAGGAGTGAGAACAAGAAGGTGAGCAATAAAAATAACTAGAACAACAAGAAGACGATGAAGAACCAGAAGAAGACAAAAACTCGAAGATGAAAAAAGAACAACTAGAAGGTGATGAAGTATTAGATGATGACGAGGAAATAGAAGAAAATGAAGAACAAGAACAACCAGAAGCACTCGAATACCTATAAGAAGAAGAAGAACAGGAAGAAGATGATGCACTATATTAATTTAGCATTATAATCTCATCAGTCAGGATGCTAAAAATTGCCTGGACATGAAATAAGTTAAACGTCTTAGACATGAATGCTTTCTGCATCTCAGACATGCTCCATATTGCCAAGACAAAAATATCTTTTGATCCGAGCTAGGCATTCCCCAGTGAATCTATATGTATCACAGTTGTTTTGCGTTCAGGCATCGACTATAAACAGTATGATTCAGGATACAAATCGGCATCAGGAGTTAATGCTTTGAACAGCAAATCTGCTTTCCCCCCTAAAAATATTCAGAACCGTTCAGCAGCAATCAAAGCGTACCCTGGAATACCAGCTCACTGCAATTAGGAGATGTTTAACCTCGTTTCAAGTTCAGCGTCTAAGCAGTTGGAGAGTTAACAATGCGACCGAGCTCTTCCTCACTTGACAGCTGCAGTTTCAATTCGCTGAAAATACCTGAGCCATGGTGATAGTCCAGACATATCCTTGTGGAGACACTGTTTCCATGGCAGGGAAACAAGCAGGACCAACCCTCTAGAGAGGACCTTCTCCAGCCTGACGCACTGTCTGGCAATCAGCCTGATGGAAGAAAATGGAAAGACTACATGGGCTTTTTTTTCTTCTCTTTTCCCCAAAGAAAAGTTCTGAGAAGCCATTACTGATCAATTTACCTTTGGACACCTGTGCATATTCAATGCTACCAATGTTTTCATTAGATAGAAAGGAACAACTCCATCCAAAACGCCATTCCAAAACTCGAACAGACTATCAAGTACTTGTGCTCGTTTAAAAGCAAAGCAATAACCGTAAGCCTGATGGCACTGAACCTTCCTGTAGCTTTACAGATCAGTTGTTGGTTGTGAATGTTTAATGAGAATGAGCTTCCTGCCTCTTTGACAGTTCTGTCAAATCCACTGGCCTCGCTGCTAAGTTTGAAATCAAAGTAGTGATAAATAGATCTTCAGTTCTTCTCAGCTGCCAAGCCCTCCATCTTCTAACTTGTTTTTTTAAAGCCTGTTTAAATCCAGCAGTGAGTCACTCCAAACCAGCATGTAGAGCTTTGATGATCTTCAGTATCTATGAAGTTCTAGCTCTGTTCAGTCAAGCCGAATCAACCTCCATCCAGAAAAACAAAACAAAACAGCTGGGCAGCATGTACCATGCCTAGGTCTTCACTGACTGATGAGCTCCTCTGGCAGATACAGAATCAGAAAAGGATTTTTGGCTAATAGTTGATTTGGCTAATGCCACTGCGCACAAAACCATCTGCCCATGGATCCATGACAGAGTATTAAATCGACAGCCAGAGAGGTCTCCTTAAGTTTGTTCTTTAGTCTTCAAAGTCTGATCAACAGATAGATGGAATGGGAAGGAATGAGTGTCTTCTTGGACTGAAAGACACTCTGCTCCATTAAGACATAGACGCCTACTCCAGGGAGAGGGGGTTTTATTCCAGTCTTGTAAAATGTGTTGAGGTGCTCCTGCTTGCTTGGAATGACAAACCTGCAGCAGTATCAGCTAGGGTGACCAGATTCCAATTTACCAGATGTGGGACAACGATGTGGGACAAACTATGTTTGTGTGGGACAATGTGGGACACCAATGCATCAAGATAAAATAGTGTGTAATAGGGTAAAATAACTTTAAATTAAACATCTCTATTCTGCCCCTTTAGCACATAAAACTGCAAATAATAATGTGTTTATAAATAAATGAAAGAAACTTAACAGAACAGACAGTTCTTTAATGTGCTTTAAAAGGATACAGCTTTCCAGTTCTCTCTAACAACAGAGAGCAACAACAACTCCAGCACAACCCAACCACAAAAAACTTTACAAGAGTCACCTTGCACTGGTTTCACCCAGGGGTAAATAGTTTCCCAGTCTCTGTTATAGCTGCATTTTCGTTTTTTAGATCGAGTCGTGTTTACCTCCCTGTCCTCCATAGCTCGTGCTGCATGTCGGTGCTGCTCTGATTTGCATTGTAGTGATGGTCGGTCGCGAACGATCCGGTTCTAAGAGTCAGCTCTTTGAAGTGAACGGCTCCTGATGACAGCCCTCACTGCTTTTCCCACACACACAGCCATTTGATAAAAAACAAAAAAACAAACACGCATTTCAAAACTGGAGTCTGACAGGCTATAACAATGCGGGACAACGTCTCAATTTGCGGGACACGTGAAAAGTAATGAAATTGCGGTACTGTCCCGCACAAAGCGGGACATCTGGCCACCCTAGTATCAGCCCTGGTGGATAAAGCTGGTGACCCCTAAACTGATCAGCAGCTGTACAGTTGTAGCTCTGTTCAGTAAAGCTGAAACAACTTCCTCACAGAAATACCAAAACAAAACAGCTGGGTGGCATGTGCCATGCCGGGGTCTTTACTGTCTGATGAGCTCCTCTGGCAGATATACAATCAGAGAAGAACTTGGCTAGACTCGTCATTGCTCCCGAACCCATCTGCCCATGGATCCATGACAGAGTATCAAAAGTACAGTGCCTTAAAAAGCCAGAGCGGTCTTATGAAAGAACTGCTTAATAAAAGTGGCTTCCCTTATGCATTTAGATATAGACGACGACTCCAGGAGCGGGGTTTATTACTGAAGAGAGGTTTTTATTCCAGCCTTGTCAAATGTGTTGAGGTGCTCTGGCTTGCTTACTATGAAAACCTGCAGCAATAACAGCCCTGGTGGATAAAGCTGGTGACCCCTAATCTGATCAGCAGCTGTACAAATGTAGCTCGGTTCAATCAAGCTGAAACTGACAACACACAGTTCCAAACAGGCACAAAAGCAAGGAGTGGCGTGAGTCATACGTGGACGTACCAGCACCGGCTTTTCTGTAAGAACATTTCTGTGAACTGGACACAGGTTTTTCTACTGCAGCAGGATTGTGAAGTACGTTGAATGGCCTAATCAAACTCCACACTTAAAAAAAACAGAACATAACGGTTACAGAATTAGAGCTACATGATGACTGGATCAGGCCAATGCAGCACTGGGTAAATTAGACCTTTTAAAAAAGTAATTTGTAAGATGATGCAACCTATCCAATTTTTATTCCAAACATACAGGGGGCAACACCTCACCAGAATGCTGTAAGAAACAAGGAAATGCACAGTCCCTCCACCTCTCACTTCATCCCTTACCAGTGTAGAAGAAACACTACTTTAGCATCATACTTCATCTTTTTACTTACCAAGATCAGCGCCCAGTGGTGGAAAGCGGCGCCGATGTTAACTCTCGTCATTGCTTCCATTTATATCACTTCTTTTGTTTGCTGCCAAATGTAGATTCTTGAGATAGATAGATTCCAGGAGTGGGCAGCTGCTTGCCAAGCGCTTAAGCCATCGATGCATTTGATCTTCTTTTTATTGACTACCTGTTCTTAAATAGTCCTGGTGGCCAAAAGCTTCAACATGATTAGAGATAAAACTATGGTGTCAGGGCAGCAGCACTAGTTCTTCATCCTCTCAAGTTGGATTGATGGAAGATGACACTACAGTGACTCATCTCTTCATGGTACAAAGTGGTATTATGGGAATGGGTGGGCCGAGGCTAGCTGGTAAACATGCTAATTTCAGTAGATACTATAAAATGAAATGTCATGGATTGCACCTTCAAGCGCAGGTAGTCAACGTGACTCAACTACCATATGTTCAGAGCAACACTCACAGTTTAAAATAACGCTGGCAATTACCTGAAAGTACACAATACCATAACACCTACTTTCCCTTTTCGGGAAACCAAGGGTTCACAGAAACCCTTTAAATGGGACAGAACAAGTGGAACACCATAACATCTCTGACATCGACAGATACTAGATGCCATCTAGAATCTCAAAATCTATTGAGATTAAAAATATAAAGTCCCCATTTCTGCTTTTTATTCATGTTTATGTACCACTGGTAAGGTACATAGAGACTAGTGGATCCTCTAATCACACAACAATTCCTATACCTATGGATTACAATATAGAACCTTTACATCAGGTCTCTCAAACCCTAAGTACCCGAGGGTCCACTAGAGAGACGGTCTGAATAAATTTATGTTGTTTACCAACATGCATGCACTAAATAAGAGCATCTTAGTCAATGAGTGTATTTGCATGCACTTATTAATCCGGTCAAAGGTGGATTTGTGCAGCTATCTGATGATTCAGGCTATACAATGTTATACAATGTACCTCCAATTGCTTAGATCAGATTAACGTCTAGTGAATTCAGAAATCAGACGAAGAGAGCTGGATTTCAGCTCAGTAATCAGATCTCTTAGTGCATGTATATTGATTTCTTTCCCTCCTCTCAGTCTGTGCACCTGCAAACACAGTCTGATGATAGGAGTTCTGATTACTCATGTGCATGTAAATGAGCTGAAAATCGGATTACTTTTAATCTCGTTGTTGTTAATGTAGTACTGTGTAATAAACACTGTGGTGCTGAACACTAAAAGATAACGGTAGAATTAAACTGGACTGCTATTATGACAGCACTGCCTTTCTGGCTAAATGTGAATGAGGCTATTGTGAGAGAAGTGCTGGCATTGGACGGCAGCTACTTCAGCATTCTGTGTGGATTTCCTTGGTAATAGCATTAATTTGACTTTTCTGATTTGATTTGATGAATAAAAATACACACAAAGCTGCACAGCAGCCATTGCACACACTTTACATCATCAAGGACTAAAACACAATAAAGCCCAAAGGCTTATTCCCATTCATTTCTTCCTTCTGACATGCGGCATCCAGTGCCTTGTCATGAGTGAATAAAGAGCAAGGCCTATTTTAACCAAGTCTAAATTAATATGAGAGCAATGTAAGGTATGGCCAAATGATAGGGTGCAGCATTCATGCTGGACTGGGTGTTTGCTTGAAGGGTTTTTCTTGCATCCATCACAGTCCCTCCACCTTTCTCTTCGCTTTGCAAGCTCAGCATCATACAGTACTTCATCTCTTTACTTGCCAAGATCTGTTTCCAGCGGTGGAGATTGTTTAAAAAGACTACAGATTTCAACATCTCATATACAAACACAACGGGTCAACTCAAAGAGTTTCTGGGAAGCCCAGAGTAGCTGAGCATGACTTTTCCTTGTAGGAGTGCAGTCATGTGGCTTCCCATGCACTGCATACATACTGTAAGCAGCAAAGACAGTACCACAACGGAGTGATGGGGATGCATCTAGGACACTGCTCGAGAGCACTGGTTTAGTCACAGTCCAAACCTCAACTCAGTAGGAGCCTGTGACAGAGCCTTAAATGAACAGATTTTGCTGGTTTAAAGCTGTCCTTCATGGAGGAGTAAGCCTAAATGTCTTCAGAGTGATGTGGGAAATTGATTACAGGAATTCCTTAAAGAGACACATATAAACCCTACTCCTTTAACTAGTGTTATTTTTCTAATTACAACATTCAATCATCCATCAGCCGTATCATTAAAACCACCTCCTTGCATCACAGTCCATTTTATCAGCTCCACTGACCATATAGGAGAACCCTGTAGTTCTACACTTACGGACTGTAGCTTATCTGTTTCTCTGTACACTGTGTTATCCCTGCTCTTTAATTGTGGGGACCCCCACAGGACCACCACAGAGCAGGTGTTATGTGGCAAGTGGATCTTTCTTAGCACTGCAGTGACAGTGATGTGATGGTGTTGTGTTAGTGTGTGTTGGCTGGTGTGAGTGAGTCAGACATAGCAATGGGGCTGGTGTGTTTAACTCTGTGTCCACTCACTGTCCACTCTACTAGACACTCCTACTTTGCGGGTCCACCTTGTAGATGTAAGTCAGAGACGATAACTCATCTGCTACCGCAGAGTTTGTCTTGGTCATCCTCCAGTGCTTCATCAGTGGTCACAAGGCGCTGCCCACAGGACAGGTCCTGAGAACAGTGGACTATTTTCAGTCCAGCAGTGACACTGAGGTGTCCAGAAGCACTGCTGTGTCTGATCCACTCACATCAGCACAATACACACTAACACACCACCACCATGTCAGTGTCACTGCAGTGCTGAGATTGATACACCACCCATGTAATAACTGGGGTGGTGCTATGGTGGTCTTGGAAAAAAACTAGAACTACAAGGTGGAGTTCTACAGGTAAATGGAGCTGATAAACTGGATAAAGAGAGTAAACACATTGAGGTGGTCTTCATGTTATATCTGACCGGTGTACGTTACAGTGTTGAACAGCAGCGCGGCAAGGTTAAGGATGTCACTGAACTACTAATGCAGTAAATAAAGAGGGAACTGAGTTCACACAGTACACAACGTAGTTATGCAAAAATTGAGTGTGAAGAAGTGAAGTGATTTCATTTCCAATGAAAAGAAGAGTAAACGCAATGATGACTGATGCTTCTGGCAAGTGACTGCTACTGCCTGTTCTCAGCAAGAAACCACAGCACTAAAACGCTTAATATTCAGACTTTATCACATCAGAACTATACACAGCTGATTTTGAGCTGATTCTGGAAATGCAGTGCCATGCTAAACAAAGCACAACAGAACCAGACTCAGTGTCTGCAAACAAAACAAACAGTGACTGGGCTACCGGCCATTATGTCCGGTTGGAAGAGTGGAAGCAGCAAGGCGAGCTTCATCACTTCATTCAAAAGCTGAGGTGTTTTATACAGGCTATGTCTCAGATGTGTGGAGCCCAGCCTGATCTATGTTTGAGCTGCTTTTGGAGATCTCCTTGCTGGAACCCAGTTGCTCCATCATCTTGACCAGGCCAACGTCAAAGATGGGTTCAGGCACCCGGCAAAAGCTCACACAAATTGGCAAATATAACAATGTAGCTTATTTTACACCACACAAGTGACATGTTTGAATTGACTGAATTTTGGATTTACTTTGTTTGAAATCAAATTCCTGTTTAGTGTGGGATGGTCTGAATAATAATAACCCCACACATACAAATGAGGCTGGAAACATTACACTATTTAAAATCATCTAATTTCTACTATGGCCAATGACAGCACAGGTCCTACTTTTAGTTTTGAATTTAGGTTCCTGTACCAGGAGTATGGAGCAGCCTTGCACTTTTTGGCTTTAACAGGTCTAATAAGCGCCTGGGCTACTGCTTAGATATTTCAAATACAGCTCAAGCAGAACAAAAAGGCAAGGCTGCTATAAAAGAACACTGAACAAAGCGTTTCTCAGGCAACTCTTCCTTGGAGGCAGGAAAATGCTAAAGAAAGCTGATTATCAAATCTTTAAGGGCTTCTGCATGTGACTTCAGAAAGTCCCTAAAGTGGGAAAGATCTTTTTTATGTCTATGACGAAATGATGATCAATGTGACAATACATTATACATTTATATAAATGATAAGGGTACAGTTATACAATATGCACTTGCAGTACTTCATGGACATTTTTATTTGTTCATTTTTATTCATTATTTTTATTTAGTATAGAGATATTAACACTGAACTAATCGTTTTGTTGTGCATTACTATTTTATAGCACCATGAATGCCCTATGAGAGTGAACTACTCTACCACGTCCGAGCAGTCTGTCCCCTTCTATGGCAGTTGTGGGCTGGAGGTTAAGGAACCAGCCTGAACTGACAGTAGCGACTGAGGTGCCCTTGAGCAAGGTACCTAACCCCCAACTGCTAAGTGTGCTCACTGCCCCCTAGTGTGTGTGTTCACTAGTGAGTGTGCATGTGGGTGTTTCACTTCACTAAATTTCCCCACTGTGGGATCAATAAAGGATTAAAATCTTAAATCTTGACTCTATGAACATACTGTAGGTGCTAAAACTGGTTTTATAGCAGAAGTGACATGCAGGACAGCTAGACCGTTTCCATAATGCTTTTGTTTCAAGACCCCCTCCAATTTAGCTGTAGCCGATTCCCACCCTCTAGCCAGGTCTCCCTCATCACACGATGCTATCAAGCTCGATGCATGAAACTCAACTGCATCTTTCTGAACAGCTGCTTACACAACATCATTGGACAGACTAACACACTTGGATGCTGGTCAGCTAGCATCAGCCTACATCTGCTCTAAGCATTGGCCAGAATAGCATTGGAGTGATGGATGGAGTGGGAAAACCAACCTCCCACTTTAACAGACTTAGTGTTAGCCAGTGTTGCTGTCATAGACTCCAGGCCTTGGATAGCTGTATAATTACTGGGGTTCAAACTCATGATCTCCCAATTATAGGGCAGATGCCCAGACCACTACACGCTACTACCACACTACACACACTTTAACTGTTTATATACCTCGTGAATGGAGCAAGATAATGTATTAGGTAATAGATCATTTCCGTTAATGGCAAAGACTGGAAGTGGACAGGGCTTAATGTACCAGATATCCAACCCACCAGGTCATGCTAAGATTGTCTCCAGGCAGGCAGGATCAGGCACAACTCTACTGCTTGCATTACTACTGTAAACAGAAGCAAGCAAGTTGTAGTAACTGGTTTAGTAACTATATAGTAACATGGGGTTTAGAGGTTCATTCATTATTTTGCATGAACTGATTGTTACACTGATTTAATAAAGAATATGAGGGCCTTCCTGAATACAGTTATTTGTAGTGTAGAGCTTCAGCAGTAATCAAAAGGGAATATCTGAAGTATCGCACCAAGGGAAGGGAATGGGGGTGGACCTGAGAAAGCCATCCAGAAAATCTGCGTTCGACGCACGTGTTGAAAGCACATCCACGGCTTTATCCGCCGTTAAATCTGAACCTCCAGGCTAGCTGCTTTCCTTGCTGAGCTTTGTGGCACTCACAGCATGGCTTCGCTCAGTCTATCAGCAGGAGGTAATAGCACAGTGCATACACAGTTTAACCAGTGCTTCACGGGGGTGCTCTAACTCGAGGTACAAAAAGCATACTCTGCGGCCCTACTGAAGGTCCAGTATGGCGGGGAATACACGCTGTCTGGCATCACGTTAGCATGACGTTTACAGAAGAGATGGCTTTGTTGGGCTGTTTTAGGTTCATTTGTACATTTGTTTAATTGCTGAAGGGGCTGAGTACATCTGGAGTTGCAGGTTTTCCCAAGAAGAGTGGAGAGCTGTATTTTTTAGCTGTCAGCGCTGGAGAGGCGGTTTCTTTTCAGCAAACTAAAAATAAAGCTGTTACGAACCTCCGGTTGTGTATGTTTCTCCCGAGAGACCAGAATGTTACAGCATTCTGCAGTTCGCCTTTATTAATTGTCTATGTTTAACCAACAACGAACATCCAACTACAGTCACTGTCTAAAAGTACAGGGGTTGGACAATGAAACTGAAACACCTGGTTTTAGACCACAATCATTTATTAGTATGGTGTAGGGCCTCCTTTTGCGGCCAATACAGCGTCAGTTCGTCTTGGGAATGACATATACAAGTCCTGCACAGTGGTCAGAGGGATTTTAAGCCATTCTTCTTGCAGGATAGTGGCCAGGTCACTACGTGATGCTGGGGGAGGTTCGTCCTTCTTGGTGGTATGCTGACATTACCCTGCATACCGTGGCTCTTGATACATCAAAAAGACTTGCTGTCTTGGTCACAGATGCGCCAGCAAGACGTGCACCAACAGTTTGTCCTCTTTTGAACTCTGGTATGTCACCCATAATGCTGTGTGCATTGCAGTATTTTGAGCAGAACTGTGCTCTTACCTGCTAACTGAACCTTCACACTCTGCTCTTACTGGTGCAATGTGCAATTAATGAAGATTGGCCACCAGGCTGGTCCAATTTAGCCATGAAACCTCCCACACTAAAATGACAGGTGTTTCAGTTTCATTGTCCAACCCCTGTAGCTGCACAAACAGCTGCACCCAGAAGGAATTACCCAATAGGGAATGACCCAACAGCCACAACTAACATACAGTAGACATACAGTGAGCAGTGATGAGTCATCGTGTTAGTGCCAGCAGCATTGGCAAACGCTGCAGGATGCAGGACTGCATGCACTCAGACCGTTACAATGACTACCCTTAACACCACGTCAACAAAGACTGCAATGGTGTCGTGCCAGACTGTCACTGAATAACTCAGAATGGCAGAGGTTCATCTTCAGTGATGAGTCCCACTTTTGGCTTGGTCTAGATAACCGACGAGGCACTGTGGTCAGCGCTAAGACGACTGTATTGTTTTTATGCGTCACAGGTCCGGAAGGCCTGGCGTCACTCCACCTTCACCTCTACTGCAAAATCTACAGGAACTGGGTGAGAATATTCAAGCTGCATGGGATGGATTATCACAGGACACCATTAGGAACCTCTACAACTCCATACCGCGACGTCTGGCTAGTTGTGTTAGCAAACATACTGAGAGGCACTACTTCTGTATGTGTAGCTGAGTAAATATTACCCATATCAGTGTAAATGTATCATCATTTATTGTCCCCGGTAACCTTTATCTTCCTTCCCAATAGCATCGCAATCCCACACTTCTCTCTGGGTACAGCTGACTTGGTGGGATTTGAATTGGTATGTGAAGAGGACATTTACTTGCTACACCAAAAGTGGTTTCCCTACAAAGCATTTGGTCCCTCCCAGCTTGAGAAACACTAAATACTGTAATACACACTGTGTTATGAAATCAGGACGTACTTCAGCCACATTGCCCACCAACACTATAACATGTTGTGTATGTGTACGTGACAGTCTGACTAGTCACAGTGACCCAGAGACACGATCTTCGCGCACCCCTGTGTGCTCCTAATTCCCTGAATCTGAGCGTGCTGTGTGTGTTTGTGTGGGGTAGGAACAGAGTGTCCTCTGAGTGCAGGCTGAAATCCTTTACAGTCCATTAGCACTGCCACACAGCCTGCTCCCCGCACATTGTGTTGTGACTCGGTGGGACATTACCTGAGACCCGCTCTGTCCCGAACATGCCAAACCTCATCACATCACATGCTCACAGCACCTTTCATACAAAAAGACAGAGGAAAAACCAAGTACCCCTCCACAAAGAGGACACAAACAGAAAAGGCTCAACACAGAGGAACGCTAAACAAGATGCACCACGCTTCCAAGCCTTATCTAATAACGATAAATGTAGAAATGATGATATAATGTGGCAGTCCTGTGCAGAGGCATGAGTTTCTAATAATAAGCAGGAGATGCAGAGTGATGGATAAAGCTGCATGATAATAAGGACAAAGGGACATAAGCTTACAAACGTGTACAGGCAGATTGTTACAAGAAGGAATCAGACATATAGGAATCATACATATACGGTGCGCGCTGCTAGTTAAGCAATGAGAGAAGCTGAAGCCTGAGGTGGCATGGTTGGTACACTAGGCTAGCTAGTTGGTACACTAAAGAGGACTAGAGTGTGGCAACATTCCAGACATTTGAAGGAAGAAAGTTAAACTTAAACAGGTACGTTGCATAGCTAGCTGGCCATTCTGCAGTGATCTGGTCAGATTTACTGCACATAAGCTGTAGGCAGGGAAAGGTGGCAGCTCAAACACGTCCTCTAGCAGGTAAGGGAGCCGCCAGTAGGTCAGCGGCCAGTAGGGGAGCAGCAAACCCGGTCTCAACTCAGACAAGCACACAAACAACTAACTGCAAGTGCTTTAGTTTATTTTATGTATGGAATTAAGATTTATTTATTATGCTCGAAAGTCACTTAATAAGCCAATCCTACAAAAAGACAACAAGTTATTATTATTTTTCAGCGTTTATTTATTTATTTTATATTTTCAGGCCTGCTGTGTTCATTTTCACCTCAAAACAATTCCAACGTTAAAAAAATCCCATTCATTTCCTCAGACGTATTTTTTTATTTGTATGTTTAAAGCGAAATAAAGAAGTAGGCAGGTCCTGTTAAAGAATGAATATATTAAAATTAAAACTTTGATTAAAAGTCATCCACAAATCCATATTTGTATCCAATATGTTGGTCATTAATATAATCTTTTTTACTGACTTTTAAAAGCTGACTAGGTGCATTTGACGAGGTGGAACTCATCCCTAAAACCTAATATACTGTATATGAAGAAACCTAGCAAGCTAAAGCTAACTTAATGGGTATCTTAGTAAGCTAGCTAGCTATGCAGCCATCTATCTATCTGTCCATCTGTATAACTGCGTGTTTGGTACGTCTGAACACCTTCTACATATCAGAGAACAAAATGCTGAATGACTTAATTCTATGGCACTTTTGCACACACTTGTGGAACCATGTTATCATACTTGGTATCGGTGAGCACTCGAAATCTTATGCATCCTCACCTACAAATGCAGCCCAGTGCTGCTTTACATGCTGCATAACTGGTAGAGACTTCATTACTAACACATTCGGTTCTGACAGTGTTATTACTATATATAAATAAAGGCTATTATGACACATGACTTTGGTGTGATACATACTGGGGCGCAGCAATAAACATGAATATCAATGCTACCACATCACTGGTGGTGTTTTATTGTGCGCTAAGGTTAGCTGACAGCAAATGACAATGAGACGAGTGACTTTGGGCTGGGAGGACGCAGTCAGGATGAGGAGCCGGTGTGGGTGGGTAAGACGAGAGACAAGGGGGAGAGGGAGATAGAGAGACAGAGAGATAGAGGTGTAAGGTGGAGGAGTAGCTGTACGTGTGGTCCTGGGAGAGCTCCTCTCTCACCTGTCTCGTCGTGCGCTGACTGAAAGCCTTGCTGACAAGGATCTGTGCACCACGCCGCCTGCTCGCTTTGATAAGAGCGGCCGAGCCGTCATTCCACCAGTCTCTCTCTCTCTCTCTCTCTCTCTCTCATACATGCATGAACTCTGCAATGGCGCCAGTGTTACAATAAATCATGTACAGTCAAATTAACTACAAGGGGCTCATCAGCACAGACCAGTGTCACAATCTGCCAATGTTTGCACCAAATACATTTATTATTCTGATTTTGGATGATCTGTTTTGCAGTTTTATGAGCAGCTCTGGAAACCAATAACTGGATCTAAAAGGCACCCACTGAAATCTTGTTGGTACCACTGAGTCCTAGCACTCTTAAGTACCAATATAAATGTATATTTCATCAGGATCACTTTTGGCATTGTGATTCATTGCACAAAATGGCGGTGAACACTTCTGATATAAGCAGGTAAAAGATATAAGTCATGTGGGCAACACACTGACTGTTATATCGGCAGACGTTAAACTTGGCCAACTGTCAATACTTCATAAAAAATATTGATAATATTGAAAATATTCCAAAAAATATTCCAAAATATTCCGAAACACTTTTAATGGCAAGTCTTTGACATCTACCTATCGCGATGCAGATATATCGCTATGTGGATGTCCTCTCCTGTGACAACAGTTTGTACCTCTAGGTGAGGTGATAGTGAGTCACTACAGTGATGAGCCTGCCATTAGTCCCACATGAGAGGATGAAGAAGTAGCACCGCTGCCCCGGCAGCGCTTTCTAACCTCCTGTTGACATTGCTGAAGGTGCTGCTCATTTAGTAAATAAAGAGGATTGTAAAGGCAATAATGGCTGACGCTTTGACAAGCACCCATCAAGAAACCACATACGGCAGCAAAGGAAAGTGACATGAAAAGAAGCAAAATAAGAGTTAACTCTGGCGCCGCTTTCCAACCCCGGAGAAGCACCTAGTTAGTAAAGAAATGGGATTTGGCGGTGAACACACAATAGTTCTTCTAGACTTAGTATTACTTTGGTATACACCGTCAACTGCATCACCAAAATTTAGAGCAGACCTCTGGATTTGATGTTTGGACCAACGGTGGTGCAACAGAGCAAAAACGGAGCCGCTGGTTCAGCTAACTAGCCGGAGAGTTACTTTTTCCTTCACTGCATTACTACATTTAGTGGATTATTAGATTATTATCCGAGCACACATAACGATTAACACTACTGCCTCAACACAGGTGATCTAATATTTACAGGTACCCCATTTCTTTGCATTTAACTACAGCACCCATGCGAAGAATGCATTTGGGCAACAATTTAGATCAAGCTCTGGTTATGAGCTATATAACACGAGGCTGGTAAAAGTACTGGTGTTTGAATGCTGCCACTATGGCTGTACCAAAACATCATAGCATGACTGGTGTATTACTCACTGTGCTAAATAGCCAGTTGCCTTTCTTTCCATGTAGCACTTTGTTTGATTCATGTTGTTTAATTAGGGAACTGATTTTTCATTCAAGAAGCAGAAAACGTCAGCTGGGCCTATTAAAGAGCGAATAATGCGGTTTATATTAGAACTCTGACTAACAGAACATGTTTGAAATGTGCTAAAGTGTTTCATGTTTTAGCCCACACAACGTGGAAAAAAACACAGGGACCAAAGAAGTCCAACTAATAATACTCTCTCCAGGAGTTAAATCAATGCCAATTTTCCAGACCCCTACATGCACACAACCCAACCAAAATTATTATTAAAAAAAACAAAAAACAAAAACATTTTAGTAACTAAACTAACGTTTTCTACCATACACAATACGCATTACATAAAATAGTTTCTTTTCTGTATTTGCAACAGACCAGGCCTGCGGCTTCATATCAACTATCAAAATACTATATTATACAATAACAAACATACTATGATGTATTCAAAGCACTGAATCCAGTTAGACAGGCCTAAAATGCTCATCTGGTAATGAACCATGCAGTCAGTGAGTGTGTTTTAAACAAGATATGCTCAGAAAACTATATGCTAATTTCTCACAATAACACAATAAATCACTGTTATATTGCCTGCTCCTAGCAGATCCAGTCACATACACCCATTCACAGACATTTTTCAGTTTCTGTCTATCCGTCCAGTGTGAGAAGACAGCTCAAGAGACATGGGTCTGAAAGGACGCATAGCTGCCAAGAAGCCCATACTGGGGCTTCTTGGCAGCTATGCCAAAGAGCAATTTTACAGGAGAGGGCAAAAAGTTCATGTAAAGTGTTTATTCCATGATATGTTGGAAAAATAAAAAATACATTTCTGTATATCCATTTTTTTTTTAAATTGGACAATTGACATTTGACGAGCTGAAATGATGTAGAAATCAGAAAACGGCGACAATATACAAGCAAAAAGTGCTGCTAATTTTATTTTTGCTGTTCGATATAAACCTTGGTGAAAAATGTCCAGATTTTCTAGCTGTCTGAAGTGTGGGGGTATATTGGGTTGTATAAGCATACAGAGGGAAACGTAACTGTTGGTCACCCTGTCTGCAGAACATGCAGAATGAAAATCTCTATAAAAGGGGGCAAAACTTCTGATCTTATGAGTCCTCTTTGCCAACCCATTGGAAATGATCCTACCTTTTTGAAATGTCCGGCTGTGGCACATACTTTCACTTAGGTAGATCCATACACCAAACTCTAGGTGGCATGTTTTAATAGCTTTAATTTTAATTAGTTCTATAACCCTGGAGTCGCTAGAACGTAACTGTTGCATCCTGCTGCAAATTACAAACAAGAAGCTGTTAAAACTAGAGGTAGAATAGTTTGACAGTCTAAATGTCCTTATCAGTAAATCTTTCCAGCATTAAAAGAATAATTAGGATATGATCAGGGTGCTCTGACGCTGGAACCATAGTCTCACGGCTACATGGTACTACCATTAATGTTAACGCACCTTTGAAATGGTTTTCATATGTTTACATATTAGCTGTCATATTTATAAGATACAGTGCATCATCGCTGCCGAAGGAAATGAAGCATCTCCAAACAGTGACCTTACAGGAGAGGGCAAAAACCTTCATTACTTTCAATGTAAGTTAATATACAGTGGTTTTAGTTCAGCTTATTCCAGCTATTCCAGTATTTCTGTAGGTCCATGTGTCATGGACATTTTCACACAATGTAAAGACTTAGTGCTGGTGCTGAAATGAAAAAAATCTGAGACGTAAAAAAGTTTTTCTCTGGACAGCGACAAACATGCAAACAAAAAGTTTCAACAACTGTTCAACAATACCCCAATAATACGATCATCTGATCATTCTAACATTTCCATGTTGTTTCCGTATCTCTAGACAACACTGTATCAAATCAAACTGAACTATGAACTATGTTTTGCATGGTGAATCAAATGGCTGTATTTGTGCTGTAGACATCCTGACCCAGCCATTGCCCTTACCAACAACCAGTGTCAGTAAGTTTCTCTTCAGTGAACCACATTAAAGCACTCGGAATGACTCGCATATCGGAACTGAATTGCACAGACATTGTGAAAAATCTGTGGAATTGCCCTTTAACTACCTTTCTGGAAACCTCTGCAAAAGAAACAAGTTTATCCGCCTCATTGAGCATCGCTGTGAATGCCTGGAATAGGCAGTAGATGAAGCATTCAAGGCCGAAAGAGCAGCCCGCTGGACTTTTTCTGCCCGAATTCCCAGACAGCAGAGTCACGGTTTTGTGACACCTCATTGATCCATCAGTAAAAGAATCCAGTGGTGGGAAGAGTACTGAAAACTAATGAATATTTAAGGAGCCAGCTTCAGAAATAATCTACATGTGAAATGATCCACTCTACGCACTGTATAATTTCCGAACTCCCGACTCAATCAGCTGTGTGGCTGCGATTCGTCTTACTGATATGTCTGCTTTTAGACCTTCAGGACCTAATTTAAAACCTCGGATCCACAAAAACTTATCTTTACCCTTCATCTAAATACTGGATGAGTGCAAAATCCATTCCTCATGCTATGAAAAGTGCAAAATCGATGGCTCATGAGGGGCAATTTCACAGAGGAGACACCCATTAAAGCCTTTACTGCCACGAACACGAGGTTACCTTTATAACAGCCCTCTTTTAAGACCTTACATTTCTCAGACCCTTTGTCTTCAGTCCCACAGCTTTTGGCCAGCCTTGGTCTACCTCATTCAACAAACAGCTATAGCAAAGAGCAAGAGAGAGCAAACTTCAGTAGAGACATTCAACCTATGGTTACCAGCCAGCTGCTTCACACGGTTAGCTTTATGCTAGTAAGTAAATACACTCATCATCAAAACATATTTGCGCAAATATGACGGTTATAATTGACATGGTGAGACGTGCCCATGTTTGATGTGATGTAAGCAAGGACAGGCATCATCGCTGTACCTGACTGACCACGACTGCGGACATTCAGCAAGCAGTGATGCCGTCCATGAGTCATCCTGTTAGTGCCAGCACTATTGGCAGACGGCTGCATGACACAGGACTTTACAATGTTACAATGACCGTCGCCACAGACTGCAATGTTGTCGTGCCAGGCTGGAGTCATGGAGTGACTCAGAATGGCAGCAGGTCACCTTCAGTGAAAGGTCCCGCTTTTATCTTGGTGGAGACCAATGAAACTGTGAGGAGGCACCTAGATGACCGGTTTGGTGTCACCATCACACAGCTAGAAGGCCTTGTGTCCCTCCACCTCCACCCTTACCGCACAGTCTGGGGGAACTGTGTGAGAATATTCAAGCTGCATGAGACAGATTATCACAGGACACCATCAGGAACCTTTACAACCTTTACATGTTTAGCAAACATGGTGGCCCAACACCATACCGAGAGATACTTCTTCTGTATGTATAGCTCAATAAATATTGGCCATATAAGTCATTGCATATCTGTTTTCATCATGTATTATTCTAACTCATTATACTCAATTAACTCATTATGTTTAAAGTAACATTTTTTTCCACCTGTACTTGGACAAAAATAAATAAATAAATAAATAATATAATATATAGCTATTTTTGTACCTCATGTCTACATATTTAATATGACAAACACTGAGAAAAAAAAAGTGCTTTAGTATACAAATAACTTTTGCCTAGCGGTGTTTACATTGCACTGTGTTGTTCTGCACAATGTCTTCCACTAAAGCACATGATCACACTGATAGAGGTCTGAGGAAGCTGCAGGATTGATTCTGATGCCCCATGATTACTGCAGGTAAACAGACAGCAGGGTGTGGGCTTGTGCAGGCTGGTACTAGGGTACATATAACTATTTAAGATGCTAACTGACAGTCCAGTCACATTGTTATGACCACATCCTGCTTCTGACAGCAGCACTGCATAGCTCACGAATGAAAGTCGTGTTTTACAGCATTCCCTGGGCCCACTAATCCATGTGGAAGCCACTCTCAACTGATCTGGGTGTGAATCCATCCCTGCAGATCATGTACACCCATACATGCTGATTGCCTGGAGCAGATGGAATCTTCCAGCAAGACAATATGGCATGTCACACGGCTAGAATGCCCGACACTGGTTGGAAGAGCTTGACCATTACTTTTCAAAGTACTACCCTGGCACCCTAGTCCCCCAGACTTGAACCCACCTGAGCATCTGCGGGACCATCAGGATCCTTGTGTTCACTCTATGGATCCTCCGCCACGCCCCTTCCAGCAGCTGCGGGATGCACTGCAGTCGGAATGGCTCCACGTACCTGTGACAACATACCAGGACCTTAGATAGTCACTGCCAGCCCTTCTACCTGCTGTCAGACGGAGGTTACTCTATTAGCTAGTAATATAATAATGTGGCTCGGCTGTGTAATTTACATTACAGCTACTGTATATTCCAACTACCGCGCTCTGTTTATCAACCATCTCGAGCGCTGTGTTTTGACAGCTAGCTTGCTAGCTACAGCTAACAGGGCACCTCTGTCAAAACACCTACCGTTTATTTAAATTCGGTCTCGCTGGCTCACTTACCCCCTGAAACATAAACGCCTATTTACCGTTTATACTCCCGAGAGAAACTGTGCTATAGAGCGAGTTTCTAATGCCCATGAATTGTAAGTGACATGCTTAGTAAACAGACCTGAGGGGTGAAAGTAAACAAAGAACCCCAGCTGCACTCATTTAAACAAGGCGCGTCCGGTTAGTCAGTGATTGGGTGAATAACGCTTCAGATCGTTCGTGAATACCAAGATAGTGCGCGAAAGCGCCGTACGGTATTTAAAGAAACCTAGTCCTACGTAAACGGCGCACGTAGGCGTACGTTAACTCCCCATTACACTTCAGGCAATGTTAATGAGTTTTACCCTATTTAAAATTTGGTTTCAGCGACCCCGTGTCAATTAAACAGCCCCCCACTCACCTGTTACCGGCTTTAGACCTTAGTTTGAGTCTCCAGTGACAGTGACAAGGAGCTAGCCAACCAAACAAGGAGACACATCCTGAAACCGTTACTCCCCGTTCCTAGCACTGTTACTGATTGCTGGAAAATGATTGGCTGATTGGCTTCCGGGAAAGCTTCCTGATTGGCCATGATCCTTTTAATTACCAAGGTGTAGGTTTTAAAGGGGAGACTCAACAAATGTTCCTATTTGCAAAAAAATAAGTAACAAATAACAATAATAATAATAATAATAAGTATAATAAGTAGAATTGTTGTTGCGTTTATTAATGTTTGACCATATAAAAATATTACCACATGTATAATAACAACAACAACAACAACAACAAAAATAATAATAATAATAATAATAATAATAATAATAATAATAATAATAATAATAATAATAATAATAATAATAATAATAATAATAATAATACATATTATTATTGTTATTATTATTATTATTATTATTATTATTATTATGAACACCAACTTTCTTACCCTTGGCATTACCCTTTCTTGCCCTTATGCAAATGTGCACCTCCAGGACCAGAACCTCCAGGATGACACTGCACTAACACATGCTTTATAAACCACCAAATTGTTTACATTAGGGACGGATAGATTGAGACCTAAATATCAAGAGGTGTTTTTGATTTTAAGTATCAATTCTGGCCCAGAAATATCATCTTACATATAATTTGTTTATATTTTCAGTAGGATGGATGTGCATCCGTCCTCTCAGTGACAGTAATAAAAATGCTGCTGTAAGTGATGGCGTACTATAGGAGCTACGTTTCCTTCCGCCTTCTTCCTGTGGTGCTGGCGAGTAAGAAGCTCCTTCAAGCATCATATAGAGAAGAGACTTTAAACTGTGCATGTTTAAATGGTAGACTCTCTGAGGGAATCATCAAAAGACTCAAAACCAAAAGTCTGTTTAACATGGCTCCCATAAATAACATGCTACAAACGCTGAAAACACCCAGCAGAAGACTATATATATATATACAGGTACAAAAACACCTAAATATTACAGTCTTCTCCGAGACACATTACAGGAGACCCCTACAACACTCATCCCTGTACGCTCTCTCTCTAGGTGTACACTGGGAAACCCTCCCACTCAGGTATTCTCTGGCCTTATATCACCTCTGTGCCTTCTGTAAATAATGGTGCGTATTAGACACAGGCTACTGTGTAGAAGCCAACTGGGATACATTACAGGTTTGGTGTACCATGTGAAACTTTTCATTTCTAACCACCTCCACTCACCCTGCAGTTATTAATTTATCCCCTGTTTTATTTGAATTAATTTTATTTGACTTTTTATTTGATGTTATTCCTTTTACTGTCCAAATTTTAAAAAATAAAGGACTCTTATTGATGAAATGGTTGGACCCCCAGCCTGAAACCTCTACTAGGTTATGCCAACCACCCTCAACGTCACCTTTAGTGTAAAACATACAGGTCAAAATGCAGGCTGATTGATTGATTCATTTTAAAGAGTACATGAAATGCTAATATTGGGTTGTAGGGAGTTAGGAGTCTTGCCTAAGGACTCTTATGGTATAGTATAGGAAGCCTGCCCAGTCAGGAGTTTGAACCCCTAGTACACTCACCTCACTGTTTCATGTCAATCCACCCTAAAAGTCTTTGTTTACCTACCACACTTCAGTGACTGACCTGTATAGACCTTGTATAGTGTACATCCCGTTGAATTACATTTGAAATGGTCACCTGCCTTTAAACGCTCCTCCATTCCCAGTTGGAAAGCGGGAGAAGCAGCCGCAGCAGGATAAATAATAAATATGACCTTGCTTTGGAAAATAAAATATCATCTCACTCGGCCCCCATCCACACCACCCCCCACCCTCAGCAGTGCGGCAGCACAGGAAAGGACAGGCCTGGACGCTAAATAAAGTGTCACCGTATCCCTCTCAGCTGGAGAGAATGAGGCTGTGGGAGAGAGAGACAGGCCAGCGGTAGGGGCAGGGGAGGTCAGGGCACTGAGAGGACAGTCCAAAGTCACTCAGTGAGCACAAACACATGTGCATACACATCCACATTACAACCCTACCCCTACTTATTAACTGACTCCCTTCCTCGCCCCTTCCTCCTTCTTCTCCCCTTAAATTCCCCCTCCTAGTTCTCGTCCCAGGTGTCACTTCAAGCCCTGCACAGTAAGCAATACTTCCGTTCCGTGAGTCATACGGAAAAATGTCCATGGGCAAAATGTTGTGGTTTGGAATTATTATTATACACGTCCTCAAAGCTAATAAGTGCACGGAACAAAAATAGGAACCATCGATTCCGAGATATTAAATATCGATTCCAAAACTGACAGATCCTCCGGGATGGGGGGCAGAGGAAAAGTGGGGAATTACAGTAAGTGTAACGGTGTGATATGAGTTTATGAGCATTAACTTGTCTACAGGTCTACTCCCTTGCGTACTGCGCAGCCATTACACTTCTGACCAGCGAGATCAAGACGGTACTGAGGGGTCCCAAACATTTGGTGGCTAATTCATTAGGCCCTGTGTTTCACATCAGGCCACCCCACCCCAAAGCGGCGGTGGCAGAGCTCTCTCAGAACTTTCCTCTAGTGCCACCTATCCAAAGTTAACGTGAAGCAGGCCGAACTATGTCACCTTGGTCGTTCGGTGGCACCCTTCCATCGAGATAGCCTCTGAGGATTTCCAGTGAGGACTGGAAAGCACATTATTATGAAGGGCTAGAAAAAAAAAGGTGGCAGCAATAAAGCCAAACGGGCGCAGGGAAGCGAGCACGTCAGCGGTGATAAATGACGCTCCTGCATCCTGAATGTGTGCGCCGCCCTTGCCGTGTCGACCGGCTCTCCAGGGGCCTGCGGCTGTGAGCCTGGTTCGGCAAAGGGGCGCAGAAGGTGTACGGATGGGGGACAGTCCTGACAGAGGTGGGGCGCGGGGTCCGAGGTGTCATCCGCTAGTGCGACCGAATGTCTCTGGTAGTACAAGGGTATGAAAAGGCATCTCAGCCGGACACAGATGGGGGCACAAGGGCCAGAGTATCGGCCAGTAGTGTGAGGGGAAGCCTTGTGCAGGACAAAGGGATATAAAAGGCGTTTAAGCCCAGACAGATGTGAGGCGCAGGGTACGTGGTGTGGTGGGTACATGGAAGGCTCTTGAGCAATGAGGCATCTTAGCCAAGACAAGACTTCTCCTGCAGGACAAGGGGGTAAACAAACAGGATACCCCCCTCTGGATAGATGGGTGCTGTGTTCCAGGTAGTGTGACCAGAGGCCTGCTATGATTCCAAAGTACTGGTACTCCCAGAATTCCCTAAGAACACATGTTCTGAGCACCCTGCACCCAGACTAAGGGAATGGTCTATGGGAAGTCCCCCAAAAACGGCTAACGAAAATGAAGCCGCATGTCCACGTTATCTAGAAGCCTAATATCCGCGGCCTTCCCAGGGCTTCTTCATTAATCTGTTTGCAGATCCGTGGACCTCAAACAACCCCAACCAAGAACTGATGTCAAATCTCACAGGGCCATTTGTGTAAGGAGAAGCGCAGCTAACTGGATCCATTTGGGTTGTTAAATATTTAAACTACACCGAGAGAAAAGTATGGGGCTGTTGTCTTCTGAAGCATTTGCTGCCTCCGGAGTCGGACCTGTAGTGTCTCTCTCTCTGTCTCTCTCTCCCCCTATCTGTTTTAATGCTGAGTCCTGGATTAAAAGGCGGCTGAAGAGAGACATGAAAGGGAAAGGCTAAATCTGATAAACATGAAGAAGGGGAGTGTAGAACATGCTCAAATGGAATTACTGTGAATGAGAAGCGCTAGCTCAAATCTTCAGATATGTAATGATTAGAGATCTTAGCTCCGATTCAAACCTCCTACAGGTTGGCATAATGAGGGAGAGCGAACAGAGCAGCATTGATACTCTGAGGCCCAATAAATACATATCTGCCAGAAAGGCTCAAAAGACCACAGTGATGTAAACAATATTTTAATCCATAATTAGGTGTACAGTTTGATAGATCACGGTTCTCAAGGAAGAAAGAGTCTTTGGCATTGGCTCCGTCCTGGGCCCCTGTCTGGAGGCATTCGGTCCCTCGCAGATCCTGCTGGATGTGGATGGTAGTCGACTCCATGGACAACAGGCCTTGGACCAAACTGGTGGTTGGGGGGAGGAAGGAGGAGAACTTGGGCCTATACATAATCCAACAAGTAAACGTCAGCATGTTTTATTTGTGATGCAGAACACAGATTATTTTAATGGTGTAATTTTTATCAGGTTTAAATCTTAAAGCTTAAGATACAGGATCTGTGTCTGTACCTCCCAGATAGCAAGCAGATGTGGGCAAAGAAATGGCACTGCTGTCCCACTGTCGGCACTGGAAACCTGCTGTGAGCCAAACATGGCCCACATATTTATGACATGCATTTGGCCCAGCTGTCCCGAAACAGATCTAGCCCACCTCTGGCACAGATACAGCAGAGTTGCCTACTTTTTGCTGGTCCTAATGTGGTGCATATGTGGCCCACATCCTGCTACCGGGAAAGGTCCACCCAAGTGCCCTCAACCCATCTGGCAAGTGGGCCAGATGAAAATTGGGACAGATGTTTGCCAGACTACCTCTGCTGTTGGGCTAGGTTGGTATCAGCCTATATTAAATCCTCAGGTATTAATGACTAAATGGAAACGGCTTCGTTATTTACAGCAGCAGTGTTTGATGTAAAGCCTCTGTTTGATTCAACAGTACCAGCTATAGGGGAAATGTGATAACACTATATTCAGTCAGCTCTAGAAACAAATAAGAGAGCACTCCAGTTTCTTTTTAAATCAGCATCTCCACATGCATGTACAGCAGGTTCTTAGTGAGGAATAGAAGGCTGGGTTCTAGCTTTGCTGGCAGATACAGTGAGCGTCTGGTTCATAAGGTCAAGCAGCAAACACACAGGACAACACAGCTACAGACTGGCAGAGGGCCAAAACCCCTCTCTACTGACGGTGATGAGCGCCACCTCGTTCGACCGTCACTTAACCACCATAAGATGACTTCAAGTGACCTACAGAACGACTGGCGAGTGGTGGCTGGGGTGAAATGCACAGCGAGCATGGTTCTAAACAGGCTTCTGGAGGTCGTTAGTGATTTTCTAAATAAGCAGATCTAATACAAAATCTGATCTGGAGTTTGGGAGACTTGTTTCCAGTAGTTTCCAGAGCTGAGACATTTTGGTCAAACACAAACCCAGAAACTGTACAGCTAGAGACACTGATCATTTTGAGGTGCTCTCTTAAATTTCTCTCTCTCTCTCTCTCTCTCTCTCTCTCGCTCTCTCTCTTGCTCTCTCTCTCTCTCCCAAGAGAAAACATATTATCCATATATGTTTATATTTATTTTTATATCATTATCATATGAGCTGCTGTCTGCTGTTGTAGAGTTGGCTTGAATTTCAGAGAGAGATGATGAGAGACCAGAGAACGGGCCAAAAACAGCTTCGAAAAAGATTTCTGGTTCCATTGGACATTACATTAAAATTAAATGAGGTTTAGTCTTATCCAATGAAAGTGCCATATATAGATATATATATATATATATGAACATATACATATATATATATATAATTAGCATGTCAGAGGAGAGAGAGAGAGAGAAGCAACTAAACATTCTCCACCAAAAGAGTAGTCTACATATATAAATATATACCGTATATGCTATATATATATCTATATATATTATATATTATATATAATAATATGTTTACTTATAAAACTGTTTAGCATGGACAATCATAATCTGCAATACGTGTTAGCATGTAGATGCATCTGAGGTACATTTGGGTATCCACCCTAACCATGTAAAGAGGGAACTTCTGCCATCTCACCAGTTCTGTGTGCTGAGCAGCCACCACTTGGTGAGGCTTTGGAAATATTGCAAAATGACTGTCAGGTAAAATTTGGATTTCAGCCACGCGAAAGACATCCCACCTTTCCAGAGCTCTTTTGGAGCAGACATTGATTGTGTGGATCCAATTTATCAGCGGGAATTGGCCGAACTGTTAAATTTTGACCACATCAATGACGCCTTCAAGTCAGGCGCTTTGATTGATGTCTATGCCTCTCTCCCCACAGACATACTCCAATCTCAAAAAGCAAGCACTCAAAATGACAAGCATTTTTGGGAGCACCTACATCAGTGAGCAGACCTTATCAGGGTAGAAACACCTCGAACCTCCAACCAGAACCAGCCTCACTGATTAACACTTGCATCACCTACATATTACGACTGGCATTAACATACTCACGGCTCACAGTTCCCATGAGTCTATGGTGAAACTAAGATGAAAGGTTTCAGGACTCCTGTACTGGGAGGACAAAGCAAGTATGAATATTTCATCCACTGAACCTGTGAAATGTATTTATGAATTATGAACATCACACGTTTAGGCCAGTGTAGAGTCTATTGGCACTTTTCTTAATTTATAGCGTTTATATTAGCATTTCTTCATCAATTACTGACTAATAATGCCGCTTAACCTTTCTGAAATAGATAAGGTTGCTGTATAGTGCATGGTGTTTGATTACAGGTGACCAATTTCACACCCATCTGTGTAATTAATAGCTGTTTAATGGTCTGGCTGACCTCGACTGTGAGCACAAGGCTCCAGGTGCCGATATTCATAGTGGAGGATGTTTTCATCAGAATGAGCCTCAGTAAGTTAGATTATACAGGTCTAAAGTTTAGAGTGAAATAGCCGAGGGGTGCTAACAGCTAGGCTAACTGTAGTTCAGGTGAACTGAGCAGTGTTAGCAGCAGCTAGCTCTAAACAGTGGATACACTAATAACAGCTCTGAGGTAAATATGAGGTAACTGGTCATGTGACTATATTAATTTTCTAAAATGTAGGTCAACGATGATTTAATGGCCGTTACATATTTGGCGTGTTAGCCCAGCTGAAAGAAAAGGTAGTAATGAGACCACCATTCCTTCCTGGGACAAACCTAGAGTCCTCCAGCAGTTATGGAGAGTAGTCAGCATCTTCTTTGCAACAGGATGACCGCAGTGCTGTAGTAGTAGTAGTTGGGTAAGGATCAGCATGTTGAGGTCTGCTGGTAAAATGTGGAGACCTTATCAAGGCCCATAGAGCACTTAGCAGGTTGGGTAAGGGGCTGAGGAGGACTAATTTCTCAATGCAGGCCACATCCATCTTCAGCTACTCCTTCATCAAAGACCTGTGCAGTTAATTCAGATTTGGTGGATGCCTTCCCTGGCAAAAATCTGAGCTTCCTGTAGAATTCCCTGTAGTCTGGGATTTTAGCTACTGCCAGTAGACCCATACGCTTCCATATACTACAAATTCAGCTACAGTAGTTCCTTTACACTGTGGTCTTTGGCACGGCCAAATGCAGTTGGTCCTTTTAGCCAATCATTAACAACTGCTCTGAACCCATTGTCCACACATAGAACGAGACATTCACTGCACTGTAGCACCTCTTCTCAATTTATGAATCTCAACCATTTAGACCCCGTAGATATTTCTACCCCAATCATCCTTATACAGTGCCATCTGCAGGAGCCTGAAGTTACTCCCACTTTAAACATGCAAGGTGACTAAGTTTTTGTTGGGTCAGCAAAAATGACAAGGATGAAACAAAGACCGTTTAATTTTCTTCTGAATTTAAGATATTTGCACAAACTGGTGAGAAAGATAAGCCAGTTGAGTGCATCAAATGGAAGCAGGGCTAGAAAACAGGACACTGAAGTAATTGAAGCTGTCATCAGAGCTGTGAATCCAGGTTTACAGTTGAGAGACATGCTTTGGAATTAAATGTGGACTGACACCTTGTAGGTCACAGACACTACCTTGTAGGTCATAGACATTACAAGGTAGACAGTAGCACAGATTTGTATCACCAGCTGACTAATATATCACAGGACCCAAAAAAGTCAGCTCAGAGCTTTGTATTCAGGGCCACTGAGCTGGAAGAGGAACTGATGTGGAAAGCCACGAATGACTGAACAGTTTTACCAAGACACCATTCAATGAAAATACCTCTGCTCCATTCAATCAGGGCTACTAAGTGAGTCTGTGATGTTTCAGATTTTATCTGAGTAATGTCCAAATTCCAGATGAAGTACTCATTGAAAAACTGAATGAGGCTGCCAAGCTGGAGGTTGAAGAGCTGGAGGAAAAGAGTTACCACAGGCAAACGTTTATGAGCTTCAAACAAAAACCCAGCGACCTCTTACCTTCCAAGCCTTCTAGAACCCTTAGTACTATGACTGTCAAGACAGCAAGAGAGATTGGAGTGAAAACTAAAGAGCCAGTTGACCCAGGATTCTATAAGCAGTGCTTCCACACGCCTGGGTTCAGTAAAGTACCTGGACCCATCTAAAAACTCGCACCCCATTGACTTGGTAGGCAGATGCTACTTTGACAGCCACCCAGTCGAATCACTGACACCGGTGTGCAGGCCAGCATCATAAATGACACCTGGGGACAACTTCCACACACCTCTGTGGAACCTATTGCACAGTTACTGTGAAAACTGACACCTACTGGTCTTGCTGCTAGCAAGAGAGAAATTCCAATTAAAGGCTGGACTGAAATGAGATTTAGGGCAGCTGGTGAACTCACATTAAGCCCAAAGCTAAAGGTGCCAATCTTCCAGGTTTCCAATGACCCAACTGAGGCTGAAGACCAATAATAGGTTACAATGTCACAGAAGACATAGTTGGGGGCTGAGAGAAAACATGAGAAGAAAAGGGGGGCTTCTCTATAACACTCACCCAGTGGTACAACTGTTGGAGCAGATGGGCCAAACAAATCTACATCCTTGCTAGCATAAGCTCTCAATGCTCAAATCAAGAAATGTGTCCTCTGATGAGGCCTGCTCTGTTGACTGGTGAGCTGGCTAGGATCCCAGATAGACGGGTATAGTATATTTGCCCGTTCCAGTAGTGAGCACCACTGAACAAAACATTTCCCTGAACCACTCAAGATTGTAGGCTACTTGCTGTTCATGAAAAGCAGCGACACACCAGCAGCCCAGCTGGAGAACAATACAGTGGAAGTCAATGCCAGAGAGCCTAAGAGCAAAGCGAAGAAAGCCTTGCAGCCGTGTGAATAGAACCAGCCATAAGCAGTAAGGAAAGGATACTGAGAGAGGAATGCCATCCCTTTTTCATTTGATGACAATGATGTACGCTGCATCCCTGCATGACCCTATCCCTGTATCAGTCCCGGAACCATCACACAAGGTCTCCCCATTCTGCTCCTTGTAATGCTGTGAGGGAGAAAGACAGCAGCTTGCGACTCTGCCTTAACTCTAGGCTGTTGAACCGCAGGTCAGCACCTGACCACCGTCCCACCCCTATAATATGGGACCTGCTTGATACACTCCCTTGGACATTATGTGTCATATCCTGGGGCCTACAAAGTGGTACTACAGGCAGCATGGTCCAGGGCTATCTGGTTAGCATGCTGATTCAGTAGATATCTCTACAGCACGATACATAGACATCTATAACACCATAGGGCTTTAGCTGAGAGCTCTTTTATTAAACACAGCAGCAGCGGCGACCTCCACCCAATGCTAATGAACAGTATAGTCAAGCTCAGATACTTCTGGTACTATGCTTACTGCTGAATAACCTCCACTAGATAAATATACTGTAGCTGGTTAGACCCGGTGTCTGATTTAATGCATAGCCAGTCTGAAATGTATGCCACTGATGCATCACTAGTGAAACCCAACAGCTTTCCAGTTATCTAATTTTACGTCCACATTGTGCAGCCCTAGTTCCAATTATTTGGGAACTTCAACCCCGCCCCAAAATGTCACACACTCATTGGAAACACATTGTGCAGAACACACTTAGTACAGAACATCAAGCCCAGAGCATGAAGCACTGAACAGAACGAACTATTCTGTGACTCAAATCTAGATGTTAATGCTTGTATATTGACCACGGCTGGTGTTTCACATGACGAGGAAGCAGCAGTGCTATTTGACAGCTTTCCTTGTCTACCAAATGCTAAAGCATGAACTTCCCCCAACCTGCCGGAGTAAAACATGTGATCTGTTGTCATATCTGGCTCAGAAGCCGATAAACAGCATGAAAGTGAGAGGGATAAGATAACTGTAGGCCCTGTGTAATGCAGCTGCAATGGTAAATATCATGCCACATGACATTAGAAGAGATGTTATCACAGTGACCTGCATGCGTTTGCCGTGACTGTATCATGTTCACAAGTCTGACCTTGTCAAACCTGTCCCGTTGGGGGAGTTGGGGGTCTGGATTTCATGTCAAACAGAAGCATATGTACATGCACTCATCATCAAAATAATAGCTGTACCCAGAAGGAAGTGTGGGAGTGCAGTGCTAAGGGGAGAAAGATAAAGGTTACCAGGAACAATAAATGATGATATATTTAGACTGATATGGGTAATTTTCATTGAGCTACACATACAGAAGTAGTGTTGGAACGCCATGTTTGCAAATCCTACAGGCCAGACGACTCAGTATGGAGTTGTAGAGGTTCTTAATGCAGCTTGAATATTCTACAGTTCCTGTAGATGGTGCGGTAGGGATAGAAATGGAGTGACACCAGGCCTTCTGGATGTATGATGGTGACAACAAACTGTTCATCTTGGTGCTGACCACGGTGCATCCACACATAAATTCGTTGGTCATCTCCAGCAAGACAAAAGTGGGACTCGTCACTGGAGATGACCCACTGCCATTCTGAGTCACTCCATCACAGTCTGGCACGACACCATTGCAGTCGTTGGCGTTGTTGACGTGGTGTTAAAGGCAGTAAGACTGGTGTGGGGCATTGACTGGTGTGGCTGGACAATATATTTTGGCACCAGAGGCTTTGAACTCTTATGGGCACCATGCGCTTAGATGAAGATAACCCAATGTGGTTGTGTGGTTCAGGAGTAGTTGTGTTTCTTGGAGTTATAGTGCTGGCATTGCATTCAGTGGTGGCCTCCAGCATTACCCTCTCTGTGGTTTGTGTTTGGGTAGCACTGGCCTGGCCTGACTTACTGTTGAAATGGCTGTTCAGTATACAGCATTTGCTTGTAGGTGCAAGAAGTTTGCATCTTCTGCTCTACCGATGCTACAGTGGTGTCAGAAGTGCGGTATGGCCTCTGTATGTGGCTTTTGAAGAATTCCAACTCCAGAGAAATGGGTTTACCGAGCACAATGCTTGCCCTCTCTCTAATGGGTCCAGCCAGCCAAGAGCAAGGCAGCTGGCTGGGCAAGGTGTTGAAGGTAACAGCACAGCGAAGGTTGGCAGGGGAACCCAGCTGGAGCCTGGCGAAAGGTAGATGACACACATCTGCTAATCACGCTTCAACAACAAGGATGTCTGGGAGTCATTCTCCACCTAGATGTGAGTGGGACCGGAGGGAACAGCCCTACAGGTACTTGTGGATGTGGCCCTGGAACAACATGATAAACTTGCATTGTTGACCACAGCCCTCCAGCGATGCTACAGGCAGGTGCTGATGGAGTGGTCAGAAAAACAGCTGCTCCATGAGAGGCCAAACTAAAGGGAGTATGGATAAGCAAGCTGGTGGAAGAGCTTATCAGCAGAGCTGGGGCAATGAGTTAGGGCTCCCTGGTAGTGTGACCTTCCCTGAGGGGAAAGCCACCTACATATGAGGAGCAGAACATGCAGCGTTAAAGCTAGGTGGTGGATCTCTTGGGGCAGGATGTGCAATCCAGTCAACAGCACCACAGCTTTTTGTGGGCAAAGCCCCAAAGCTGGAGGAGCGGATCACGAAGCACCAGTGCCAGCGGATCCCCAAAGGCTGAAGAGGATGATGGAAAAGTGGAAGGCAGCTAGGAAGAGTGCCACGGCTGCTGTCATTGCTGCCAGTAGCACCATATTTCACACTGTGAGCTGTAAGGTGTTCCGCCATGTCTGGGAGGAGGAAGGGAGGTGAGGTCCTAAGAAGATCTGGAGACAACCTAGAGAAATGTTGGGCTTAAAGGTAGGTGGGACATACTACAGTGGAAGTCAAATTTTTAAACTAGTCCTACAGTTTTAAACTCAAAGTCCTGGTTCACTGGTTAGCCATGCCTGACAAGCTTTAAGCCCACCATTAGCCCATAGCTGTAAAGTAAGTTAGCATGTGTGCCACCCAAACACACCTTGTGCAATGTGGTAACAACAAACATTAGCTCTTTTTGGCTAACAGTAGCATTTTGCAGGCTAGCTTGTTTGCTTATATCAAGTGTACTCCAGAGACATTTAATAAACAACCTTATCTAACTCCAGGCCAATTTACTTATCACTAGAAAGTATGATGGTTCATTTTTGTGCTTATGAATCTTTTATGTCTCAAGTCCAATCAAAGAGACTGAAATTATAAATGGAAAAAAAAGAGAAATTATGATTATTACTTTGTCATTTGTCTGTCTCAGTCCAGAACTGAGACTGAGATATTAGATTGTTTTAGGATATAAAAAAGAAAAAATAATATATATATATATTTTTTTAATAGAATTTTGAATGGAATTTTTAATGAAAACAAGGCAATAAAGTTGCAAATTCTTCTATTTTTGAGAAACAAATGAAAGAAAGGTAAAGCTATGTCTCTGTCCCTTTAAATCTCACTGTAAATCTACATCATATATGTTTTTATTTCATATTTTTATTTAATAGCATTGTTAATATGGTGGCTCAGCACAGCTATATCCCTGCAGTGATATGTATCTCCAGTTTGTTGATATTTACTTTGATGCATCAGTTGAACACAGAAGCTACTGTTTACATTGCATTAAACTACTATGAGGAATGGACCAACAGAAATGGCCCAAAAGCACCAAAAGTCTGGTTCCATCGACTTCCATTGAAGCCATTTTCCATTTTTACCCTCTACTGTAAAGCTGCCATTTCGGCATTACTGTTTTCCTTTGGACAGTGATGTAGTGCCATGTGTAACACTGAGCATTAAGTATCAGTAGATTAGGTCTTAAACCTAAGCTCATTCTATACCAGAAATGAAGTAGAACTGTGGCTGATCCAGCATAGAAGGGCTTTTATACTGGTAACTCGTGGGCTGATAAGTGCACTGTAGAGGCTCCCCTCCAGGACTGGCTTGAGAACCAACAGTAGGTCTTTCACAGCCCATTTGTGGTCTGTGGCCCAGTGGTTTAGCTTGTTTAGCCATGTTTGCAACAAATGAGCACTAAAATTTGAAGAAAATTGTTCCAGGACATATAATATATAATCCCACAGCATTACTGAGGCTACAGCAATGCAGCTCAGACGCTGGCTCAGTAGGTTCAGTAATTGCAATGATGCTGTTTTACTACATAGACCTACTAAACTGTCCATGTGCTGCACGCAACAAGACCCATTTAAACATGATTACCAGGATGAACAGTATCACAGCATCATGGTGATTAAATTTAAAATACTAATCCTAAATTAATATTAGGCCCATCAGCCTGCAGAGACCAAGCATATAAATCCAGTCTTCCAGTTCATCCACGGGCGGACCATGAGGATAATGAGAGGAGGGATGCATGTGCGCAAGTGCATGTACACGTTCGCATATTTCTCATCCACAGCTGCCGGTGATTTGAGGAATGCTTCCAGCTCTTTCATAGAAATTCACTTTGATCCACACCACAGACTGCACTTGTAGGTAGAAAGCCCTACACTCATACTTCCACTCACTGGCCACTTTATTAGAAACACCTGCCTCATACTTCCACTCACTGGCCACTTCATTAGAAACACCTGCCTCATACTTCCACTCACTGGCCACTTCACTAGAAACACCTACCTTGTGCTTCCACTCACTGGCCACTTTATTAGAAACACCTGCCTCATACTTCCACTCACTGGCCACTTTATTAGAAGCACCTAGCTGTGCTTCCACTCACTGGCCACTTTATTAGAAACACCTACTTTGTGCTTCCACTCACTGGCCACTTTATTAGAAACACCTACTTTGTGCTTCCACACACTGGCCACTTCATTAGAAACAGCTGCCTCATACTTCCACTCTTTGGCCACTTTATTAGAAACACCTAACTTGTACTTCCACTCACTGGCCACTTTATTAGAAACACCTAACTTGTACTTCCACTCAATTGCCACTTTATTAGAAACACCCACCTTGCACTTCCACTCACTGGCCACTTTATTAGAAACACCTACTTTGTGCTTCCACTCACTGGCCACTTTATTAGAAACACCAACGTCATACCTCCACTCACTGGCCACTTTATTAGAAACCCCAACTTCATACCTCCACTCACTGGCCGCTTTATTAAAAACACCAATCTCATACCTCCACTCACTGGCCGCTTTATTAGAAACACCAACTTCATACCTCCACTCACTGACCAGTTTATTGGAAACACCTACCTCATATGTCCTCTTACTGGTTACATTACTGGACACATATACTTTATTAAAGTACAGTATTCACTATAGGTGTACATGGGGGTTGCACATGGTTTTGGATCAGAAACAGATCAGAAACATTGAACAGAGCATGAATAAAATCATGCCACATTTTCACAATTAAAAAAATCAGATATGGTGTGCAAGAAAAGCCAGACGCTCACAGGTCTTCTTTTAAACAAGACTTTGAAGCCACACCAAATAATCAAATCAGCTGGAGCCTAAACAAGTATACCTCTACAGGTGCTGAACTGAGACAGACCTCCTTATACAACTTTCCTTTCTTCGGCCTGATGTCCACCCATTGGGTAAGTTAAGTGTTCAAACTGTGCAACAACAGATGGGCTGTCTCTAATCTAAGTGCTGCTGGCTCTACACCTTAGAGAATCTAATCTAACTGTACCCCAGCTCCACGGGAGGAGTTTCTAATAAAGTGGCCAGTGGCATCCCACAGTGTGGACTCTCCAATCACATGTATGATCAGTGTATACCGAAATATCCCTGTTAGTCTCTACCTATCCTGACACAGTTTAGCTCCTACTACAAGTGCCCTGTGCTGCAGGGTTGAACAGGTCCAGCTCATTTCCAGCGTTCCGGCAGCAGGCGTTTCTATTTACTTGTAAAACGTCCGATCCGCTAATGCGCGCTATTCAGTGCAGTGCGGTGTGGGCCTGTGCAGCTGCTGCCGCCTCTCTCCTGCTGTTACAACTTCATTTTCCATGCATCCCTCCTGTCTGCATAAGAGACTACAGCTCCATTGCTCCCCAGAGGCTGTGCACGGGAGCTGTCTCTCTTTGCCTTCAAGTACCCAAGCTAATGTATTCTCTTTGTGCTCTCAAGCATGAATATATTACTCACGCTTTTCGGTGCTGGAGATGGAAAGAGGACGCCTGGTGCTCCGGCCTGCGTTTGGCAGCATCCTTCTGAAACCCAACGTAAAGTCTTAAAAGAATAGCTTGGTGAACATTCTGATTTACACAATTACATGCCAAGCTCAATGTAGTAAACAAGCCAGCACATGGCCGGCGTCTGAACTCTGCTTCTGTAGTTTTGATGTTACGGCTTGTTTACTAAAAGTTAAGCACTTTGAGCTTGCCATCAGCTTTTAAAGCTTGTATGTTCTTCCTTTACTAAATGAGTTTATCCTCTATAATAAGATACAGGGGTTGGACAATGAAACTGAAACACCTGTCATTTTAGTGTGGGAGGTCTCATGGCTAAATTGGACCAGCCTGGTGGCCAATCTTCATTAATTGCACATTGCACCAGTAAGAGCAGAGTGTGAAGGTTGAGTTAGCAGGTAAGAGCACAGTTCTGCTCAAAATACTGCAATGCACACAGCATTATGGGTGACATACCAGAGTTCAAAAGAGGACAAATTGTTGGTGCACGTCTTGCTGGCGCATCTGTGACCAAGACAGCAAGTCTTTGTGATGTATCAAGAGCCACGGTGTCCAGGGTAATGTCAGCATACCACCAAGAAGGACGAACGTCCACCAGCATCACGTAGTGAACTGGCCACTATCCTGCAAGAAGAATGGCTTAAACTCCCTCTGACCACTGTGCAGGACGCAGTATATGTCATTCCCAAGACCAACTGACGCTGTATTGGCCGCAAAAGGAGGCCCTACACCATACTAATAAATGATTGTGGTCTAAAACCAGGTGTTTCAGTTTCATTGTCCAACCCCTGTAACTAAGCTGGCTGACTAGTGATGAACTGAAATCAGAATAAGCCTTTATGTTGTTTAGAAGTCATGAGATTAAATATGCAACAAGCTAATGCTAGCTAGCTACGTTCCTCACAAACCACTGGCTCAATAGAACAGCTGCACCCAAAAGGAAGTGTGGGATTGCAGGGGTGTTGGGAAGGAAGATAAAGGATACCATGAACAATAAGTAATGATAAGTTTAGACTGATATGGGTAATATTTGTTGAGCTACACATACAGAAGTAGAGTCACTCAGTATGGCGTTGGGCTGTGACAATCCATCCCATGCAGCCCAAATATTCTCACACTGTTCCTGTAGATTGTGCGGTAGGGGTGGAGGTGGAGTGACACCAGTCCTTCTGGACGTGTGATGTGTGATAACAAACCATTCCTCATTCCACATTACCTCCACACACAGATTCGTTGTTCGTGACTCGCCACTAAAGATGATCCGTTGACATTTGGAGTCGCTCCATTGCAGTCTTTGGCGAGGCTGACGCGGTGTTAAGGGTAGTCATCATAACGTCCTCTGTGCATGTGGTCCTGAGTCATGCAGGTGTCTGCCAATGGTGCTAGTGCTAACAGGATGGCTCATGGAGGGCATCACTGCTCACTGTAAATCCACAATCATGGCTGATGGGTTACTCCCACATGTTGTACAAGTGGTGAGTTCTTTTCGGTTGCTTTCGAACTCTTCTCTGAGGCTTACTTCACTTGCAAAGGATGCTACCAGCACAACAGGATGTGTCAGAATGGAAGGCATGAGCAACAGGATGACCTTATAGAGTCAGTCAAATACAGCGATAAGGCCCGTCCTTGCTAACGTCTAATGATGTCAGACCTACCCACCAAGTTTCATTTCTGTGGGTTGAGTCCTTGTGGATGCAACTATTTCTCTCAATGATGGAGGCGCGTATATGTGCTTAATGCTTTTATTCAAACAGTCTTTTATGTTCATACTGCCTTTTATCTTTCATCATTTATGTAAGTCTTATGTTATCACTCTTTACTATTCCCAAACTGTAATATTTCCAGCCTAAGCTTTGCCTATACAAATGTCCCATACTTGCCTAGCGTGAATTTCTCAGAGCTGCATTCACTTGTCCAATTGACATTGAAAGGTCTGGTTGATTTTGCTTCAACAGACTGATCTGGTGTTAGCATAGAAAGCAAGCTCTGCCAGGCTCTTACGTCTGAATAGACATGACATTATGTTGAATGGTAGCTTGAAGGACATTTGGATATCAGTATTCAGTGAAGCAATGAAGCTGCTGCCTCTTTCATAGCACACAGATGTACAGGGAGAATACATACGGTAAGCAGAATGTAATTAATGATGAATCATTGCTGCTGTATGTACCTAAAAATACACAGTCGACTCACATTATTATGACCGCTTCCTACTTTCGATGGCAGCAGCATGAAGTTCATGAAGGCAGTCGCATTTTCAAGGCACTCTCTGGGCCTAATCATCCATATGGAAGGCACTCTTAGCCGATTTGGGTATCAATCCTTGCAGATCACATACATGCTGATTGCCTTCCCTGAAGCAGATGGGATCTTCCGGCAGGACAATGCGAAATGCCACATGGCTAGAAATGTGCCACATTGGTTGGAAGAGCATGACAATGACTGTGAAGTACTACCCTGGACCCCTAAATCTCCAGATTAGAACCCAATTGAACATCTGTGGGACCACCTTGATCGTTGCGTTCACTCTGTGGATTCTTCCCAACACACCCTCCAGCAGCTGTGGGAGGGAATGCGGTCATCATGCCTGTGATAACCTACCCGGACCTTACTGAGTTGCTCCCAGACCGTCTGTGCTGCACACAGCGGTTACTCTGGATATCAGCCGGTGGTCATAATCATGTGACTCGACTGTGTACATGTGAATTGTAGACGTGTGGCGATATATAAATCTCACTTCAACATGTTGAGATGTTATTGGTTAGTGAATGTTGTTAACCAAATGCTAGATGGTGTTTCATGATGGGAGAATGTTTGTATTCTGAGTAATATGATGCAATAGATTGTGCTTAATGTGACCAACATAAACCAACCGGGTGTGAAAGGTCCAATTTGATTTTAAATTGATTTCTTAAAATGGTCTCAAATCAAGTACAATGATCTGTCAGTTGAATAAGACACTGATCCAAAGCAGGTAAAAATGTACCTTACAGTATTACAGCGACAGTCCAGTCTTTGGTTTCCCGATGGTAGGCCGTTTGGCTGTAGCTAGAAATCGTGGTTTGTTGAGGGTTCCTTATTTTCGGAAGTGGTTCTCTTTATGCCAGACGTCTCGGCGTGGTGTTGTAGAGGTTCCTAATGGTGTCCTGTAATAATTGATCCCATCCAGCTTGAACATTCTCACACAGTTCCTGTGGATTTTGTGGTAGGGGTGGAGTAACAAACTCCACACATGGATTCACTGGTCGTCTCCACCAAGACCAAAGTGGGTCTCGTCACTGAAGATGACTCGCTGCCATTCTGAGTCACTCCATGACAGTCTGGCATAACACCATTGCAGTCTTTGGTGACGTTGAGGTGGCGTTAAAGGCTGCTGCTCGGAAGCTTGTAAGAAATAAGGCTATACACTTATACATGTTTATATGTAGTACAATGAATCCTTCAGAAATTATGACGGTAAAGGGACAGGTTAGCACTGGAAGACACTCTTAGCCTTTCCACTGAGCTGTCTGTCAAACAAACCCATTTCCTCATATAGGGCAAGTTTACTATAGTTTAGGCCTTTACCTTTTTATTAGAGGTTTCAAGGCTACAGACTTTTTAAAGTCACCAGGTATGTGATGAAAGCTGACATCAACTGACACCAATGACGTCATGAAAAAACTCTTTGCACCCAGCGACTGAAAAAATCTGACCTAAAAATCAATGACAAAGCCAAACTCCACAAGTCGGTGGCGCGTGACATGCCCTTTCCAGCGAGCCCTGGATCAGACTGCTAGCCTTCAGGGAACCAGAGATCCAGACCGCGGAATCTCACAAATCTCAGGCACACTCGAGGCAGCCTTGCTGAGATACTGTCCTGTGGCGGCGGTCCGGAGAGCCAGAGGAATTTAGAGCACCGTATCTCGGCCAACATAAGAGTAACCGCCTTCATACTTACTGTATACCAAGACTGTTAATTGTAGTCTTCTGTAATTCAATACCTGATCTTCTATAATTCAATACCTGATCTCTGAAGCGCTGCAGATTAGCAGAGACGTGTCAGCATGAAGCTAACCTCCACAGTCCAGTAGGGAATGATGTGCCTTTTCCAAGCCCTGGATCGCCATCAGGAGACTGGGTCCCAAAATCAACAGACTCCTCACCGGTTGTCTTCTCTGTCAAAGCTTGTATGGTCTTTCAGCCCTCAGAGATTCTGCAGTAGTTGCGAGAGCATTGTGTGAGAGTGTGTACAGTACGGTTGTAGGCGGGACACAAGGACTCTGTTACGAGATGATGTCACCTTGTAACAGATGAATTAGAATACATAGAATGGAATAGGATCTGGAGGGCTGGACATTACATGGAGGTGTTTCATACAGCTGAGAAATATAGTTTGTGTGGGAGGAGGTTTCTCTCTCTGGTGTGTACTTCAAGCTTTAGAACATGACAGACTGTTTACATGCACTAACAGCTCCATAACCCACTAAAGGAAATAGAAAGACTAGAACAGCATAACAGAAATGGCAGCTAGTGAGCTGTCTGATGTTGCTGTGTTAGTGACAGTTTGATTACATGTGGTGGTGCTTCCTGTAGGAGGCTGCTGTTATTCCTTATCCTCCCAGCTTGGTACCATTATGTGATAAGGGGACATCTAGCTTGCAGCCATGACTTCATTAGCTAGAGAGTAAATTAGCAATAACACCACCAACAACAACATCGAGCTCTCTATAACTCAGTGATGGTATTTCAGACTGGCCCCAATAACAACACTGCATGTATTGAATACTGTGGTTACCTTGTTACTGCCTCACTGAACACACTAAATGGGCATTCATTATCAGCTGAACTGAGCATACACTCATCATCAATAGAATAGCTGCACAAACAGCTGCACCCAGAAGGAATCAGCCGACAGGAATAAAACTTGGTGGGTAGGACTGACATCATGAGACATGCAAATGGTTCAAGCTTCACGCTTGGCCAGACTGACCCAGACTGACCCAGCAGCCACAATTGTGTTCATTCGGCAGCAGTGATGTTATCCATGTGTCAACCTGTTAGTACCAGCACCACTGGAAGACGGCTGCATGACAGGACTACATGCACGCTGATCGTTACAACATCTGCCCTTAACACCACGTCAACATCGCCAAAGGCTGCAATGGTGTTGTGCCAGACTGTCATGAAGGGACTCAGAATGGTAGCAGGTCATCCTCAGTGACGAGTCCCGATCTTGTCTTGGTGGAGACGACCAACGAGTCCTGTCATTTCATCTTCACCCCCACCGCACAATCTGCAGGAACTGTGTGAGGATATTCAGAATGGATTATCGCAAGACACCATTAAGAACCTCTACAACTCCACGCTGAGACGTCTGGGACGTTGGGTTAGCAAACATGGCAGTCAAGCTCTACTGAGAGACACTAGTTCTGTATGTGTAGCTCAATAAGTATTGTCCATATCAGTCTAAATTTATCATCACTTACTGTCAACATCTGTCTTTCTTTCCAATAGCACTGCAATCCCACATGTCTTTCTGGGTGCAAGTATTCTTTTGATGATGAGAGTTTTGGGAAAATAATGGGGATAATTATTGGCACATTTTATACTTTATGTTACAATTAACTCAGCAGAGAGGTGTTATGGTTGTTTCCTGTGGAGGATGTGCTAACACACTGTCATCAACAAAGCGGGGATATTCGAACCTCATGAACATCAAAGAAACAATCAATAAAGCATCATCAAACCAAACATCTTTTCCAAAGAAACATTCATCAATTCCAAACCAAAGCTTAGGTTTCACGTAGGTAATATTTTATTTGCTCGTTTAATTTTTCAAAACTATCTTTTTTTTCCTTTTTTTTGAATAATAAATTTCATACTTTGAGGTCCATAAAGAATCATCACAATCGAACAGAAAATACTGTAGAAAAGAATAGCACTGGTAGAATTAAAAAATAAACCCAAGCAAATGAACGCTGTTAATGCAGTTTAGCTCGTCTTCCCCATGCCCTCCTCTTGCATGTTCCGAAACGAAGGTAGAGGAAGGGGACAGACGAACGGACAGACGGACAAGAAAACATGACATACACAGGGACTGGAATGGCTAGAGTGATCTGCACCTAGCTTATTACCCCAGGACAAAGGGATTAGTGTTCAGGACCCTGGACAGCTCCTATTCTCTTATGGTCTTACAATGGGATTTCCTTAGGAGAGGTGGTGGGCAGTGAATTCCCCAGCAGGCCTGAAACGGTGGAACCGGGCATGGGAACCCATTCACATACAGGCCGGACTACTTCAGGCCTCTAACATGGTGCTCTCGTTTGGTATGGCATTTGTATAAAGGCTAAGGGGGAGAAAGCAAAACAGACAGGCTGTCATTGTAAAACGGTCTATATCTAGCAACACATGATGACATTTACTTTTCTTTTTTTCTCTTTTTTTAACGTTTTATTATTGAAAAAGAAAAAGACAAAGAAAAAGAAAAAAAAAACGGTCGGAGGAGCAGATATAATTTTGCATCATCTATACAACAGGCTATAAAACACCACTGTCACACAGTCCAGAGAGCACATTTAGATGTGGGCGTACTGTATAAACATATGTAATAAGATACTGTTGCGTGCAAGTGTTCCCCAAGTGATCCTCACACCGCCTAGCTTCGCGGCCTCAACTTTCCCCCTCCGACGGAGGAAGTAAGGCCTTGAGATTGCTTTTCTGAGATTGCTTTCGGATCCCCAGGCTGGCGGCCTTTCTGTTCTTTTGCACCCATGATAGATTTAGCCGAGGAGCCTCGCGAGAGTCCGCACCAGCCGCGCAAGAGTCTGCACCAGCCGCGCGGTCGCCGCTTCTATAAAAGGTGCAAAAACAAAAAGAGAGAGAGAGAGAGAAAGACATTTGGTTGATTCCTTAGACACAGGCTGAGATGCTGGTCCTTTTCTTTCCTCCCCATCTCCCATCTTCCTTCCTTCCGATCCCCTCATGTTTGTGTAACATTAGAGCTTGCGCAGCGTCTCCAGCCATAAACAAGTCCCAGCAGCAAACACGGGCGACGGAAAGGAAACATCCACGGCTTTTGACATCCCCCTTCCCCAGCCCCTTCTGTTCTCCGGTAAACAAGCGAGTGCAATCACAGCATCTTGTCCGTCCAACGCTAGAGGTGCAGATGGGCTTGTATTGATAACCTGCTTATCGGTTACGGGTAATTGTTGGCTATTTAATCAGCTTTGTTTTCCCTCAGACCAGTCTGTTGTTGGCAGGACCGTCCGGCTTGTCCAACTGAACCCGTGCCAGCTCGGTCCGCCACCACTACCGTCGTCCTTCTGTTCCCTCCATCCGTTCTGGAGGAAAACGCAGAAGAACCTTCCCCTCTCGTCCCCTGCCCCCTTGCCCACCCCCTCAGGTGCATCTTGCCATGTAATGCCATATCTTGGATAAATGTTCTAGTTTTTCAAAGCAGTTTAGTTGTTTTCTCATCAGTTCTCGTTATTATACACAGGACGGGTTGTCGTATTATTCTTTCGGCGTCAGAAAAAAAAGACAAAAAAAAAAAAAACTCAAGTCCTCGAAAAGTTGGTCCAGCAAGTACCCAGCGAATCCGGAGGGATCAAACATAATATTCCTTGTCCTTGTTTTTCTTGCCCTTGCTGGCGCTTTTGGCCGTGTTGACCGGTTTCTCCTTCACCACCGTGCCGTTGGACTGCGCTGAGTTGCTGATGTAGTTGCGGCTCTCGTCCACATGGTAGGAGCCTTCGTCACGGTTGCGGTACTTGTACATGGCATACAGGAGGATGAGGATGCAGAGAGCAGCGGCCGCTACGATTCCAACCACCATACCCGTGGTGCTGCTGGACTCTCGGACCACCTCCACCGGGTCGGGATAGCCCTTCACGCCAGGACCCGTTGGACTTGCTGGAAAGGCAAAGAAAGAGCAACAGGTCAGCATGATGACACCTTATAGTTCCATTGCCTGACCACTGTATAATAAACATACTGTAGGTCCACTATAAAGGTGTACATACACAACTCTGTCATGTGCTATTTGTCATCCATCCTTTAGCGAGTCCAGTTTCTGACCACCGGACGACCAGTCAGAACTTGTGTGGTGCAACAGCAATGCTGACATGGTAATGGCATGGGCTCAGGATAATCCACCAATCAAATCTGTTCAGTCAACAGCGCTCTGTGGGCAGCTGCCTGTGAGCACTGACGAATGACTAGAGGATGACCAGCACAAGCTACACAACAGCAGATGTGCTATTGTCTCTACACTGTGAACCAGCAAAGTACAAGAGTCTAATAGAGTGGACAGTGACCAGCACAACACACACTAACACACATCCAACCCATCAGTATCATTGCAGTGCTCAGAATGACATGCCACCCACATAATACCTACTCTGGGGTGGTCCTGAGCACTGTGTACAGCGAATCAGATAAACTACAGTCCGCAACTGAAGAAGTACAATGTCCACCTATATGGTAAGAGCTGAAAAAATGGACACTGAGTGTACATACAATGTGTACCTAATAAAGTGGCACAAATATCCAGCCATGAGCAGCATTTTGACTAGAAACCAACAGCTAATGAAGGGTTTGACAAGGGCTAAGGTTGCACCAAGAAATGGGTCTTTAACTGTACACCATCGAGGACACCAATGACACCAGCAAGGACACCAATGACACCAGCGAGGACACCAATGACACCAGCAAGGACACCAATGACTGTCTATTGCAAGGACAGCAAGGACACCAATGACACCAGCGAGGACACCAATGACACCAGCAAGGACACCAATGACTGTCCATTGCAAGGACAGCAAGGACACCAATGACACCAGCAAGGACACCAATGACACCAGCAAGGACACCAATGGCTGTCCACTGCATGGACGCCAAGGACAGCCTTTGGTGGCCTTGCTGGTGTTTTCTATGGTTTGATATGGTTTGAAAAACAGTTTTCATGGTCACTCTATCACGCTCCTAGATTGAGTTGCTTTGTATCCTAAAACAGCCATATAGGAAACCTGCTACTACAGTGCTAGTGCTACCCAAAATCAGTCACAGGACAAAACAGATGGCAAGTGTTCTCCCTCAATTGCTAATCCCAAGTTGTACCACGCTTGCCGGCACAGTAGCTCCTTTTGGCCCCGGGAAATGATGCTGTAACTGATTCTGGCTGCATGCTGAAGAATGCCTTCCCTGCCTGGTAATGAAATGACCTGCAAAGCTCTCGGCCACGCCGCAAAGCAAAAACATAGCATTAGTGGGGCGATACCCCTTATCAGAAAGAACAGCGCTGATGATTCCAACACTTAGCCAACACACAGGCCACGCCATTATCATGCAAATTACAAACATAGAGGCAGCATCGACTGTGACCCAGGCCTCAGATGGATCCAGTGACCGCCCTTTAACATACTCTAAATGCTTGATAAGGAGGGATTAACGACTCGGCAGACAGTGCTTTGGGAGCCATTTGCGGCGCTGAATGGGAAGCTGATTACATATCAGTGAGCCTCCATTATGTACGAGAGCCATCCAAATTATAATCCCACTCCCATCAACTCTGATAGCACTCGGCGCCATAACCCTTCATTATTCTGTCGCTCTATCTCTCTCGCTCGCTTGCGCTCTCTCGCCCTGTTAATGCTCTCGGCTGATCAAACATCTCTCACCCCGTACTCCTTTTCCCTCCTTTTCTTCTCCCCACCTTGAATTTTTTTTTGAACATTTTCTCCACTCCTCACATAGAAATGCCCATTAGGCTAATTCCTGTTTCCAACCACTGAACCTGTTGAACAAATAGTCAAACAACAGGCATAGAACCTTTCCAGTAGAGGATATTCACCTTTGTGCTTCTGATGGACAAATACGGTTCTTTAAGGAAGCATCCAGACACTGTACAGAAACGCTCTGTCCGACTACTATAACGGGACATGAGTGCACACACTCAGCTCAGCTCAAGCTACAGACAGTAGCTCAATGGCTCAATCTCCACTGAACTTTACTTCTCCCAGAAAATGGGCATTTGCTCCCCAAACCAAATTTACAGTGGCATCATACTAACGGTAATACACATCACACATGTCATTTGGGTATCAGTCATGTGTACACAATCCCGTACTGGACTGATGCACTTCAGTGTAGACATTGCACTGAAAACTTTTACTGAATGTACTGCAGAAAATGATACTACATTTGGGATCTACACTGCACAAAATGATACTCCAGTGGCTCTGCTAACGGTACTACACTGCACTGAAATGGTACTACACTGCACTGAAATGGTACTACACTGCACTGAAATGGTACTACACTGCACTGAAATGGTACTACACTGCACTGAAATGATACTACACTGCACTGAAATGGTACTACACTGCACTGAAATGATACTACACTGCACTGAAATGGTACTACAGTGCACTGAAATGGTATTACACTGCACTGAAATGGTACTACACTGCACTGAAATGGTACTACACTGCACTAAATTGATACTACACTGCACTGAAATGGTACTACATTGCACTTAAATGGTACTACACTGCACTGAAATGGTACTACACTGCACTGAAATGGTACTACACTGCACTAAATTGATACTACACTGCACTGAAATGGTACTACATTGCACTTAAATGGTACTACATTGCACTTAAATGGTACTACACTGCACTGAAATGGTACTACACTGCACTGAAATGGTACTACATTGCACTGAAATGATACTACACTGCACTGAAATGGTACTACATTGCACTGAAATGGCACTACACAGCACTGAAATGGTACTACAGTGCACTGAAATGGTACTACACTGCACTGAAATGGTACTACACTGCACTGAAATGGTACTACACTGCACTGAAATGGTACTACACTGCACTGAAATGGTACTACACTGCACTGAAATGGTACTACACTGCACTGAAATGGTACTACACTGCACTGAAATGGTACTACACTGCACTGAAATGGTACTACATTGCACTGAAATGATACTACACTGCACTGAAATGGTACTACACTGCACTGAAATGGTACTACACTGCACTGAAATGGTACTACACTGCACGGAAACAGCAAAGCCAGTCCAACTACACAGACAATGTAAGACTCTTACTGTAGTACAGTCTGCATATATGGACGCTGATACTGCACACATCGACTCTTTAGCCTGCGTTTAAGTAGCACAGCTGTGTAGGAGCTGTAACTAAGACAATCGACCAAAATGGTCATGTCATAAATTCATCTGATCATCCGACTGCTTAATCAGAGCTTGCTCGTGCAGTTAATCGGACATCGCTTCCCCCTTCACACAGCCAAGGAGGCTGATCATGAAATTCAGTCAGCTCAGGCTTAAAATCTGGCTAACGGTGTACAGCGTATGTCTGGCTTCACTGGCACCTACATTGTATGAGTATGCCACACCGGCATTGTGAGGCACAGTTTCATAGCAATTGCTAATAGTAAGCATGTTAGCTCCCTATTATTTGAGTGAAGAGCTTTTTTATATATCCCAGCATTCAAGTTTGTCAGCGATACTAGGAGTTTAAAAATCCATAGATGGAAAAGGGTATGTGCTTGGAGCCTATCCAACCTATGGATAGATTTAATGCAGTCCAATGCAGTCCAATCTACCCACACACAGTCCAGTCTATCCACACTCATACAAGTGCCACAAAACCTTGAGTTTCCGAACCTGGGCCAGATATAACGAATTTAACTTGTGTAGTTATGCCCTATACATTTCCACGCTTGACCTAATGACAATTGGTACAACAATCTTTAGGCTCAGGGCGCTTACCAGCAAATGCTAAGTGACTGCCGTCTCTGGTTGCTTGACTCACTAGATACATTATGTCCTTCAATACCTTTGAGTTGTATGCCAACATGAAGGCTCCCCTGTGCTGTAAACCGACAGAACCAGAACCAGAACCGTAGCACTGCTCATTTCTGCTCATATAATAACAATACAAGGAAAGCGAGGAACAGCAGGTTGGCTAATGCTAATGCTAAAGATGCTAAAGAAAGAATCTGGGACCCAAAAGGCAAAGCGTATTTTGTCTAAGGATGGCTATGCATTGGACCGAGTCAACTCTTCAGCATAGCCTAGTTTAGACTAAACCCCCAAAAGATCCAGGCTGATCGGGTGCGGTCTTTTTGGCTTCTTCTGTTTTCTGCATTCCTCCACCACCTTTCCACATTTATCTACCATGTGGGATAATACGAAGTGACTGGCTCCCCTTCTCTGGGCTATAAAAGTTTGCAGTCAGAAGGTGCCTGTCATTGTCTAATAACCCTGTTGTAGCGGGAGCCGGGGCCCACTGTAAGTCCAGGAATGCTAGCGGTGGCGAGCAGACGCTCAAGGACGAGGAGAGATGCCGCTGGGAATCGAGTGTGACTGAGCGTTGGAACAGATTAGTTGTGCCTGCCACCGCCCGTGTTATCCCTTTGGACAGGTGTGAAGAAAGCTCACTCCTTCAAGGCGAATGCCTGTGGGCTGTCACCACATCGGCGGGTGGTGGGGCGAGGGAGAATCTGAGGCCGGGCTTTGGTTATTTGTTGTTCGGGGTCAGAGAGTCAGGAAAGAAGATAAGGACAGAGAACAAAAGAGGTGAATTCATGGCAAGAGAATTCTCCGAGAGGGAGAGAGGGAGGGAGGGAGAGGGAGAGATAGAGGCCTGTGATTTCTGTCATGCTTCAGGAAAAAGATTCAGGGGACCTACAGCCACCTTTCATTCCTTCATTTCAGGTACAAGTTATTGGGGACCTTGTCCGACGCTTACCCTGAAATCAGACGTCAAGTATTATACAGCCTTATGAATGCTTTATAGAGCTTTATGAACACGCTTACAATGCATTATAGATACCTGATTCATAACAGCTCTTTGTTTAGATGTTAATATAAGCACATGGCAATGAATCCTTAGCAATGTATGTAATTATGAACACTGATGGTCTTACAAAGGCCTATGTCGGGTATTATACAGCCTTATGAATGCTTTATAGAGCTTTATGAACACGCTTACAATGCATTATGGATACCTGATTCATAACAGCTCTATATTTAGATGTTAATATAAGCACACAGCAATGTATCTTTAGCAATGTGTGTAATTATGAACACTGATTTAGGTACAACAGCCTTATAAAGGCCTATGTCAGGTATTATACAGCCTTATGAATGCTTTATAGAGCTTTATGAACACGCTTACAATGCATTATGGATACCTGATTCATAACAGCTCTATATTTAGATGTTAATATAAGCACATGGCAATGTATCTTTAGCAATGTGTGTAATTATGAACACTGATTTAGGTACAACAGCCTTACAAAGGCCTATGTCGGGTATTATACAGCCTTATGAATGCTTTATAGATCTTTATGAACGCACTTACAATGCATTATAGATACCTAATTCATACCAGCTCTATATTTAGTCCATCTTAATTTAAACACATGGTTATCTATCATTAGCAAAGTGTGTAATTATGAACACTGATGGTCTTACAAAGGCCTATGTCGGGTATTATAAAGCTTTATGAATGATTCATATCTTATAATAAAGCTTTATGGCCAGATTCCTAGAAAGTGTTACCAAAATGTCATTTCAGTGTATTACACCTCATCACAGAGCATTATGGGTGGTCTTTATAGACATCTCTTTATAGACAGAAGTGTCATAAATTGATATAACTGGCTCTGCCAAATTCAGGAACCAGAGAATTCAAGATTTGAATAAGCATATCTGATAATCTACAGTATTCATGCTTACAGTATAGTGTCCCTATTAAAAGACGTTATAGTGCATTATGAAACCTGGCATTACGAAGCTGCCATGAACAGTGTTATGCATGTAAGTATAAGCATATGTAGCCATACAAGCTCATGCCTGGCATTATAAGGCATTATGCATGCCATATGACACGTTATAAAGCATCATAAATACAGCATTCATCGAAATGTATTACCAGCATTTTCCTTTCCTTTGGATATTACATTGCTGTGTGCATGCATTCCAGCACTTGTTGCAACAACGGGTGAGTCTTAAAATATCCGAGTCCACTAATTAAACAAGCGTTCACTATCAGACATATTGTGTACATACTGTGTGATGCTCTTGACGGCTCCCATTCCGTCTTGCTGTTTCAGGGAGCTGCCGCCCTCGGCTCTAATTGCCTATCTAAGATGTAGTTATCTTTTTCAGGCTATGAACTCATGCCATATATTCCACTGAGCTCTTAGACAAAGTTGTTTTGTTCAATGTGTGAATCATCCAAACCCAACATGCTATATTACTAAAAGCTAGCCAGGTTTTTTCACAGCAACAAACAGATGGCTGGCGTTCTCCCTCAATTGTTGATCTCAAGTCATTGTCGTTAGCTGACACAATAGCTCCTTTTTGGCCTCGAGAGAGATGCTGTTTTCCAGCTTGGTAATGAAATGACCTGCGTCTCTTTTCAATACGCCACAAAGCCAAAACACGGCGATGGGGCGATAGCACTTATCAAAAAGAACAGCCATGTTACTCACTGCTCATGGTTTGAACCAGCACACAGGCCATGCCATTATCATGCAAATTGCAATAAGATAGTCGCGGCATCAATTGGGAACCCCGTGAATCCGGTGAACACCTTTAAACATGCTCTAAATACATGACAAGGAAGACTAATAACTCGGTAGACAGTGCCAAGACAGTTTAAAGCATTTGCTGCTCAGTTTGGATCATCAAAAGAATAGCTGCACCCAGAAGGAAGTGTGGGATTGCAGCACTGGAGGTGTGATGTGTGACAACAAACCGTTGGTCCTCTCCACTGAAGATGGCCTACTGCCATTCTGAATCACTCTGTGAGAGTCTGGCATGACACCATTGCAGTCTTTAATGCTGATGTGGTGTTAAGGGCAGTTGTTGTAAGGGTCTGTGTACATGTAGTCCTACGTTGTGCAGCCTGCCAATGGTGCTGGCACTAACAGGACGAATCATGTGGGGCATCCCTGCTTGCTGAATGTCTGCAATCGTGGCTGTTGGGTCAGTCAGGTACAGTAATAAGGCCTGTCCTTGCTTACATCACATGGCGGAGCGTAAACGTGGATCATTCACATGTCTCACACTGTCAAACCTTCCTACCAAGTTTCATTCCAGTTGGTTTATGTCTTCTGGGTGCAGCTATTTTTTTATGATAAGAGTCTATTATATACATATACATCCTGTTTGGAGAAATGCCATAAGAAGATCACTTTGGCATCTCTAAAACCCCTATATGTGTATCATTCTTTAGGGACCACTGATGTAAATAAGCCCTTAAACAGGTTAATAACCTTTCTGTAGAACAGTTGGGACTAAAGTTCAAGGTGCGTAAAAGTTATCTGGTGAAAAACTTTGATAGAACTACTTTGGTTTCCCTAAAGAGCGTTTCAAGTGACAGTTCTTTTAGGGACCTTTGTAAATGAACAGTGTAAGTGTGAAGAACATATGTTTAAAGCTCCACATGATGTAAAGTTTAATACCAATTCAAGTTACTTTCCCTGAAACCGTACGTCCAAGCCTGGAACCATTAAAGCACCTTTGTTGTCAATATTTAGAATAAATGTCTTCTCTGGAGCAATTCCATAGAAGAACCACATCTTAGTACCTATACCACAAGTTCTTAAACTAGTCCTAGGACGCCTCAAAATGGTCCACATTTTTGCCCAACCTCTATGCACTGTAGCTTAGGTTGGAGGAACATGGGGACCATCGGAAAAGCCAGCTTTGTGGACCTATAGAACCAGGCCCAAAGAACCTTTCAAAGAACTGAATGTAAAGCTTATTTAAAGCCTCTGTAAAGGCTCTTCCTATAGCAATACATCCAAGCCAGGACACATACAGGAAGCTTTGTATTCTTTTAGGACTGTTTGGCTTTAATTCCCAGCGTTCCTGATGCCTCCTTTTTTATTCCTGTTGTTTGGGAGCTGACGCCGAGCTAGTAGCCACATCTCTGGCTGCCTTTCGCACCTGCTAGCCACACAGACGTGCTGATTGGTCTCATGCAGGGCATGAGTGACAACAGGCAGATACAATATTGCCAAGGCTGCACCCATTTACATCAGTACCCGTCTACAGACACCCTCGCAATAAGCTGATCGCTCGGGAAGACGGTTCCAGAGAGTCTGCGATGGGGGTGGATGGGAGTGACATGCAGCTGCATGAACTGTGCTCAGTAGATAATTGTTATCTGCTTTTAAAATGTAAATTCATGCTTCCAGAGAAAGACTATTGTTGTCACAGGTGCATCTCCATCTTGCTGTTCATCTCTTGTTCACTGTCTGGCCAAGGTTTCATATTATAGCATCTACACTCATACTCAAAAAACAGTTGCACAGCTAGCTGCACCCAGAAGGAATCAACTCACAAGAATAAAACTTGGTGGGTAGGTTGGACAGTGTAAGACATGCGAATGATTCAGGTTTCATGCTCAGCCGTGCATGTGATGTAAATAAGGACAGGCCTTATTGCTGTACCTGACTGACCCTACAGCCATGACTAAGCACAGCGAGCACTGACGAGTCCACGAGACAATATGTTGCACAATGCAGGACTACATGCACACAGACCATAACGATGACTGCTCTTAACACCATGGCAACATCACCAAAGACTGCGATGGTGTCGTGCCAGTGTGTCATGGAGTGACTCACAATGGTGGCGGGTCACCATTAGTGACGAGTCCCGCTTTTGCCTTGGAGGTGACAACTAATGAGCCCGTGTGTGGAGGCACAGTGGTCAGCGCCAAGATGAGAGGTCACACATCCAGAAGGCCTAGGGTTAGTCCATTTCCACCCCTACTGCAACATCTACATGAACTGTGTGAGAATATTCAAGCTGCATGGGATGGATTATCACAGGACACCATTAGGAACCTCTACAACTGTTGGGGTAGCAAACACCGTGGCCCGACACCATACTGACAGATCATACTTCTGTATGTGTAGCTCAACCCATAATTCCCACATCAGTCTAAATGTATCATCATGTATTGGTCTTGGTAACCTTTATCTTCCCTCCTAATAGCACTGCACTCCCACACTTCCTTCTGGGTGCAGCTATTCTACTGATGATGAGCATATTAAAAACACGGCTGGCCTTAAATGGCTCACGCGAACAGGTTGAGGTCTTTAACTTCATCTGTCTCTCTCTCTATTTGTGTGCGCACACTTGGCTCTTCATTAGCACTCCATGGTTAAGCGACGACACTGGTGGAGAAATAGTGCCTGAAACAAGTGTTTAAAATAATGGGGGGGCTTTTATAAATTCCACTTGAGCTCACCCAAGGGTAAAATTAGATAGTGAGTGAGAGAGAGAGAAAACGACCTCCAAATGCTGCCTTCTTCCCTGAATGCACAGCAGGGGCGTGGTAAAGGGTAGTGAGCAGTAAACCTGAAATGAAAAAGAAAGTTTGGGGGGGCGGGGGGGAGTTGTAGGGGGCCAGAGTAATGAGACTGCATGTCTGCTAGCTGTGGATCACAATGCTGAAGCTCATCTAACCCATACTTTCCAAATACAGGCACCAAAAAAAGCAGACTGCCATAAGCTGTCACAGCATCTGTGCGTTTGTAGCATGCAGCCCATCACTGCCGGAACGGTTCTGGTCATAATAAATAAGTTCCATATAAAATCATTCATTATTCTTTTTGGTCAGGGGTGCAGTGCTATTATGGATTTGGGGGGTTTGGAAGCTGGAGCCTTCGTCAGTGCTCATTGGCTGGAAGGCAGGAAACACCTTGGACAAGTCTCTAGCCCATCACAGAACTACAGAGAATCGTTTCTTTGTATTATGGTCTGGTTCTCCTACTGGTTATGAACACTCCCACTGCTTATGAACACCCATACACTGTATGATATGCAGTCTGAGGGAAGCTACCATTTAGAGTGGACATCTGGTGTGATAAAATCGCTATCTGGCAATTTGATAGACACATATGGGTTTGGTAAATGCATAGTGTCAAATTTGGTGGAGGAAGTTCACTGAAGGGGTGGGAGGCGGGGTTACTCTATATTACCACCATGGAAATAGAACAAGCTCATATATGTAGATGCTAGTCAGGTGTCCACATACTTTTGCCATGCTGTGTACATCTATATAAGAAGTACACAAGGACAGATATGAGCTAGTGGAAGGTTCAAAAGCTCGTTCTATGGCACTAATGGAACAGATTTCTTGCATTCCTGCCAAACCTCCGACCAATTAATAAATACCCACATGTATAATCTGGTACATATTGCAATGTGAAACTGAATGAGCCAAATCAAAAAAGATACAATAATAAAAATGATAATAATAATAATAATAATAAATTTATTTATAGAGCACCTTTCATACCGCTAACAGCTCAGAGTGCTTTACAGACAGTTAACATCAGTAATGGGAAGGAATACTACTACTACTACTACATACACACCACACACACATATATACATATACATACACATATACTAATACACATACAGATACACACACACACAAACACATACACATCTACAAACCATGTTGATGCAGTTTTAACTAAATTAGATAAAGAGATGCCTTTCTCCATGTTTCTGAAATGTGAGCACAGAGCTCGACTGTTTAATAGAGACTACGATTGAGTTCCACAGTTTAGAAGCTATAACTGAAAGAGGTCTCTCCATGTTTCCTGTATTTTACAGAAGGTATTAACAGGAGGCCAGCATCTGTAGATCTAAAATCACGAGCTGGAACATAAACAAAGCAGGTGCTAGATTATTCAGAGCCTTATAGACCAGCAGCAGAACTTTAGAAAGTCTGTTCTAGTAGACCCAGGCAGGCAGTGCAGCTCTTTCAGAACAGGAGTGATAGGAGGCAGCTTTTTAGTTTTTGTTAGGATCCGAGCTGCTGCGTTCGGCACAAGTTGAGGGGCATAGACGGTTTCTTAGGAACCCCAGTAATGAGGGCATTACAGTAATCCATTCTGCTTGTAACAAACGCATGAACACATTTCCCTGCTTCGCTATGAGACCAAAAAGGCTGAATACTTTAGCAATAAGTGATAAAAATATTTTAGTGACTGAGTCGGCATGCGGGTTTCGTACTTCAGGCTTTATATTAGTAACTAAAGAACCGAGTTTGTCATAAAGCATTTTCATGCATTTTTTCTTCGTTTAGCTGTAGAGAATTCTGACATCCACTGAGAAATATTTGGCATATAGCTTCTAAGTCTTGGAGGAATGGAGATGTACAGGGGCTGGACAATAAAACTGAAACACTGCCATTTTAGTGTGGGAGGTCTCATGGCTAAATTGGACCAGCCTGGTGGCCAATCTTCATTAATTGCACATTGCACCAGTAAGAGCAGTGTGTGAAGGTTCAGTTAGCAGGTAAGAGCACAGTTCTGCTCAAAATACTGCAATGCACACAGCATTATGGGTGACATACCAGAGTTCAAAAGAGGACAAACTGTTGGTGCAGGTCTTGCTGGCGCATCTGTGACCAAGACAGCAAGTCTTTGTGATGTATCAAGAGCCACGGTATCCAGGGTAATGTCAGCATACCACCAAGAAGGACGAACCTCCACCAGCATCACGTAGTGACCTGGCCACTATCCTGCAAGAGGAATGGCTTAAAATCCCTCTGACCACTGTGCAGGACTCGTATATGTCATTCCCAAGACCAACTGACGCTGTATTGGCCTCAAAAGGAGGCCCTACACCATACTAATAAATGATTGTGGTCTAAAACCAGGTGTTTCAGTTTCATTGTCCAGCCCCTGTATAACTGCATGTCATCAGCATAGCTATGAAAGGTAACATGTACAATGTCACATAACCCCCAACTCTCACACACTGGGAATGAAAACAGGCTGACATCTCTTAACACATACAAACACCAAATACCACCAATCTGTAGAACAGGCCATCTGAGGGAAACTTACAGAGGTCCTGGCCAGTAAATATATCCACATACCACACCCACTTCTGGCTTGATCCAACTACAGATAATGATGTCTGTTAAACAGATACAACCATAATTACAAACAGCACATCCTACATCTCACGCTGTGGGCTCCTGAAGGAGGCCGGAGGTAGTAGGTCTGTGGCAGGCTGTGGACAAGATGCGCAACACTGGCAACAGCCCTGCTACAGTTAAGGAAATCAGCAGGAGAACCGGCTCCGCGGAAGGTGTCTTTCGGCAGCCACTAATCCTCCCAGGATTCCGAGACGCGCCTCGGAGAGGGATTAGAGGTGAGGAGCGCAGGGGCTGCTTGGCTAATTTGCTTTGAAATGCCTGACAAGCTTCTGCAGGCTTCGCCTCCGCTCTCTCTCGCCCCAATACCGGTCCCACTCTCCGCATCTTCTCCACTCCCCCCTCCAACCCCGCCAGCCTATTTTCTCACTGGCTCGGCTCACAGCCAGCCCAATCGCGGAGAGAAGAGCGGGATCAGAGATTCTGGAGTCAGCAGGGATTTAAATATATGGCTCCCTTTATAGGCTATTTTTTCTCGTTTGTCAGCGGAGCAAAGGTTCATTTGTTTGGTAATTTCAGGGGGAAGTGGGATCAAGGTGGTTTGCGGGGTAGAGAGATGGAGGATGTCGGGAGGCACTCCCAGGTGGAGTGGTCGCTGTATGCGAAGTGTGCTCTAAGGCAGTGGGGTGATCATGTGTCCTCGGTATTGACTGGACAATGCGTCTGAAGACCTTTCATTAGCAGGTCTGATGGGGGAACCAAGGCTTTGATTTATCTAGCCCATCATTTAGTACAGTGACGTGCTCTGCACTATGCAAGGCAATGTACTTTCATTTCAGTCAACAATGTTTGTGTCCATTTTGTGGACTGGAGGTCCCAGTTAGAGCTTGAAACATTGGCCATCATGTCTCACTGAGGAAAGCTGTAGAGCTAGTCTAGGCTTGTACTGAAAACTGATAGCATGTGTTAGAGTACTACAGAGTGATGGGCTGTACTACAACCTACCAACGGCTACAATGTAGGACGACTGTCTTAAGTAGTTCAAAGTTCAAATGCATTGTGCCATTCCATAGCTGCATTACCAGCAAAATTCAATGGCATCCGTTTGGATATTTCTCCGGGTTCACTGGAAAGATGTGTTCAGGAAACAAGGAGGTGCTACAGTGCATCTGCTACTCTGCATACATACTGCACATCTCACTCTTCAATGGTCAGGACCCCCACAGAGTGGGCAACGTGTGGATGGTGGATCATTCTCAGTACTCCAGTGACACCGACCTTGTGTTGGTAATGTGCTAGCGTGTGTTGCTGAACACCGCGGTGTCCTATCCAGCCAACACTGTCCTGTGGATGACCAATTTGAACTCTGCAGCAGCGGATGACCTATCGTCTCTGACTTTCCATCTACAAGGTGGACCAGCAAGGTGTGTCTAATAGAGTGGACAGTGAATGGACACTCCTGCAGTGCTTGGAATGGCCCAGCACCCACATGATACCTGCTCTGTGGTGGTCCTGTGCTGGTACTGACAAACTACACAGAGGTCTCGACAGTGTACACCAGTGTTTCTCAACCCTGGTCCTGAAGGCATCCTGCCCTGCCCATTTTAGCGCTTTCCCTGCTCCCAGCACACCTGATTCAACTTACCAGCTCATTAACAAGCCCTTTCAGAGGTACAGGGAATCCAGCAAAATTTCCTAAGCCAGCTGCCTCCAGGACCAGAGTGGAGAGTTGCTGGTTAATGCTACGGTTGTTTAATTGAGTGGAGAAAAAAAAACGGTGAACACAAAAGTGTAAATGTAATGTAAAGAAAGAGCAAAAGCATAAAGCATGAAGCGGAACAGATGCAGGAAAGCGGGGAATCCATTTGAAAACATTAGCATGGATTTCCCCCCATTGTTATGGCTTATAATTTGCCAGCATGTTTCCAAGCTGAACACTCCATTACACACTTAGTAGCCTTGTGAATGGCTCATAGTGCCAGCTTGGTGTGACCTGCTATGGACAATCAGAAGCAGACCAGTTATAAATACTATAATACTCGGTAATAACATTGTAATAACAATACGGACGCAGGTAAACTCACGCAGAAAAGCATCGGAAGCTACAACGAAAGGAATATGAGAACAGCTCATGCAACTGCATTGTAGCATAGCCCTCTCAGATCCTGCTATTGCATCATGGTGTATCATTCTGGAACAGACATCATTATACATGCATATCATGTCTCTGTGGCATGCAGATATGGATACATTAAATTGCTCCCTTTGGCAATCTTAAATGTGTTTTTCCGTACAAAGACACAGACAGTCGATCAAGCCTGTTTTCCTTTTTGGCATTCATTGCAGACCATTATTTATCTAAAACTGTCCAAAACCGGCCAGACGCTTTTGTGCCTAAGTGTTATAAAGAGAGCTCGGTTAATGTGCGACTCAATGCAGGAGCTGGAGCAAGTGAAAGATTTGAGGCCATTGCTTCTTTTCTGAATGGCTTCGTGGCTCGTTTTAGTCTATGAAATTAACTGGGGGTAGATTTAACACACTCAATTCACCCAAGACAAAAAGATCCATTGATTTGGAGCCATTAATGAATCTATGGCTAATAGCATTGGCGGTAAATGTTGGCAATGCGACAAAGTCGAGTGAAGTTCAGCTTCTTGCATACCAATAGAGACTGAGCATTCAGCAGGGTGGTATGTCCTTTATCTCCACCACCATGGACCAGTTTGCTCATTGTTTGGTTCTTAGATAAATGATTCGACTACAGATGGAGGAATAGGGCATCACTGCAAGCACACAGCAATCGCAAGGGCTAAACACTTCATAGATGCGCTACATGCACTACACAGGGAGGAAATGAATATGAATGGTATGGGGATGCAATGAATAGCATGTCTGGCATCAGTAAAACCACAGCAGCCAATGATTCACTCAAGTTCAGAAAAGCCCTCAAGCAGGGAAACACCAGATACTTAGGCGACAAGATACTTAGTGGCTGCTAGTGTGAGGGCAGGGCAAGGGTACAACCTCTTATGGGGCAAAGCCTGAGGTAAACAGGTTTAGTAATAATGCTAAGCATCCTGCAACCCGTTTGAAACCTAGCCGCAACAGCTAAAACCCTCTCATTACTGTCACAGAATTCACCCTATTGATGGTTATGAAGTAGCACCCTTCCCAGTAAGAGCTAGCCTGGCTAAGAAACAGCCTCCACATGGTGGGGTTAGGTGTATCACTGTGCTAACGAAGATGCCCAGAGAAAGACAGCGAGTTGCACTCCAACCATTTTCATCTGTGTTGTTCACGAACTGTAGATACAGAAAAAGGAGTGAACATTAAAATGTACTGTGTAATGTAAAGAAAGACTGAACGCATAAAGCAAGAGGCAGAACAGATGCATGAAAGCAGGGGAGCCATTTGAAAACATTAGCATGGATTCACCCCCCACACTGTTGTCTCCCAGAATTCGCCAGCATGTTTCCAAGTTGAACGCTCCATTAAACGCTTCGCCATGTTGTGAACAGCTGAAGCTGATGCTACCTCCTACGGGAAATGCAAGACGTAGCATGCCTAAGTTTATACCCGGTAAGCTGTGAATATGATACTCGCTCATAACAGTATAATAATGATGATAATGCTGACCTACAAGTAATTATCTAGAACAACCCACACCTCACAGCGAGAGCTAGCCTGGTTACATTCAGCCTCACAAAATCTGAGACCCAACAAGCAAAAATGGAATGTAATTAGAATACATGTAAATTGGATTACATATCGTCGCTGTCCGAAGAAAGATATGTATCTCCATTTTTGTTGATTTTGACTTTTATTCCTCATTCATACACTGTGCAGGAATTTCATGAGGAATAGACCAATAGAAACAGCCCAAAATTACTCGGACTTTTGAAAAATATGTATGTATGGTGTTAGCTGATGTGCTTTGTAGTCAGAATACTAAGCCACAACTGACATAGTCTATTTTCAATAATCCTATATCAATAAAAAAAATTTTTTTTTCAGATTTTAAAATCACTTTTACATTGTATATATGAATTTAATTCCGAATGGTGAAAAATAAATGCCACAAAACGACCGGAAGGAGATTCTGGTTCCATTGACTTACTTTAAAGGTAAGATAGGTTTTTCATTCTACGAGGTTTTGATTTGGCAGCAGTGATACATACAGTATACACACATACACTCATGGTCAAACAACAGTTGTACAAATCCTTCCACCCAGAAGCTTGGTGGGTAGGTTTGAGATCGTGAGACATGCAAACGATTCAAGTTTCATGCTCGGCCATGCATGTGATGTAAAAAGGGACAAGCCTTATCACTGTGCCTGACTGACCCAACAGCCACGACTATGGACATACAGTGAGCAGTGATGCCCTTTATGAGTCATCACTGGCAGATGGCTGCAAGATGCAGGACCGTTACGACGACTGCCCTTTACCCAATATCAACGTCACCAAAGACTGTAATGGTGTCCTTCCTGATCTTCATGGAGTGACTCTACTCTAGAATGGCAGTGGTCACTCCACCTCCACCCCTTCCACATAATCTGCTGTGTGAGAATATTCAAGCTACATCAGATGGATTATCACAGGACACCATTAGGAACCTCTACAACTCCATACCAAGTTTACATGTGGCATGTGGGGTTAGCAAACATGGCGGCCCAGCACCATACTGAGAGACACTACTTCTGTATGTGTAGCTCAATAAATATTACCCATATGAGTGTAAATTTATCATCACAAGTGATAGACGCATTAGCTTTTGTTTGTATCAGAGATGTTATTATTGTTATACAATATTATTGTCTCGCTTGTCCAATTCTAAAAATAGGTGTAGAGCACTCAGACGGACTTCTTCGGCGTGTGCCTGTGTTTTACGTGTGTGGATAGTACACACCGTGACATTTCATTCGACATAGCTTAGCACCCCACTTAAGTTAGATTGCTTCGGGGCACCTGCGTGACCTGCTCCCCCCGCATTCTGTTAGCAAGGCCTGTGGATTTGCATTTCAACAGCAGAGTGCAAAACCTGGACGTGATCATTGGCTGTCAGCCCCTGCCATTCTAGAGTGGGTCAGCCTTTGAATGGGTCACCACACCGAGAGCAGTATCACTCCCAGCCACAACACACTGGAGCATTAGCTCCACACACTAATTAACTTACAGTCCTTGGAAAGGAGCTTCCTTTGAGCACTAGGCTAACAAAGCAAGTGTGTGGACAAAGTTAATGCCTGAAGGGAGCTTCTCGATGCTCACTCACTTATTGAAGGAACTGAGCAAACACGAAGAATGTCACACATTTAGTGTTGTTTGATGTTGTACATGAAGACCCCCGACAAACGGGATATTTCATTTCAGGATGGAAACAGGTTAAGATGTGCTCTACCGGGAACATTGGAGTCAAGTAAACCCCAGTTACTAGACTTTCTACCAAATGGAGCAAGTTCTGTCGGTTGAATGCACAAACCAGGAAGTAAAACCCCCTTCTGATGAAGTACTGAATCTACTTACAGGCTGCTGTTGAGGTTGAGATGCTAATAAAGGTGGTAGTACTTCTCCTCTTCAGGCTCTACAGTGGTAAACACTGAGCGAAGCTGCTTCATATTGAATGAAATGGCAGCTAGCATTTTTCCAATCCACCTTAAATGGTGCTACAGTTACATTCCAGTGCCTGTAGAAGCTGCAGAGTTTACAGTGGAATTAAAAAGCTGATGAACCTTGTTTATAGATGAACATCAACCATGGACAGTTCCTTAAGAAGGTTATGAAATGTGCCCACATCACCTTCACCACCTGCGATGGTCAATTTCAGACACAATTCAATGTACGTTGTAGGTTTTTAACCATAATGGGTCAGGACTGTTACATTAGAGTTTAGGATTTTGGAATTGGCCTGTTCTATTGCCCCTTTGTGGTGCAGGACTTGTATTTGAAGGAGGAACTACAGTGTTAGGGTCCATTGTATGATGTATGTACTGAACTTTCCTTATTTAACTATGACAATAAAAATACATTTTTGTATGGCACCTTTAAAGACTAGCAAAGCCCCCTTATGATGATGTATCTTGAAGGCTGTTTGATGTTTATTTGGTTCCCCCTAGAGAAGAAAGCCAGCCAGGTAATATTACTGTACCACATAAGCTCACAGAGCAGAACATTAGTCACCTGTGACAGAAACATACCAAATTATGTTTAATATCTCAACCAGTACAAGTAACCACTGCGATTGGATGGCCTGAACAAGTTTCTGGATGTAGGCCACATCAATGTTCAGCCACTCTTGCATCAAAGAACTAGACAATTGGTCCAGATTTGGTGGATGCCTTCCCTGGCACAATTCTGAGGACAGTTTCCTGTAGACTGGGATTTTAGCCACTGCTAGTAGACCCGTGGGACCATATGCTTCCATACACCTGCAAACTCAGCTACATCCTTCACACTACGGCCTTTGGCACGCCCTAAAGGCGATCACTCCTTTTAGCCAATCATTAACATCTGCATTGGAACCATTTTCCACACATCCAACAAGACCACCTGTTCTCAGTCTATTAAGCCCGTCACTCACATCCCGCAGGTATTCATACCATCATCCTTCTCATGCTAGAAGTTACTATTACCTTAAACACACAAGGTGACTAATGGTGAACTCTCTTTAACCAATGAACCTGAGGGAGGTACTGCCAAATGAGAGGATTTTGCAAAGTACAAGAAATGTAATTATAGAATTTCACAACAACCAAGGATTCCTTTCGGGTGAATGCTTCGGGTAACGTGCCTGGGTATCATACGCAACCTACACCTAGATCATAGGAAATTCAGGGAGCCACGATCACTTAGTTTTATATGTATTTGAGAGCAGGTCAGCACAGGAAGGATGCTGACCAGACAGAAGAAGGAGTTGAGGCTTAAGGATTTCATTACTGTTTCTGCACACGTTTCACCACCGCAAGGTCTAGATGGAGCAATCGGCTGTGTTTATAGAAGCTCGTGCTTTTTATTGGCCCATAAACCAGGCAGTCCAACTGCAGACACTTGCTGACTCCACACCAGCTCGTCCGTGTATGTCCGGCTTAAGCGTGGCATTAACCTCTCCGCCAGCGTCTGTTGTAAAAGAGCTCATTAAGGAATAATCAGTCAAATGTGACATTACAAGATGTTTCAGTCAAAGGAGAAGCTGCTTTGTTGTACATACAGTATGTCTCATATAAAATAAAGCATGACGCATTAATGCCTGTTATTCCATTAGCTGTAATAAAGATTTCACATTGGCTTAGATGTCAAATAAAAGCCACCCCTCCAAAGGCTTCTCCAGGCTATCTTCTGCAAGCCCTCGGAAAAAGAAGTGTAACTCCATCACATGAATTAGTGCTGAGCTTGTTTGGAAGCGCTCGGCCTCCTCTATAGAAAACAAGGTCCTAGCTGCAAGTATAGCTTACTGCTATTATTCCTCTCTTGTCCTCGGCCTGGCACATAACACAAATTTCATGGATCAGACCACCCCTTGTTTTGGCTCGGGCTAGAGTGGACAGGCCAAGATTGTTCATGTTTCCTTTGTCCCGTCTGAAAGCATAAAAGCAATTCTGGCTGAGGTTCTCAGGGAGATGCTCTGAGACCCAAATAGGGTTTCACTGCAGTGTGGTCTTACACCACAAGAACATCATGGCCTGTGCAAACTTAGGGAACAGGGTGAGCCAAAGACTGAGATACCTGCCGGAACTTAATAGGACCCAATTGCTCGGTTTGGGTTGTTGGTTCACTTGGCTGCAAGCTTTCTTCTTTCCTGAAATCTTCCTCTCCATTTCCATTGCTGTAAAGTAGCATTCAGTCTAGCTTGCTGGGGTTACCCTGGCTGTTGTTGATGGAATTCAGCACTAAGGAAGTTGGATGGCTGGGCAATTTAATATTTATATGTACTGTGGTTGGCCCTGATATGTATCTGTCTGGTACATGATACGTAAGGTGTTCTATGTAGAGAAATAGAGCAGGGATGATGACTGCAGTCCTATGGGACTTGGGACTAAACCAACTACACATGCTAATTAGCTGCCAAGTTGAATCAGGTGAGAGTTTGGGAATCGCTAAGTGCTCCAAAATTGGGACCTTCTACACGATACAGTACTTTAGACTTTAAGCAATCATAACACTATAAATTAACATTATGTCAAGCCTTGGTGCTCAGGAGACTGGGAATGCTTCACATATGACGCCGACCAATCTTTGTTTATATGCTTGCTCAAGTTCCTAGTTAGTCAGGGCGGAGCATAAGGACACTAAAGTGGTGCCAAAGGTTTTATATTCTGAAAAAGAAAAAAGAAAAGAAAGATTGTGGAGTCATTTCTGGGTGTCATGAAGAGGACAGCATGGGCTCCATATTCTTCAAAGAGAACATGAGGTAATGAATGTGTTAACAGTGAGCTGCTATTGTGTTGTAGCTGCTGTGGTTAGCACTTAGCCGTTAGCATTTTGGGAACATGTTTGAAGCATCACTGGGCTGTTTAAGATTGAGCAGATGTTATTGTCATATATGTGGTCTGTGGCTCGTTACTCTTCCTCCCTCTCAGTGCCATGTTTACATATGTGCACCAGAATACACTCGGTCCTCTGATTGGTGTCAAGATGATACATGATAAGGCTACATCAGCTATACATCTCGCCATATCAGCACTTCATAGTATGGGGAGGGTCTTGGAAAGATTATCCAGACAAAAAATGTTTGGAATGTAGATATATTGTTTTTAATCTGTGATCCAGAGATGGCTACTGTTTCTTATTCGACTTCAACAAGCACTTTAGAAATATTCCGGCCAGTTCAGGTTCTGGACAGCTTCAGACTCGATATGATGATGCAGGTTGGATCGCTATATTGGAAGGTCATCTTCATGTTCAGACCAAAATATCAGGTCACAATAAAGGTCTATCCAAGAGACCAGGATTCTATGGATGTAGGTAGCTCCATGTACATCCTGATTCTGACCCCCCCACCATGTAGTAAGGTGGGGAACTGTTAATAAATCTGCTATAGTGGTGTAATGATGAATAGGAGATGGCTTGGCACCATGAAGACAGGCATTTGTGATGTCACACCAACGTTAGTCCCTTATTCGTGTCCATTATCCAATATGGTATCTCATGGTCTGGGGCAGACGTCTTCAAATAAAATCAGATATTGAATCAAGTTCCAAGTTTTGTATTCTCTTAATCATTGGTAGTTAAATGACCTGAATGGCCATCTACTGCGATACCAAGTTAGACCAGTAATCATACCAGTAGGTACAAATTCTCGTCCTCGTCTAGGGCAATGTCCATGCCTAATCTCTCATTGCTCTTTCCAGGTATTACATTGTGACTCAGTGACGGCTGAATTAGTTTATTGCTTGCTCAAAGAGAAATAAGAGGTAAGCTAAAAGTACAAGTATGCATGTTTGTGGAGGTGGATACTGGTGATGGAAAAAAGAAGGGGTTTTGATGCCAAGTATTTTAAAGCATAGAGCGATCCAGCCCTGAGCTCACTCAAGCAATGTAGCCTGGCTGTAATATTTAGAAGCTACATCACTAACACTAAATGACATGTTAGATAAAACATGGATCAGCTAATCAGGACTAGGAACTGGCAAGAACACGTATTGTCCATCCACAGTTCTACAGTGGAGCTCAAACAATCAGGGGACATTCATCTACATCCCATCTCTCCCTCTGTTCCCATGCCTAAACGTGTTCTAAGGCAGAGCCTATATTTCCTGTTCTTAGTTTCACCAGCGGAGAGGTTCAGTTTTGCTGCAGTGTGATCTAATCTGGGTCCTGCTGGAAGATTAGCTCCAGTCTGCTCCGCCACCAGGGCCCGCGGTTTTCCGGCAGTAAAAAGAAATAAAGTGCGCTGACAAATAAGACTGGGAATCGATATCACTCGATCGCTGATAGCGCCGCCACTGGAGGACCCGCATATGATCTACAGCCTGCCGAGCTGACCTTGAGGGCCGAGCAAACCGGCATGACATCTTACCATCGCTTCGTCCCATGCGCAGCCAGGGGTGTGCGTACCTGCCAAAGGCACATAACCTGCTTTATCTCGCAGGTGGCTGGGGACCAAGCAGTTTTTTGGGGTGGAAGAAGGTATTTATCGAAGTGACAATTTAAGCACTGAAGAGTTTCCAGCAAGTGGAGGCTGTGCTTGATCAGAATCCCTCAGGACCCTGGGCAATTTCGGACAGTTCTTGGGTACTCTAGGACTACAGAGAGTTCCAGCGAAAGCCATTTTTCTCAGTCCTGCACAAAGAGAGGGACTTTTTTTCAGCCAGGTAAAGCGTGCAGAGTCTTTGGGATAGCCTGAGACACCTCAGTGGCAATGGATCCAGCCCTTCACACACTGAGCAAGGAATTAGAAACACACTATCCACTGCTTCACTAGCCCTGCACCGAATGTAGATATTGATCAGTATATCCTGGAGGACGCCTGTCACCCCCAGAGCCCACAGTGTCAAATCATCCATTTCCTTCATGGAAATGTTTCCATGCGCTTCTTTGGAGGAGAGAAAACAGAATTTAAGCAAACCACATTGCCCTCCTTTGACCTTGCGCAATATGCCTGCTGCAACACTTGCTACTGTCCTCTCCAAAGCAAACAAGCTCATCTGCTGCACCAGAGGGAAAGAAAATAACGTAATAACAGGTCTGGAGGTTTCTGTCCAGAAAGCAGATCTCCATCTGTCAGACTCGGGGACAAGGGACAGATACACCTACTTATCGTCTCAGCTTGCACCCCAGGCACATGTTGGCTGCTGATAGACAGATGTTGGATTACCGTGGGGCAGGCATTAATTTGGTGCAGGGGCTTATTGCTTATGCTCTGATCGATAGGGAGCGCGAGGGGCGGTAAGTCTTGGGACTTAATTGTCCATCCCACTTTTGAGCCATGCTGGCCTTGATTGTAATCCCTTCTCTCGAGGTGCCAGCAGGCAGATTTCCTTTAAGGTAGTATGTGGTCAGATGGACGGGGGTGGGATGAGGACCACATGCGGAGTGGATTTGGTGGAGATTTGGGTGTATATATAATTTTATAACTAAAATGCTACATAAGAAATGGGACTGAATGTTGGTTCCTGAGAATTTGATTCTACTAAAGACAGAACTAAAGAGTCTAGTCAGTTTAGACATGTAACACTTCCAGTTTCTCCGCCGGTCTGTACTGCTTTGCCGGACTCCAACCCCCAGAGTTTATCGTTCGGTGACGTCACGGCCACATGCTCTCCACCGGCCAATCATGCATGCGCCGCCATCACGCTCAGTTTGCTCTGTTTGGACTGATCCTGTTTCCGATCCAGACTGTTTCATGGTTTTGCCTCACCTTATTGGTATGTTTGCTCGGTTTCTCACTGGTAGTCTTAAGCTATTGCTTACATCTACGGTCATTTGCTACAGCCGTCCATAAAACGTTGTTTTCTAATTCTTTCACGCATCTGCTTTCTCCCTCAAGCATTACAAGATGCCAATATGCCAGCGTACATCGTTTCAACAGTCTAAGTAAACGTAGCAATTCAGTGTTGATGATTAAATTCTTGAAACATCCAGTTGAAATGTCTCTATTGTATCTCTGTAGTTATCCCGTTGGAGGCCTAACACATTAGATGACCAACCAACTTAATTGACAACGGACTGAGGATTCAACAATCAGGTATTGATGTACAAGATTTGGAAGAATTTTGGGGAGACAAATGTTGCTGTAGGCTTTCTGGAAGTTTTAGATACATGCCTGACTGTGAATACGAGCCTCACCAGGTTTCAGTCAGTTGTTAAAAATGGAAAACAGAGATTCTATATACGGGTTTATTGCTAAGGAAATAACTGTAAACATGCATGAAGTGTCAAATATATTTTAGAATCTGTTACAGGCTTCATGCGAAACATGATCTATTTTAAAAGCTGGCCCATAAATGTTCATTCTGCTAGCAAATACCAGCATGTCTTTTAGCGCCTTGTTTTCAAGTTTAGATTTTTCAAACTCTACACTGAATAGTAGACCAAACTCATTTTTCCCATAAACTCTGGTGAGGATTTTGCTGTTATTGATGTGAGCATTAATGTGACGTATATCCCACATTTGAACAGATCAAGCTCTATAACTGACCCGCAAAGCACACTTATCCAGAGCCAGATAATCATGACTGCTAACCGATGCATCCAGAGGTTTCAATATCATCTTCGCCAGCATCACAGATCCCAAAGTTCTAATGGCTGGCAGCTGGGCTTATCACCCAGAATCTGTTTGAGCTTGCTGTACAAATGACACGTTGTTTAAACACAGCCAGTTCTTTGGTTGGGTCATTGGTTTCTTCACACGTTGCTTTCAGACTTTTCTTTGAGACTGCAGTCTTTGTTTTCTATGGGCCCATTCAGCCATTTCTTTCACAATCGGTTTGAGCTTATGATGGATTTGATAAGCGGCTTCTAATTCTGTCTGCATGGAAACATCATGTGAAATGTTTACAAGGTCTTCTCGGCAGCGTGAAATTCTGACGAAAGTTGACTTGGAATGACGTGGTAGCCCCATGAATTCTGATTGGCCAGGCAGAATTGCACTGCTGCACATTCAGACTAGGGGCAATCATGCTTCGCCACAGACTGACTGGCGCCACTGCAAGTTGGGCTATTATATATGGTTCTACTTAAAACAAGCAACCAGATCATACTCAAGCTACTCTACCCAGGTAGGCAAGGGTAGTATAAGGTCTCTTACAAGGTCTCTTACTGGTAAGATAATCTTTATTATCCAACATGGGGAAATTTGCGAATTCTGTATCGTGTAGGGTCCTTCCTCAGATAGGGGATTAAACCCTAGGCTACCATTTAAGAGACAGAGGTGTTACCCTAGCTAAGCTATACCAATTTCATGTCAACATTTGAACACAGCAGCTGCTGTTTACACTGTGTGTAAATTTCATTTTAAATTTTCATTCGCTTCATGATGAATGGACAAACAGATATGGCCCAAAACTGCTTGGGGAAAAGTCTGGTTCCATTGACTTCCATTCAATATTAAATTTGTTCATGCCCTCTCCTGTAAAGGTGCCATTTTGGAGAGTTGTTTTTATTTGGATAGCGACAATATACACTATACACTAGTTCCATAACTGCTCCCCACAACTTTGTGCACATATCCCACAGCTACTTCTCTTTCCCCAACGAAACTGTCCCTGAAACTGTGTGCTGAACCTTCCGGAATACAAAAAGCTATTTACTAATGGAGCATATGAAAGCTTTGAACACGCATGCTTTAATTAAAATCAGGTACAATGAAATGAGCTGTGTTTGGCAAGAAATCACTTCCAGGTCAAAACACTTACTTGTCCCTGGGTACAATTGTCTAGGTACAATTGCCCGTCCTCTTAATTAGGATATTGTGTTGTTCTGGATGCACCGCAGGAAGTCGAACACTGCGCTCCAGAAAAAAAAACAGTGTTTGTTTTCCTTAGAGGAAGCACTTGACGTAGTTGGCGCACTAGGAGCGTGTCATGTGTAATCAGCGCCCGTAAACAGAGGCGCGCGCAAGACAACACAATTCTAGCTCCCCTGGCCGCTGCTGAGCTTAATTAATGAGAGCGGGGACCTACTGCGTGTCACATAGCTGAAGCAGAGAAGTGGGGAAAGGTGGAGGAATCATTCAGATAGTCCCACTTCCCTCTTTCCGACTGATCCAATCGGGGATAACATCCCTTGAACTCCCAACAACTTACACTTGGAGCATTACAGCAGGATGCTGCAAGATACGGGGAGGGTCTTATTAGGGTCGTCCTAAATGAATACATCACTCAAAACCCATTTGGAGTAATTAAGTTGTAATAACATAGTTATTACATTTAACTACTGATAGATTTAACTGAGAATTAATTCACTGTACATATTAGCCAATGGTAGACCAAACTCAATTTTCCCATAAACTCTGGTGAGGATTTTGCTGTTATTGATGTGAGCATTAAAGTGACTTATCTCCCACATCTGAACAGATCAAGCTCCTTAACTGACCCGCAAAGCACACTTATCCAGAGCCAGATAATCATGACTGCTAACTGATGCATCCAGAGGTTTCAATTTCATCTTTGCCAGCATCACAGGAGTGATCCCAAAGTTCTAATGGCTGGCAGCTGGGCTTATCACCCAGAATCTGTTTGAGCTTGCTGTACAAATGACACATTGTTTGAACACAGCCAGTTCTTTGGTTGGGTCATTGGTTTCTTCACACGTTGCTTTCAGACTTTGCAGTCTTTGTTTTCTATGGGCCCATTCAGCCATTTCTGTCACAATCGGTTTGAGCTTGAGATGGATTTGATAAGTGGCTTCTAATTCTGTCTGCATGCAAACATCATGCGAAATGTTTACAAGGGCTTCTCGGCAGTGGGAAATTCTGACGAAAGTTGACTTGGATTGATGTAGTAGCCCCATGAACTCTGACAGGCCAGGCCTAATTGCACTGCAGCACTTGGGCCAATCATGGTTCGCCACCGACTGACTGACGCCACTGCAATTAGTTGTTTAAATGAGCTATTATACATTGTACTACTTAAAACGAGCAACCAGATCATACTCAAGCTACTCTACTCGACACAAACAATGTATATAATTAAGTTACGATAATTATTAGTTACGATGGATCGGAAAGTGGCGGATTGGCCTGATACTGACTCCATGATCCAACACAACCGCAAAAACATCTCACTAACAGCCTTATCTTTACATATCTATAAACTGATGTTTCAACGCAAGGCATTTTTGCAGCGGTCTCAGAATGAAACCATCTTCTACCTGCATGGTATGTACAGAACTGTGCAGAGTGTATAGGCTCTTCAAAAATATGCACTCGAATGAGAACTGCACAGAGGATCTCCCAGAAAATGGGTGCAGCTGATTACACATTCTGCTTGATTTAGGAACATTTAAGCAGCTAGCAGCGGCCAGTTTTACATGAAATGTTCTTCGGCTTTTAAAATCAGGCCTCAATTTGTTATCATCTCAAAGGAGTGTTACCGAGAGCCGTTAAACAGCAGCGTGTGCTAAATGAATCCTTACCATAAATATATTGCTGATTTAGACATAAGGGTCAGGTCTGTATATGTGTGAAACAGACAAAATGTGCCACAAAATATGTACCCATAGTCAAAGGTGCTGCAGTTTCGCCTGTTTTCCACCCATCTCTGGTGGGGGCCACAATTCAGTTACTGTCCTGCTCAAGCCCACCTGTTTCAGGGGCACATTCAATCTTGAAACATTTCCAGGTTGAACAATGTGAATGGTTTGCAATAGGCTTTAAGGCATGTTGTCCTTCTTTTGATGGGTATGCCAGAGGGGTTGGACAATGAAACTGAAACACCTGTCATTTTAGTGTGGGAGGTCTCATGGCTAAATTGGACCAGCCTGGTGGCCAATCTTCATTAATTGCACATTGCACCAGTAAGAGCAGAGTGTGAAGGTTCAGTTAGCAGGTAAGAGCACAGTACTGCTCAAAATACTGCAATGCACACAGCATTATGGGTGACATACCAGAGTTCAAAAGAGGACAAACTGTTGGTGCACGTCTTGCTGGCGCATCTGTGACCAAGACAGCAAGTCTTTGTGATGTATCAAGAGCCACGGTATCCAGGGTAATGTCAGCATACCACCAAGAAGGACGAACCTCCACCAGCATCACGTAGTGACCTGGCCACTATCCTGCAAGAAGAATGGCTTAAACTCCCTCTGACCACTGTGCAGGACGCAGTACATGTCATTCCCAAGACCAACTGACGCTGTATTGGCCGCAAAAGGAGGCCCTACACCATACTAATAAATGACTGTGGTCTAAAACCAGTTTCATTGTCCAACCCCTGTATATATATATATATATATATATATATATATATATATATATATATATATATATATATATATATACACACACACATCGTCACCGCCATATTAAAATGGCAGGGCACACAATGGATCCTAATCCATTGGTCAAAAGCGACCAAGAGAAATCATCAAGTCCAACTTTGCTGGACCCTGCATTAGAATAGAAACAGGAAAGAACTCCTTAACTCTGCTCTCACAGCAACACTGAACCTTCTTTCTCTGTCTGGTTAGGTTACCATGTCATAACACAAACATGCTGTCACAGCTAGACAGCTGGCATTTCCTGTGGGGATGCAGAGGAAGTAGATAGTCAAAGCTGTTGCAATCATAAAATACTTAGTAATGTGTAATAACATTACTATCAAGATACTGCATGTAATTACAGTATATGAGGTAGATACACATGTGTATTAGGTACATGTGCGTATGTATTTGTGTTGTGTTGCACTTATAATGCACTTATAATGACCTTTCCTTTTCTATAGGTATGAGCGCTGGGCTGGGGTTGCCAGGTAGTGCTCTTTTTGCTTTATATATGTGTGTGTATTAATCTGTAGGTGTCAGCACTGGCCCCTTTAGAATTGGTAAAAACTACAGAAGAGGTTTAGCGTCCTGGGTTTGTGTAGAGTACTTCTCTTTTAGCAAGCAAATGGCTTTTTTATTCTCTTGCTGTGCAGATGATGAGCTTTCCATATTTTTACACTGAACAGGAACCGAAACACAGAGTTCTGTGCTAATTAGAACAAGACAGTTGACACACGGCCCACCGAGTCGGTGGGATACAGGGAGACACAGACAAAGCCAGAGAAGGAGTAATAAAAAGATGACTAACCTAACCCACCTGAGCTCGGCTCACACGGGTCGATGTCCTCGTCATCGCTTGGACACTCTGCAGATGCCACCAGGATGTCATCTGTCGTCTGGGGATAACAGTAAAGAGAGAAAGCGAGAGATTAAGATCAGGAAAGTCTGCAGTGCTGAAAAAGACACACGGCTGGATTGTTCGGGTCATAACGTAGAGCGGAAAAGTCTTTTTCAAGACTGCTGCATAACTGGTCACCTGTCTAGGGTGTTTCCAGCTTGCCTCCTAATGAGCGCTGGGATAGACTCCGGCATCCCCTAGTACCCAGAGATATAAGCACGTCGTGGGCTGGAGGTTAGGGAACCAGCCTTATGACCGGAGGGTTGCCGGTTCGATTCCCTGAACTGACAGTCACGACTGAGGTGTCCGTGAGCAAGGCACCTAACCCCCAACTGCTCCCCGGGTGCCGTGGATAGGGCTGCCCACTGCTCCGGGTAAGTGTGCTCACTGCCCCCTAGTGTGTGTTCACTAGTGAGTGTGTATGTGGGTGTTTCACTTCACGGATGGGTTAAACGTTTAAATCTTAAGCGGCTCCAAAGACAAATGAATGAAATCAAAAATCATTCAGAGAGGTTTGATTTCTGACTCTTTACAGTGGTGGTGAATGGAACCAGAAGGCATGACATCTACAATACAAGCCACTTTAATTCCTATCCAAAAGCTCCAGTGAACCTACACACATCTTCTTTGAAGTTATGGTTTCTGGTTATAGAAACCAGGGGTCTCAATGTCTTCCTTTTTAACCACTATCCACAAACGACCAGTACACCTACATGTGTCCTCTGAGCTTTACATGTAATGCCGATGATGATTAAATACTGGTCAGTTTGGAAATAAGTGTTTTCCTGTACTGTACTGGAGACCGCACTGCCTCACTAGGTCCTGCCCTCCACTGAAATTCCCTGACTGACTGCGACTCTGAAATTCCCGTGTTCCTTTCCATACTTTTTGTACCGGAATCTAACCAATTTTTCATGGTTTCACAACAAGTTCAGCAATGTGAAATTAACACCGGCAGTGTTAAAGTGGGGCCCTCATATGCTGTTACCCCGGTCTACAAATGACACTGTGGGTGCTAATTTAACACTGGTGGGTTTGTTTTGCATGTGTTAATCAGTAGATTACAAAATGTTAATTAATCTATTATGAAGTGTTAATTTCGTCTTTTTTTTGGATGCTGTTGCTGTTGCTGGACACTCAATACAAGGATATCAGCTGTGAGAGATAAAGAGCTATGCTTAGATTACCTGCGGTGAGTTAAGCTTCTACAGGCAAGTGAACTACCGTACATGATACCATGTCTACTACGGCTATTGGCTGGCCTGACAGCCGAACTCTAGGAGCTGTCATATCAGCTTTTGCACTACCAACACTGCAGGTTTTGGTGGTAGCATCTAGTTTTGTATTTAACATCCTTACATACACTGCACAGAGAGCTACAACAGTACAAACTGACCACTCTGAAATGTCCTGCTCCAGTTTAGCTTGTGAAGGTGGATCAAGTCTATCAACTGTTGTACCTGACTTTCCGGATCGGACTCGGTCTCAAACTGATTCAGTGGCATTTTAAGGTCTGTGCTTGTAGAAGGATGCCATTTAGAACAGAGTGGGCAAGTTGACCAACTCATATCAAAGTATTCTGGGCTCATAGGGAGGCAGAGCTTAAAAGCAACTGTTTGGGGTCCTATTTTTTTCTGTACCATTTTGGAAGCTTCACTTACGCCTTGATTTCTTTGCAAGTGGTTTATCTTGTAACTGATCTCCTCATAAACATTATAAATGCCGGTTCTAATTTTTCAATTTCAATCACAATATGGATTTTAGCCCTGCAATGGACTGGTGACCTGTCCAGGTTGTTTCCTGCCAACAGCCCAATAAAGGCTGATATAGGCTCAAGGGTCTGCTCTCACCCAGAAGAATAAGCGGCTTAGTAGATGCATGAATGGATGGATGGATGACTGAATGAATGCGGCATTTAGGCCAGACATCAGTGCTATCTTGAAGTGATGATCTCATTGGACAGATTCAGAGAGGTTCTACCACTCACCCATGTTTACTAGTGATCCGCAAGACAAATCCACAGTAAAGGTCTAAAAACCTAAAAGCTTAGTACGACAGCCATCACTGTTTCAGAGGAAGTCTCAGCATACCAAAAACCTACACTCTAGCAGGTACGGGCTCTATGCCCTGTTCTCGCAGAGTCAGGTCATGCTCAAAGCAGCCTGGGTCCAATAAAGGGCCCCATAGGATTCCACAATGGCTTATTAACAGAAAGGAGAGTTCTTCAATAAAAACTTCTAATCATCCCCGTTACGCTAATTATGCCATTTCCCTCCTCCAGGTCAAAGGCTCTTCAATTATCCAGGCCTGTGTAATTCACATTCTGAAGATCCATCAGTAACCGATTCTAACTGCGCTAGCGCCAATTAACCTAATGTCCAGGGTCTGTGTAGTGTAGAAGAACGGACGTGAAGACACTGTTCCACTACAAATGAATTTAAGCAGGAGGTTAGAAGATTACAGTCCTGTAGCATAACCCACGGAATACAGAAGCAGAAGAGCGATTCATATCTCCAAGAACATTTGCTGTATTCATCTACAGATCTCAATTCAAGTAAAAGCAGTAAACAGTTAATGATAAATATCATATTTGAAGTGTATCTTAATGAAAACAGCACACGGGTAAGCTATTTAATGTTACACTGTATCATTGTGAATATATATATTTTTTAACCTCCTATTGGCTGGCATTGGCCTCTAGAAGCTTTTGAGGCATGGCCTTTATCTGGCCACTCTAAGACTCCTATGTGGGGTGCCCACCATTCTGAAAAGGGTGTTTCATGGTCTCTATGTTGCTTGTTTTCTAGATAAAGGTGTGCTTGTGTGATCTATGACTTTCAGCAAGTGTAGGGGCATGGGTATTTTTGCAAGGGGCTGAAAGTATATAGCCAATAATGACCTCCCTCTTTGTTTCCGTGTGTGCTTTTCTACCCTTGTGTTGAATGAAGGGCACATCTAGTGGCAGAATCATGGCCTCCCCTGTATCCTCCTGATGCTGCATTATGGTCATTCTGATGCTGCTGCCTGCAGAACGTTCCAAATAAAGTTGGCCCTGGCCGAACGGGAAAAAATGGCTTTAATGGGCAATGCCATCATGAAGATAAAAATCTAGGCTTGGCACTTTGCCCAAAACATGCACCAGTAGGAAATACATCACTTTAAAAACCATACTCAACAAGCGATTGCAAAGACGGCAGGTGTTTCACTCTCTACAGCGCATAACATTGTAAAAGACACAACTGAATGCTCCCTTGATGCCTCGGAATACAAGATATCACTTCCGTGATTGATATCGACACATGGGCATGGGAATACACTTGGAGTCACTGGTGCAAGCTAAGGCTGTTCCATGCATAGCACAAGATTGTCAGGCGCTGCCGACTTCTCTGGGTGTTTTGTACCCTGCTGAGTCAAACATTCAGATTCTTTGAGGAATTTATGGATGTTATGTTCTCTGGACCAAAGCAGAAACGGCCCATTATTATTAAGATCAAAGTCTGTTATGGTATGGGTGTTGGGTTTTAGCGGGTGACATGCACAGCTGTGAAAGCATCATTAACGCTGAAAGACATATACACATTTTGGAGCAGCATATGCTGTCTGCATATGCTGCCTCTCTCCTTTTTGAGGGATGTCCATGCTTATTTCAACAAGACAATGGCTGGGCACATTCTGCACATGTTACACAACAGCATGGCTGCATAATCAGAGAGTGCGTGTGATAGACTGGCCTGCCTGCAGTCCAGAACTGTCTCGCACTGAAAGCATGTGGAGCATTATGAAGCCTGTTTGGTTGCACAGATGAAGATGGACAAATGGTAAGCACTGTGCTTTCCAAACAGGATCAGTCGGTGTATTCAATCGCCCAAACATTTATTAGGTGCTGTTAAAGAGAAACACAGCACTAAACACATTCCCATTCCAACAGGAATTTGAGATATGTGATGTGTGCATTTCCAATAATTAAATACATAAAAAAATTAAACATGAATGGAGTTCACATACATTCCTAGCTCATCACACCACAACCTACTATTCAATCGCACAGCTAATTCACCATTGTTGAATTAGCATGGACTGTGTACATTAGAGACAGCTGGTGCAACTACCTGGTGTGACCCTGTAGGTGTTCATTTAACACTGCTGATTGGCCATGCACAATCTGCCTTGCTCATCACCGTAAATGATAACCTAATTTTACTATCCTTGGCGGAGGGGAAAGAAATGTCCAAGGGTAAAGCTATTGAGGTAGCACTGCCCAGGGGCATGAAGCAGAGGTTTATTCTGGTTCACCTTCCAGCCTAATAATTGGCTGCACTAAGAGAATACCCTTAAAGCTCTAGAAATAGACTTGGAGACCCCCAAGAGGCCAAGCTGGATGGCAAAAGCTAACAAGGCGAATGACTGTTTAGGTTTTTTACATGTGAACATTCCATACGGTTGAGTAGCGAGTGCTTTTATAGTCATAGACCAGCTTCTATCGGCATTTCCATCTGCTTCAACTCCCCACTGTGGCCAAAATGGAATATTTAACCATTACTGTTGGAAAATATGGATATTACCATTCTTCCAATGGTGGGAGAGACTAGGAATATCGTCTTCTGAAGGTATATCCTATGCTGTACTACTATGCTCATTTTCAGTGTCCATGAATTTATTTCTTTCACCCAATGGCCAACTCTCCTAACCAATAATAGCCTAAAGACCCTTTCCCAGGATCTAGTCGTAAATGCGTAAAATGTTCTGTCCCAGGAACAAAACTTGTCCAAGATGGTAACAAATGGCAAAACCTACCAACAATATATAGAACGGTTGACCTTATGCACAGTAATACAAATACAAACATTGATCCGACATACCGTACATCTGAAATGCACTTTGGTCAACCAAATGTGTTGAAGTTGGTAGACCTAATCCACCTTTACAAGCTAGACTGGAGCAGAGTGGTCAGTTTTTTACTGTTGTAGCTCTCTGGGTGTTGTGTAAAGGTGTGTCAAGCTTGCCGGTAGGCGGGCAATAAGGACTGTGTCATAAGATGACATCGCCGTGTAACAGGAACAGGGCTGGAATTCCAATAAGGCATTTCAGACAGCTGGGAAAAGTGGTTTCTGTGGGAAAGAGTTTCACCCTCTGGCATGTTCTGGCTGTATGACATTGCAGTTTGTTAACATGCACAAAAAGCTACAGAACTCACTAAAGGACAGAGAAAAACAGGAAAAGCAAAACAGGTCACCTTTAAAGGTGGAAGGGATTCGGACTACAAGCACTTTGGGACAGATAACTGAGGGCCAGTACAGAAGAAAGCTGGTACTGATGGGAGGCCAGACGTTTGTATGTGCCTGGTCCACTTGTACCAATGCAACACACACTGACACAATGCCACCACGTCAGTGCAGTGCTGGGAATGATCCACCCCCACACATTATACCAGCTCTGTGGTGGTCCAGTTGAGCTCCTGACCCATGAAGAACAGGGTAACAAAGAATTACAAAGTGCTCCTCTATTGTAAGTGGAGTTGATGAAATTGACAATAGACATGGAGGTGTATCTAATTAAGAGCCTGGTGTTTGAGTGTATATATATTTTGAATTACCACAATTTAAAAGGCTCCTTCACTTTTAGAGAATTGTGATGAGGCAGTATATGTGTGTGTGTGTGTGGAGGGTCTCTGTGTGCCTCTCTCCTCTTGGAGCTGGCGGAGGAAGGAGGATGCAGTGGATGTAAATTTAATTTGCTGAGCATGAGGCTGATCTACAGTGTCGGTCGTCCAGATGGCAGAGCCGGCGGATCCTGGAGCGCCACATCCATCACTTTGCCGATGTGATTTGTTTTTCCTGGCGGGAGATCCCGCTGCACTGTGCCCAAAGACAGAGGCGCTGGATCGATACCACTCTTCTTCTCCCCCGTATCTCTCCCTCTCTCCCTACCCCTCCCTCCATCAACTCCATCCAATTATTCCCCTTGTTTTAAGCTCCCTTTTTTTTGGCTTTCTTCCTTATTGAGAGAGGAAAGGATGTGGTCTTTTTCAGGCAGGCACTCTAGCTGCCATTCCTGCCAGCAAAAACGGAAAATGACTTGTATCAAATAAAATATTTCCTGGACTATAACTCGGATGCTGTCGTGAAATGTTGTGCCTCTGGGTTGAGTTACTGGCGAGCAATGAGGGGTGAAAGGAGTGTAGTCAGAAGCCATTTCTGTGGTGATCTGCCAACGGTAGTATTCTCTGTGAGTCACTTTACCTAAAACCATGATTGTAAATCATGCAGAAGATCAACAATATCAAAAATCCTTCATTTTGTCAAGCATGCATTTGGTTTCAGCTTCGCTTCAGAATTGTTTTACTGCCATCTTGTTGTTTTTGCTTTCTTGACTGGGAATGCAGAAAGAAATCAGAGTAAGGGTACATATGTGCTAAGAAGCCTGATTACTGATCTCTTGCAGCTCTTTCGGATTTCTGGGTCTTAATCCTATCTGAGAAATTGGAGATACTGGAGTACATGATAACTGAATAATTAGATAACTGCAGAAAATTGATTATTATCATTTTTGATTGTGCCAGATGAAGCAATTTGCACGGTTCATCTAAGTTGACTTGATTTTCTTCGGCTCCTGTGAAAAAGGTATAGGGAAACTAAAGTGGCTCCTCAATGGCATCACTCCAAAAAATGCAAGGCCAAATTTAACCAGGGGTGGCAAAACCTTTGGTGTGTATTTCTAGTGTTGTGCTGAAACTGACACTGTATCAGTGTTGGTACTTAAGTTTGCTCCCTATAGTAGATGTGTTATCTTGAATTGACAAATTGTGTTTATACTGACATGCTTCTTCCGGAGTACACCTATTCATTCTGCATGTCTTCTTGCTCAGCTTTTCATTGGGAATATGAAGTACGGATATTTGGCTTTGGTAGGCTTAAGGTTTGGGAGCAGAGTAAACTAACCAAAGCTTGTACAACGTCAATCAGGACCGCAGCTCCTCAAAAGTCTTCCACTGAAACTGTTCTTGTGTTTTCTTTCATTACATGCTCAAGCAGCTTCCTCTCGCTGTCCTGACAGCCGCGCCGCAAGTCTTACACACTGCTTAACACGTTCACTGGAGTCTTACTCCACTACGTAGCAATCCTCCATCTTAATGATGTTCTCTGACAGCTTTGTATGACCCGAATCATTGTCTTTGACCCGGCTCATCAAAGTGCTGACCCTCCACCCTCATCCATATTTCATGAGCATGGCTCGGAGTTATAAACCACCAATAACTACAGCATAAACATACTCCTGCTGCCAAGCGTGGCTGGATGAGGGTGGGTGGGGGCCAACCTTGACCTGACGATGCTCAATATCAACATCTACGATTCTCAAGATGCTGCAACATCCATATGTCTGTCACAAGTGGTTTGGCATTAGTTATGTCTGACATGTAGCTCATTGAAACAAGCAGAGCACGTCTGCCAGAGTCTGAGCTTTCAAGCGCTAAAACATCAGTCACCTTCCGTGTTTAAGATGGTAGTAACTTCAGGCTCCAGCAGATGGGGCTGCATGAGGTTGATGGGGCTATATATACCTGTAGGGGTGTGAGTGATGGGATTTATAGATTGAGAGCAGGTGCTACGGTGCAGTGAATGTCTTGTTGGAGGTGTGGGAAACAAGTCCAAAGCAGATGCTAATGTTTTGCTGAAAGGAGTGACTGGATTTGGGCGTGCGGAAGGCCATAGTGTGAAGGAAGTCGCTGAATCTGCAGGTGTATGCAAGTGTATGGTCATACAGGTCTACCAGCAGTGGCTAAAATCCCAGTCTACAGGGAATTCACCTCAGAACTGTGCCAGGGAAGGCATCCACCATATCCGGCCCAACTGTGCAATTCTTAGATGCAAGAGTGGCTACACATTGATGTGGCCTACATCCAGAAACTTGTTCAGTCCATGCCTAATTGAACCACAGCTATTATTGGTGCTCATAGTGGTATTACAAGCTATTAGGTACGTTTCAGTCTCAGGTGACTGATTTTTTGCCTGGTGAGCTTATGGTAATGTGGTTCATATGTTGAATGGAAGTTTATTATTGTACCTATATTCTTGCTATTTCAGAAAAAATGGTCTACACTATCTTTAGGTCATGTTTATGTCACTGTTGACATGGAAACAGACCGTCAAAGCTAAACCTGTGGACACAAACCTATTAAGAATGTATATAAACCTGTTAGTAGCTATCAAAATGTTATTACATATTTATAAGCACTTAATGTAATGAAATGGTACAGAAGGAAAACGCATTACTAGACTTCTAAAAGTTAGCATACTCTAGGGACATGATAGCTCAGTCTTTGACCCAGACCAAAGCAAAGTTTGCATTTTAGCAGACATTAGGTAGAGTTCTGAAGCGGGGCCTGAAGCAGGTCTGGCCTCATTAATCTGAGCACTTCTTAAAGAACCGACAGCGCGCAGGCAGACTGGGCCGATTGCGCTCATTAATCTGCCTCGACTGGAAGCCGAAATAGATGCAATGCATCACGCATCCGCGGACTCAAAATACAGCGCCGCAACACTGAATTAGCGCCTTATTTTCATGTACTTAGCAGAGTCGAGAGGTCGCAGGAACTCCGCATCGCCCCGATTTCAAGGTAAATAACACACGGTAAAGAGGAAGGATCAAGGGAACAAGTTCGAGGTCCCTCTTGGAGAACGTGAATGCTTTTCCGCCACTCAGGGAGGCCACGTCGTTGGTTGTGGTAAAAGAATAACGGTTTAGCCCTTAAAATGACTAATTGCTTGGAGAAAATCGATTCCTAAAAGCCGTCTGTGCGAAAGGGCATGGGCACCAGATGCTGCCACAATAAATCTTTTAATGCCAGGCCTGACAAATTGAAAATAAAAGTTTGAATGCCTGGGAGCTGAATGACGCTAACCTCGATTCTGATTAAACCGTGGAAGGCGAGGTTTGAACAGGTGGAGTTCCAGGTTCAGGGCCAGCCATCATCAACGCTAACAACCCTGTCACATTGCTCTTCGATTTGGCTGAGATTGATGATCAGAGTCTGGTTTTCATGTCTGGAGAGAGGGTACCCTTTGTGATTTTGTGGGGTTGCTGTAAGATACCCCAGGCCGATCAGCCGAATGGCACAGTTTCAGCCTCGTCGCCTGGTTCTGCTTTAAAAGCTACTTGTTTCAGGGGGTTCCTTAGTGTGAGTGAAATAACTGTGTTGAAGGTTACTGGGCAAGTTTTACAGAACACAGGCAAAATCTCAATCACGGTAAAGCGAAATCAGAGCACACTGTTTAGCGTTGGTACTTAGCGTTTGGCTACCAATTAAAATTGGGCTGGACTATGTTGCTTTAGCTAACTGGTACTAGGCGGGTTGGAAACGACAATGGCAGTTTTGCCACCATGCTAACGTTACTTCAGTTAAGACTGGAAAACGGCATGTGCAAATCTCATAGACCCACATTTCAACCCACAGATGTTGAAAGTGAGATTTTACCATTTTATGAAAATCATTAACTCATTTAGAACTTGATGGCAGCGACACGTCTCAAAACAGTTGGAACAGGGCCATGTCTACCACAGAGTAGCATCCCCTTACCTTTAAACAACAGTCTGGAAATGTCTGGAAGCGAGGAAAACCAATTACTATGAGATTTTGGAGAGGAATGTTTTTGGGTTCCAGGTAGGCAACAGTCCTGGGTTATTTGCTTTCTTCATTGTTGTTGTTTTATCTTAGTATCACTTAATTTTCCAGCTGTTTGTTTTCCTCCAACTTGTTTGAGATACATTGCTGCCTTCAAGTTCATGTTCATGAACTGGTACAGTGTCTCACTTTCAACATCTGATGTGTGTACTATGTTCTATTGTGAATAAAATACGTCTCTATGAGATTTGCTAATCATTACAGTCTGTATTTGTTCTTATCAATTTACATTTTACACAGCATCTCTACTTATCATCTTTTTTGGAATTCAGTTAGTAAAAAAGCAACATGCATTTTCTTAAAAAAAAAAAAATAAATAACCTAAAACTGGCCAGTAGAATTAAAACAGAAGTAAAATCAATTTATGTAATTTTACATTATTCAGATTTGATAGTTGTTACTTTTTTTTTTAAATATGCGAAATTTCTATAATACTGAAACAAAATGAATATACCGTAATTGTCTAGTGAAGCTACAAGCTCATTACTACATGGCAAATTGTCTAACTTTCTTAAATCTGGGTTTCACAGAAAGCTACTACATTTAATCACAATATATGACATTATTAGACATACAGTTCAGTAATCATATTAAAACACCACAGCTATCGGAACAAAACCACATATCTCCAACATGACAACAACACATACTTTACTTTTAATATCTATGGAAGATTTGGGGCCATTTATTATGCTCTATTCATCTTGAAATTTCCACACAATGTAAAGGACAACATGCAAAGGACAACGTAAAGGAGATACAATGTTTTGATTTGACAGTATGCATGGAGGGGGGGTCTATCTAGCCTGAAGTCAATTACCTGCCAGAGACGCTTACATACAGTACAGTGCAGTGCAAAAGCCACCAGTCAATTTATTACCCTAGTTCAAACAGCCATTAGGCACCTGTTATTAACTTTCTTAGGACATATTTCTGAGGATATCAGATATAATATAATAATCCACCTGCATACAGAAAGAGAAATTCAAAGCGGGGCAAGTGAAAGAAACAGTAATTTTCAAAACTGGAGATCAGAAAAATAATTGGGACTCCCTGCAACAACCATGCAAGACCTGGTAGACCACCAAAACTACCCCCATCAAATATACAGTACTCAAAGCTTTCATCTTTGTGAGAAAGAGAGGGGGGAACATCAAGCTCCACTCTCAACTCTTCACCAAAGGCTGTTAATGGAGTTTATGAGCAGTAGAAAGTTCAACCAACTTCCAACCAGCCTCATTTAGTTCCTGAGGCTTTGTGTAATTGCCATGTTTTCAGCTTTTTCTGACCCTGAAAGCTGAATAGCTTGTACTTTACAGTTTGACTGGAAGTGATCTCTGACTTCTCCATAGAACTGGATGACAGTGTGTATGTGCAACACAAATCTGGCACCTGAATGCAATGAAGATATACACATGCACATGGAACACAACACATCGAATATCATATCAAATCCACAACGCACCCTGCACTGCATTTTGCCAGTCTTCTCTAAAGCATGTCCAACTTCAACAGCTGCTAGGAAAGAATGCATTCTGTGGGAGGGTGAATGGGTCAATTAGAATGCCCGGTGCACTTTGTGGGGTAAAAGAGTGTCCTGTCAGAAAGTGAACCGTAGTATTCTTTCTTCCCCCAACTCCCTGTTGAGCTTGGTGAAGGTGGCATGCTGGGAGCTCCTGCTTGTGAATGGTGACCTGTCTGTGAGTCCCAGAGGAGAACAGTGTTTTCACCCACCTCCACACACACACACACACACACACACCCTCTGTCTCTTGTTTACTCTCCAGTCTAATGTGATGAATGCTTGCTGGCAAGCTGCACAGCTCTTTGGAAATAAGGCTGAAAGTCAGGAGGACGTCGGAGGCATCTGAAGGTTCTATGCCTTGTTCTCTCCCTTTCTCTCTATCTCGGCACAGCTAAAACGCTAATGCGCTAACTGCCCGTCTATTTTATGGGGATTTTATGTTTTTGGATTTTAGTGATTCAACATAAGCAGCAACAAGCACTGTCTCAGAGCTGGAGCAGAAGCTTTAGTGCCTGTCAGGTGTGTCATGAATGGGAGTTGAGGCTGATATTAAAGCAGGCCTGAAGCCTTTGGCTCAGGTTGGTTTGGAAGCCTGGGCTAGACTTCATGCATTCTATAATGTAAGCAAAAGTTATGCTACTATAATATACAAAATTCAAAGGTAAAGTTTTACATGAAGTCTTGACTGACTAACATGGAGTAATACATTAACAATGGTTAGCTAATGCTAAGTAAACATGTAACAACATAGTTATTACATATTAACTTTAGTTAGGCATTGTAACCTAATGCTAATGCATTTCTGCTGTTCTGTGGCTCTGAAGAGACGGGGGCATTATAATGCTTGTATGATGCTCGTATTAAGCTTAATCAAGTCATTAGATGGCAACAGGCTTCATAACACTAAGCAATAACTAAAGCTAATTCTACATTTCCAACCTTCATACCTTTTCATTCAAGCTCTACTTAACCCATAAGAGCCAAGACCCATTTACCAGCAAAACACCAGCAACTTATGTCTGAACAACCATTTCAGAACCTGTGTTTCACCATTTGGCTTTAGGAATTGGGTAAGCATGGGTCCTATGTATTAGAGTTGCTCTGAAACACGTTTATTCACTTATTCTGTTATTCTGCCTATATAAAGTAGCAATAAGCAGCTGGTTTATTGATGTAAAAAGTTAGTAGCCAGGTAATAACTTGTTAATAAGGTCATAAGACATCCAAACTATTCTACTGTATAACAGACAAATAGTGCTCAAGCTGTTACTACTTAATAACATAGTAACAACAACAAACAGTAGTCCATAATAATAATAATAATCCATAACCTAATAATCCATACTTCATCCAAACTGTTTTAATGTATAATACACAAATAATAGTGCTCATGTTATTACTGCTTATTAATATAGTTATTAGCATCAAAATAACTGCCACTATGTACTTGAACAGGGTTAATAAGAACATAAAGAACATAAAATACATTTAATATGTTGGCCAAAAACAATTATAGCGTAATATACACAAGTTGCTCTAATAAAGGCTTATTCACTCTACTTGTCTGCTTATATACAAAAGTAAAAAGCAGCCACTTTTTTGGTTTTAAAAGTTAATTACGAGGTAATAACTTGATAATAAGGTCATAATAAGAGATCCATACTATTCCACTGTATACTAGATAAATAGTGGTCATGCTATTACAACTTCATAACATAGTAACAACAAGCCAGTTAGCTAACAGCCTAAAAAGAGCATCTACAAGGACATGATCATGGCTATACCGAAGTGTTCTCATAGCCTCCTTTTGCTGCAGAGCTAAATCGTTGGATCCTCTCCTTTCTTATTCAATTGAAACATGCATCAGAAGCTGTTAATTGGTTGCTCTACTAGCCTACATAAGCATTTCATTCATGCAGTCTGGCTTAAAGGCTCATCCTAAACTCCTACAGGCACCAAGGGTCCAGCTCAGCAGCATATATCTAGGTCAAAGAATAGGCTACTTTAAATTCAGGCTGATATCCTCAAATGCTCCTTTGCAGATGCTGAAGATGTGGTGCACTGTCCTGCAAACCACAGTTTGCCTTTCCACACCGAGTCTGGGAGAAGGTTGGAGAGGACAGATGCTTTCAGTTATTGGGTTTTGGGTGGGTTTCCTGGAGGGAGCGTAAAGGTTGCACTTTATTTAAAAGTGAGCAGCTGTTCCTGAACCTGAGGCTGAACAGAACAGTGTGGTGGGTGAGAGCCATACATCTTCCCGCAGTCTACTGTCAATGCACACTGAGCCTCTAACAAGACTTTGCGACCCAAAGGGAGATGGAGACTCTCTCACGCCCTGTAGGGAAGGCCTGTCAGCCCCGGCAGGTTCTGCTATTAAAGGAATACTTCACCTGAGAATAGATACTATTGCTAACAACAAACAGAGGCTGGTGGCAACCAGAATTAATCACCGCAACCTCCGGGCCAAATGGAGCCTGCAGAAGGAAGCAGCGAAAGAAAATACTGTACAATTAATGGGACACTGTGGATAAAATGAAAGATGAATGACGGAGAATTTCGCAGTGTCTTTTGTAAAGACAATATGTGGTGCTCAAGTAGTTAGTGAAATTGTCTGGTTTAATGACCAGGAAAGCCCACTTATGATGATGTATCGTGTAGGTAGTCACTTAACTCCAACAGTGACTGCTTGCGAGAAGGCTGGAACATATTGATGGAAATGGAAGTCATGTAGCCAACAGGAATCAACCGACAGGTATGAAACATGCTGGGTAAATTTGACACCTTAAGACATGCAAATGATTCAAGTTTCTCACATCTTGCCAGCATGGTTGGTAGGTGGATGCACAACACCTGGCTACATGCACACAGACTGTTATGACGACTGCCGTTACCACCACATCAACGTCACCAAAGACTGCAATGGTGTCGTGCCACTGTCATGGCAGTGGGCCATCTTCCGTGATGAGTCCTGCTTTTGTGTTGTTGGAGACGAACAATGAATTCATGTGTGGTGGCACTGGGGTCAACGGGAAGATGAAGGGTTTGTTGTCGCATGTCCAGAAGGACTGGTGTCACCTCACCTCCACCCTTACTGCACAATCTGCAGGAACTGTATGAGAATATTCAAGATGCTGGGATGGGATGGTTTATCGCAGAAGACCATTAGGAACCTTTACACCTCTATGCTGAGACGTCTGGCATACTGGGTTAGCAAACATGGCAGCCCATCGCCGTACTGAGAGACACTACTTCTGTATGTGTAGCTCAATAAATATTACCCATATCAGTCACAATGTATCATCATTTATTGTTCCTGGTAACCTTTATCTTCCTCCCCAATAGCACTGCACTACCACACTTCCTTCTGGATGCAGCTATTCTTTTATTGATGAGCTAAAAGCTAAACTTAAGATAATCTAGCCATCTTGCCTCAATAAACGGGGACAGAAATGATCTTCAGCATCTATAGTGTTTTGTGTTCCCTTATTATCTTAAGCTACTTTAGGGGCTGCTTGGTTGTCTTATTAGACTATAGATCAGTGGCTAGGCTAGCAGGCAGGATTGGTTAACAACACAGAAATTCCCAAAGGTTGTATAATGTAGTTTCCTGCATAATGCATGCTGGGTATTGTAGTGAGAGGTCACAGATGAACAAACTGATGAAGGACACAATGCCTGAGAATAATGTATAAATGCATAAATATTGCAATATTGCATACATATTCAAAAAATCTCAACTTTACAGGGCAAAAGCTTTCATTGCAAGTTCATGTAAAGAGATTTCACTGGAAGCCATTTCGGAGCATCTCCATTGCTTTTCATTAGGCAGTTTTCAGGTCGTATTAACACACCGGGTTCAATCCATCAATTCTTCAGAGGAGCCCAAGAGTAGGGAATCAGGTGGACCCTATTTAGAGCTCCAAGAGAAACACTGCGGTAGAATAACCTGAAGCCAAACTAATTAAAAAAGAAATTAGACCGATATTCCTGCAGATTTTTAAGGTTGCACCCACAAATCTCCACAGCAAAATCACTGCCAATAGAACAGGAGGCTTTTGGAGCCAACCCAAATGCCCAAAGCCATGTGTTGGCTAGAGCCCCCAACATCGGACCATAAAGTAGTGGAACTGCACCCTTTGGAGAACCAATCAAAAACCATACATTGCACATCAGTACTCTAGTAACATGACCTCACTAATGCTCTTGTAGCTGAATGCAATCAAGTCATATATATATATATATATATATATATATATATATATATATATATATATATATATATAAATGTCAGAATAAATACCTAACAATATAGAGTAACTTCTTATGCTCCTTTATGCTAATTCTAACACCATCCAAATGTCCCATGTGACAGCCCAGACTTTGGCCTCAATACTGGACATTAACCCTGGACAGCTTGACTAAACCATCAAGACACATGGATAATTTATAGGCCAAACACTTTTGCTAAAGTAAACTTGGCTTGCATCTTTTCAACAGCCTGAGCTTTAAAAGACCATATGTGTGGCATTCTATCTCCTGACAACGAAAGCCTTTCAGCTGTGAGACAGACATATGGGTCAACGCTGTGGAAAAATGAATGCCATCCCAGGGAGCCTTGAGCTGTAAAGCCTGGGAAATCACCTGAACATCACGCCTTAGCCGTGATAATAGCTCCTTTGAACGAGTATACATGAGTTTGATTTGTGATTGCATCAGTATAGCCAAGCTCCACGCTAACATGCTAATCTGCTCTCTATGAACATCCATCACCATCGACCATCACTACTTGGGTCGCTCCGGTGCAATCGTAGGGCAATGGGTTTTCTTGTTCCCACTCGGTTGAGCCTTTTAACATCCATGAGCGGACCTCAGCTCAGAAATTTCCTGATTGGCTTTTCTGCCATCATCGAGATTAAAATGCAGAACGAGAGCCTAAATGGAATCCCTGGAAACAGTCAGGCTAAGTCTATTTCCAGGAACGACTGTCTAGTTTCTGGAGTGGAACAGTTTGTTCATGTTCATTTTCTGGCTTCCGGCGACACCGGGGCGTGTTGCGGTGTGCTCGGAGCGTTGGTGTTTAATCAGCTCAGACGCAGCTGTAGATTAGAAAAACGAGGGAAAACCCACATCGTTTTACAACCGCTGATTAGGAATTCCGATTAGCTCCTTTACCCGCCGTTCCTCTCGTCATGAGAAGCTCGTTATGAGCAGGCGGTCGTGGGACATGAGACGGTTCGCACATGCCAACGAGGATGAAAAGGAACAGCTGCTTTGCAGCTTAGATTAGATCTTGCACGAGGTCGCAAGTGCCAAGTTTGCCGAAGCGTTGCTGTGCGCGAGAGTTTCACTGAGATAAACACTGAGCGGAACGGGATTCATATCCTCTTCTGAAACAAATCATAATCATACAATTGGGTTTGTTCTTATCAAACAGTCATGCATTGCTGTTCTTAAAGCTCACTAGGAAAGCATTACCTCTTGGAAAAAGAGCGGTGTGCTTTGTGAGAAAGAGATGGAGATAGATTGCTCATACACTCGCGCATAAAACAGTTTGGAAAATTTACAGGGTAAAAAAGGTTGAAAGCAGAAAAGCTCACAAACAGCTCCAGGTCTGCAACCCATGCGTGCAAGCAGCTGACAGCAGACTACTGCAGGCCTTGTTGATAACAAGCCACAAAGGGTTTCTTTGAGGTTTTGAGGTCCCTTAGGACTGAGGTCTGGACTCTGGAGTGGATAGTGCATACACCAGTATTTTTTTCTATTTCCTGTCCTCAGTAAAACCTTTTTTGACAGCTACACATCCTTTCAGACCCATAGCGTCACATTGTCTTCTTAGAGTGAAAGGATGCACAGTAACCCCTGTGTACATTAACAGTGAAGCTTGAAAGATTTTGGTTGCAGTTTGTCTGATTGAGCCAAATGTGGTGGCATCCCAGGCGGAGTCCCATTTTCTCTGCAACATTTAACCATTTTATTTGAACTTTAATTGAACAGTTTTCATTACGCAGCTGAACTATTCCTCAGTAAGTTTCAAAAACATCTACTGAAACAAGAACAACTGAAAATCTAAGACACCATTGTACTGTTACTTACCCTCAGGTTAACTAGCTACTGCTACCCTTACCCAGTCCATATCCTTATTCCGACCTCAATGCCCTTGACACGCTAAGATTAGCGTGTGGCAGATTCAGTGGCATTGTTACAAAGAAGCTATCAGGCCACCTTTTTTCACTATACCCAGGAAAACAGTTGGAAAATTTGGGGACTGGAGGATGGGCGTGTGGGTTGAGCTAAGGGCCAGGGGTCAAAAGTCCTGGACTGACCTAAACCCTATTGAGCATCTGTAGAGCATCCTCAAACGGAAGGCGGAGGAGCGCAAGGTCTCCAACATCCACCAGCTCTGTGATGAAAGAGTGGAAGAGGAGTGGAAGAGGATTCCAGAAGCAACCTGTGAAGCTCTAGTGAACTCCTTGCCCAAGAGAGTTACATTTACATTTACATTTACGGCATTTAGCTGACGCTCTTATCCAGAGCGACTTACAAGGTTAATCATATTACAGGTAGGCCAATGTAGTGTTAGGAGTCTTGCCCAAGGACTCTTATTGGTGTAGCACAGTGTAGTCATCCATACCGGGATTTGAACCCCAGTCTCCCACATGTGGTGGTGACTCCCTGGTGGGTAGTGGTGTTATCCACTGAGCTACACCAACTAAGTTGAGGTGTTGAGGAGTTAAGGACTGGACTGACCTAAACCCTATTGAGCATCTGTAGAGCATCCTCAAACGGAAGGTGGAGGAGCACAAGGTCTCTAACATCCACCAGCTCTGTGATGCAGGAGTGGAAGAGGAGTGGAAGAAGATTCCAGAAGCAACCTGTGAAGCTCTAGTGAACTCCTTGCCCAAGAGAGTTAAGGCAGTTCTGGAAAATAATGGTGGCCACACAAAATATTGACACTTTGGGCACAATTTGGCCATTTTCACTTGGGTGAACTTAAAGTGGTTATACTCATTTAGTTACAATGACTGTTAAAGCCAAGTAAGCACTGTACATACAGTATTCCTTAATCTGCAATCATGCTAGATTAGCATCTTCCTACTGTGTTTTGGGGGGTTGTTGCATTTTCATGTACACGAAGATTAGAAGGCATTCCCACATCTGCTGATACTTCTGATTGTGTTTCCAATCGGAGTAACATTTAACTTGGTCTTTAACATCAGGTACCAACTGCTTCAGACAGCCAACCAGCACATATACAACTACGAAACAGAGATCAGTCCATGCAACCTAGATTAATCTGAAGTCTGAAGGTCAAAGCAAATTAAATTAGATGACATTAAGCTGGGAAATCAGGAACTGAATCATAAGAACCCCTGTCAGTACACGGGTATTAGCCTACAAGCAGATCTTGACTCCTCCAACATGGCAGACATGCAGACGTATTGCCTCAGATACAACAGACGACGCAGCATCTGTGTATGTATATCTATGCCCCGGACCCCTATCCTGTTTACCGACCCTTCCCAACAGTGAAATGAAATATCCTCTCCTGTCCAAATAAGAAAACAGTGGTATGAAGTGAGAGCATTGTGCTCATTGCCTTGTCTGGCCGCATTTCAATATAGCAGCTCCTGCACTCCACAGCAAACAAAGGACGAGAGAGCGTGTTCCATTGAAAAACGATTTGGCCTCGTCCTACTGCAATGCACTGCAGGTTTCAGTGCTACCTGGTATGAGGCACCTGGTGACCCGAAATAACCGAACGCTGCTGAGTCCTGAGATTCGTGCTCACTGTAAAGCTCGGACAGCGGCTTATGAATTTGTCGTATCTTTGGCTCGCCTAACACGGCCATGTTCCATAGGAAAACACAATGTACTTAATAAGCGCGCAGAACACGCTCAGCTCGATTCCTGCACGCCAGCAATTCCCTGAGCCTGTGGCCGGAAACCTAGAGGGTCCACCATCCTCAAACAAGCAGCGTGCATTATTTAGAATGGCCTTGACCGAGGAACCTGTACATCCAGCATTTTTAAACAGCAGCTTCCACTACACTCACTTCCACTTCTTCGCTGGCCCTGATAAATGCGTTCCCCGTCTGCAGTGAAGGATCATTCTTTTTCACCACTCTGCAACCCCTCGCTATGTTAGGATCATTATCCAAATTGAATCTAAAACCTGGAGGCTTGCCGCAGTTCCTTTCTCCAGCCTTACTGATTCCAGGGAGCCCATTCACAGGATGGGAGAGTGGTGGAAATGGTGTTTACTGGACTCCTGTCACAGCTTACCCTGATGCTCTACTCCAAATGTTTAACAGAGATTCCCAGTACCTACGAAAACCATCTTAACAGGGAATTCCACTTCTAGTGGTATGAGCAGCTCTAGAGAAAATGGAAATTGTTCATAGGGATGCTAATGGGAGGCAGATGTCTAGGCAGTTGAGTGGTTCTTTAAGCTCCATCAAAGATTATTACATGAAATGGTTATGAATTTGCTACCTGATGGCTGTGACATGGTCTTCTCATTTATGGGTAACACCTTACATTAAGTATTGACCAACAAACATGAAGTGGTGCATTAGTCAACATCAAGTAATACACTACCAATGGTTACGGTGATCAACCAATGCTACGTATTGTAACAACTACTGTACATGTCAGTTAACCATTGTTAATGCAATACTTCATGTTTGTTCTAATAAGTCTATTCCTGGTGGAGGGATTCACGCAAGGCAGCCTATTGGTGGGTTCCAGAGAAAACTCATTTTCTTAAATTTACCACTATGTTTTACCACCAATTAACACTGTTGGAAACGAGGAACACTGCATCCGCACATGCATAAACATTACACAAAAGCATATCTTCAGTATAAACAAACAGCCTATAACAGTAAACACACCATGATGTAAGATGCTTTGTGAGGTGACTAACACTGTATTGACATTACAGCCCCTAAGCTAAAGTGATGGGCATTTCTTTCTCATTTTATAGCCCTGGTAGGGAACATCATTCGCAAGTAATGGACCTTATAAGGCAGGTGCCCACTTAAGACCATTAGGTCTATACTGATCATTGACAAAACTATTCAGACTTTCTGCAGACTTGGACTTTAGAATAATTACCTATCCTTTTGAATTGATGACAAAATGGAAGGTACCCCATGATTCATTAGTGACGGTGGTGGCGGGCCACTGCAATGA